>CM060692.1:132380752-132980752 GCA_030686995.1 Artemisia argyi
AGCCTGCTTCACTTAAATTGCAGACATAGTCATCAAATCAGAGAGTCGTGGCAAGTTATTTCTTTCTTTTCACGGATAAATAAGAGTTTTCATATATAAATGTTGAAGCTTGACTTGACCGTTGACAGCTGGGTTAGAACTAGAAGGTAAGTGTGTAATTAAGCCCTTCAACGACAGGTACCACGTTAGAATTAGAAGCTGGGTTAGGAGGGATCACACCTAAAGGTGACGTGTTGCCACCTGTTACAAGTTCAACCACTTGGCCTACAAGGTCATCATCTTCAGTGAGGGTTTGAGCCACGGTAGACAAAGAGAAAGTAATGACTAGAATGAGAAGAGAGATTAGTGAATAACAAGTGAAGGTAGAGGTTGCCATAGGAAAGCTTTGATCAAGTACAGAAGGTGAATCATTGATCTTCGATAACAGAGTGTGTTCTTACAGAGGTCAGTCTTCTTATATATAAATATTGAATTTTAAGGCTACCTTTTAATTGATTTAAACATGTTTGTAATAAGTAATGCATCCTAGATCCTAAATTCAATAATTATGATCACAAAAGGCTTTAGAGGTTATATATGCAATTATGCATTAGAAAAGGTCTGAGACCTTTATTACTGGATATCAATCGGTGCCTTGCTTGGTTTTGCAATGATATTTAACAAAGGTTTCATGCTAGCGTTAACCTACCTTAAGGGCAACTTCATCATAATATTATTATAAGTCAAATTTGAAAATAGAGAATGCCATGCTTTTATAACTTAAAAATCTTATTTAATATTACATCTCCGGGATGCGTTCCCCGTGCAAGTAAAAACCCTAAACCCTTATCATGTGAAGGTATGTTAATTCAACAATTCGTATATTGGTTGTTCAAATTATACTGATTACTATTCACATGTTGCTATTGCATTTTTTAAACGGATATTAGTGACAACAAACAACGAATTAGTTGTAGGACATGTTGTTGCATTCACAATATATTAATTTAGGTGTCATTTCCAGCCATTGCTTATGTAGTTTCATTATTAATTTATAACAGGATCTTGGGGCATTGATCTATGCTGGGACTGGGATATTCCAAAGAGGTTACGGGGTGGAATGGATACTGCCCGTGTTCCATTTCGGCCTTCAAATAGTTTGTGAATAAATGAACCTTATTCTACAGAACGAAGTAATCACGTTGAATCAATGGTCCGTTTGTATCTATTTGGCTTCATAATGTTCCATGGGGTGCTGAAAACACTTTCGCAGCACCTGATGCCAAGGTTATTTACTCTTTTATATGGAAATTATATCACGAATAAGTACCAAAATCAGTGGGTAATAAGTCATGCTCAAATAATGAGTTATTGTGTTATAAAATTCTGCTACCTATTCTTCAAAATGAATAAGTCATAACACGCAGTTTGTCTGTTTGTGGTCATAATTATCAACCCTCTATGCGTATTTGTCCATATGTAGACATTTCCCTTGCTAATATATAGGTTCCCACAGGTTAATGAAGACCCAGTACATGCTGCTGTAGAAGCTTCTCCGCGTAGAACAAAAGAAGATTAGGCAGAATTGATGAGTTATAGGTTGTGCTAGGCTTGCACAGTTACAGGTTGCTAAATGTATTTTTTGTGTAATTAAATGTCTTTGACATTCAATTTAACAACACATTACACATGTTTACAGCCATTTGTTGGACGTGAGCTGTTTGCATAAGGATTTGTTAGCTGGTGGTCACACATCCAATAGACTACTCAAAAAGCCTTTGTTCGCAGTATGGATACGACATTTTCTTCTCCTAATATTTTCCCTGAAATTCTTGCAACATTACTGATCTTGGTATGACCTTCTTACACCGCGAATGCAGGATTTGTATCATATACTGATATTAATATTATAGCTTCCGAAAGCACATTTAGTGTAAACACACTATAGAAGATACAATGATTGTTAAGGAATAAAATTAGGAAAAAAGCATGTACTGTTTTCAAAATACAATAGAGCATACATTATTTGGATTGGCTTATAGTTGTAAAAATGTGATAAGTAAGAATCATCCTTACATAAGTTGCAACTTTTCTTCAAAAGCCATGCTCAAAGAGCTTTTTAAAAGTAGAATTAAAAAACCCATCAGGCATAAGCATAAGATGTTTGGCTTAATTTCATTACCAATATGCAATAAGTTTTACCCAAACAACACCTTCATGTGACTCAAACAATTTTTGGTTCATTTTCTTTAACATAGTAATTATAGATAAATAAAGTATGAATTTTGTTTACAAAAATGAATGTTACCAAAGTTTTAGTTTGACTCTATGCGAATATATTATATATAATGTGTGTTGTTTTACCACAAGCTCAGTTGTTGTTTTCACAAATATACCAGTATGTACTTTTTTATTTCCATTTTATGGGGCTGCCCTTCTGTTTATGATCCTCAATGTTTAGCTAAAGAGCCTACACCATTGTTGCAGGTGTTGTATCACTGTGATTGGCGCAACATTGGTGGTATCTATGCAACTCTTCTACTGATTCTCGGGAGTGACTGTTATTATCAAATACACTCACCGAACATTGGAATTACCCTTTTTGCCCTTGGAAAGCTACAAGTACAACAATCAACCACTAACTTTTGCGTACTTAAAACGGGTCAGATTTGTCCATTTAAAAGTCTGGCTATAAAGGAACAGGTTAAATATCTCTCCCATTATTAGTTAGTATCACATTGATTATCGACAAATGTTTTAGTTAGTATCACATTGATTATCGACAAATGTTTACTTGATGTTGAGTGCGAAAATTTCCAAACCACATGGATGTATTTTGATTATTGCTAGAGATTGAGTGTTGCTAGAGGGTTGTTTTTTCCCAAACGAAACATATCAGATCGAATAATGCATCTCAATTGTATTTATTTATTTCCCTTTCTAATTTACTTGCTGCTCGATCATATCTTCAGGGCAAGAACGACATATGCATAAGAGGAAACAAGATTGTTAAGGGTACGTGCTTACTATATATGTCCATTTTCTTTCTTTCTTACACATTTATTCTTCTTTCCTTAATGATAAAGTATATAGTATAATTTTATTAACCATCAAGCAACCAATGTTCCTATATATGTTACAAAGTTAATAGATAGCTTACATGTCATTTTGCTGATAAGGTACTCTATTGTACTGTCCAATATGTAATTTATGTTCATACATTAGGATTAATACATACAAAATAATTTATGTCCAATATGTCACCTCATTGCCCAGTCAATGCCCAGTAATTCATTATCAACCATGTCATCTTCAGGCCATGTAACCAATTTTTTTTAAAATTTATTTATTTTGCAATTTTTTAATTAATTTCGAAAATTTATATAATTTATTTTATCTGATCCATGTAACCAATTTTTTTTTTAAATTTATTTATTTTGCAATTTTTTAATTAATTTCAAAAATTTATATAATTTATTTTATCTGATTTTGTCCACGTAAGTAATATTATTTCTAAAATTCGTGTGTTTCTTTTTTTTTTTAAAAAACGTTTGCATGGTTTCGAACTCAAGACCATGCAGATATTATGTGATATGTTAACTATTGAACCACCACATTTTTTTGATTACATATTGCAACTTCAAATTTATAAACATGAGAACTTATCATATATACGTAAACACCACTTGACGTATCACATCACTAAGGTTTTAGTATGTGCCACTCTCAACTGTGAAAAATTAGAACGGAGCTGATGAAGCAAGATTAATAAGAGGTATATATATATGTTCCATTTTTTTGCATGCTTTGAAGATTAAAAAAAGCTACATGTAGCGTGTCTCTCAACATCATAAGTGATCAAAAGTTATGGTTAACTATATTTTTTACAAGTTAAGTGAATCATTGTAAAGATTTTATGATGATTCTAAGGTACATTAATTTTTTATGATTTATTATTTGTGCAATAATTTAATTTGTGAATGGATTTAGGAACTACCCCACTTTCATAAGGTGAATTTGTCATTGTTGAAGTATTTATCTATCAAAACAATACTTGCAGAAAAATAAGCGAAGGTTTGGTATTGTGTTTTTGGTTGATAATGCTAAGGTTTGTGATGAAATTTTATTTATAATTACTAATTTGTTGAAATTGATGACGTAATCGTATGACGTGATTTGGATACTTTTGATCGATTTTAATATTCATCAGGTATATTTATTTTCCCTTCCGATAAACATACAGGGTAAAGTATGCATCATCATCGCACCAGTATTCTGCATCAGACTTGAGTTTTTTGTTGGTTGGTCGTGGTATTTGTTCGGTGGTTGGCTTTTCATCTTTATTTGAAGCCCTTCAAGTGTTGGATATTGTCCTCCATGAGTTGCCCACTAATTAGTAAGGATATTAAATCTTGATTTGGTATTTTCAGTGATGATTAACCATATATTATGGTGTATTCACTAATTGTTGATGTGGGGTCTTATGTAGGTACACACCTGTGGGCCGATCGTTCTACTCCCTAATCTGGGTTCAAAGGCAACCATTGGGTGAAGGGCTGGAAAGCTGGCGTTGTTTCTATCAGAGTATTCACCAGACCTCATATGGGACTGTCTCTCAATATTGGTTTGTATGCATTTTGGGATTAATGATCGAATTATGGGGGGTTAATGCTTAATATATGAAATCACCTAACCCTGTTTGTTGTCCGCCTGCACAGCAACAACCACAAAATATTTCTACTGTAGATGTCTGTGATTGCAAGTATAAACTGCTTATATCATATTAGTAATAGTGAGTGGAATGTGTTGTATTGAATAAACAACTTGGAGTTGCGTATTCCCTAAGCTGCTTATTACTATACGCAATTAGCAGATAAGTATCTCTAATAAGTACCATTTTATGAAGCACTCGATTTCAAAAGTTTAACAAGCAATCACTAGAGTAGATATTATGAAGTCCTTGATTTCAAAAGTTTAACAGCCATATAATTTAAATCTTTAAGATTGTATGATTTGTGCCGATTAAATTTCATCGTTGTTATCAAAACTTTATGAAGAGACAATACTGAGAAAGAAGACACTTACAGCGACAACCATTTGGAAGTTACTTTCAGTAGTGTTGTGTGAAACGACGTTTGTACCAACATGTTTATTCACCATTGTAATATAAGACACTTGAAAGTGTGTTGTCTTATTTACGTGTCGTTATGACAAATGTGCAAAATCAACCGAGGTGTCAACAATCAATCGCATCAGGGTGACTTGATTGAGTCTTTTTTTCCTTTGCTTTTAGAAATACAAAAAGTGACGACTAATATTGTACACATGCCATAGTTACACTACTATGAGCCTACGTGCTTGTGTATTTGTTAATTCATTAATAAAGCGTCTTTTCAGTTTTCACACATCACCATCTCACTACTTTGTCTCTCTAGAATCAAACCATGTAGGTAAATCGGCTCATGGACCTCATTGTTAACAATCTGTATAACAAGGAGATGTGTCTTCATGAATTTATCAGGCAAGTTTTAATAAAATTTACACTTTTTTATGTTGTAATTTCTCTTTTATTTTTTATTTTTTTACTAATTTTAGTATTTTAGATAAGTGGTGACGGATGCTTTAAGGTCGTTAATAGAAGTGCAAAGTATGACACATTTACTTATAAAGGGGTTGTTACGGTTCAATGTCTTGTTTTAACCCCATCATGTTTGACCCATTAGTCAATTGCCCATCGAAGGCCAATGAGATATCATACACAAGCTAAATTAGTAAGAAACAAGCTAAATTAATAAAACAATTTGTTGCAGTAGTATGTCATGTTTCAAATTTATTACACTTGTCCTCCTTTACCTCCTCCATCTCCAAATCCCTCTTTATTTTTTTATTTTTTCTCCAAACAAGGCATTTATGACTAAACACTTTGCTTACTATTTGACAAAAGATTAATAGTTATTTGGTGATTAGTTGTATATTGAGTAAGCACATATTAGTAACTTGCTTCCAATTCAAGTGTTCCACGAAATGAAATATAAAGCACACTGCCAAGAATCTGATATACAATTCCATTATCATTGTAGAGCTACAGCTTGCATGATGGCGCTTTTTGAAATCATCTAATTTATGATCTTTTCTTTTTTGCTCTGTGTATAGATATTGTGAATGGCAACTATATGCCGCTGACTCAAGGGTCAAGAGTTGGAAAGGGTTTGAAGAGTTGAGATAGAGATGTTAAATACACTAATTCAACGACACACGTTGTGTATAAAATCTTTATTTTGCATTTGAACTAAAATCATATACTTTGTAACATCGGATAATTTATTAAGTTTTATTTTCTCTTATCGGATTAACATTAATTTATTTTTCTTTTTTATTCACTTTACAATGTTCATGATTCATTAACCGTTATTTAATTTATTCCTTGGACAATTATCCAACCATTTTTTACCCGCCTCCCTCCTTATAGTAAAATATGTCAATGATATTCATAAGTCATGCCAGCCCATCGGGCGGGCTTAGAAGTCTAGTATATATATATATATATATATATATATATATATATATATATATATATATATATATATATATATATACATATACATACATATATATATATATATATATATATACATATACATACATATATATATATATATATATATACATATACACATATATATATATATATATATATACATATATATATATATATATATATATATATATATATATATATATATATACATACTATGGTGCTTGGTTGAAGAGCTTGAGGTGCTTTGGTTAAGTTTTAACTAGTTTTGTTTTAGTTTATACCTAGTTTTGTCTAGTGAAAGATTAAGGTCTAGCCTAGGCTTTTGTGCCTAGATTAAGGTCCTATAAGTGTTTAGTGACTAAGATTAAGTCCTAAGAGGCTTATACCAAGTGGTGGTAGCTTGTGGGAAAGTTTTGGGAAGGTTTGACCTAGTTTTGGGACTTGTAAACCCTAGTCCTCTATGGATACTTGATCACTAACACACTAAAAGAAAATCTCTACAACTTGTATTCTAAAGCGGAAACAAACACAAGTAAAACAACAGAATACTAAGAATACTTGATCCTCTATGGATCTTTCGATAATACTGGAATTGAAATTCTAAAAGCGTATATAATACATAATTGTGTGTTCCTTTTATAGACCAGGAACCCTAAACCGTTTCAAAAGAAACATATCTTCTATAAACTTCAAAAGATATGCATTATCACTTCATAAATAAAACTCATGCATATCCTAACTAAATAACAAACTATACGTATTATCTATATCCGTAGAAACTAAAATATGCTGAAACTAGTCTTCAGCAGTTACACTGCTTCAGCAGGAACCAGCTCTTCAGTAGTATCCTTCAACAGTAACCATCAGCAGAATTCCCAACAATCCTCCCCTAATCTTGAATTTGACATGGTTAAGTTCAAGATTCTTGATAGATCTTAAAAGTGACAAACCAAGAGGATTGAATTCGAACATCATCAGCAAAGAATCTTCATCAGTAGGATCTCTATAATCAACAATAACATGAAAACTCCATTCTTTGCAGCAATGAATGACCAATTGTACATCAAAACATATTAGTTTCATACTATTCTCATCACATCCAGGTGTGTTAACTCCTGTGAGAGGTGTATCATTGAAAATAATGGATTTGATGTCTCTTTACCAATAGTCATCACTACTGGAGTAGCCAAATGTTTAAGTTCGAGAACTATGGTACACTGAGAACCATATGATTTTTAGCAAATCATTAGCTTTAAACGGATTTGAGATGTCTTTACCTGTAGCCGTTTGCTCAGGACTAGTCAATTATTTTGGATGATTAAATCACCTTGGTAAATTGAATACCAAATATGGTTTTCCACTGCCTTTACCACAAGCCATACACTTGTAGGCTAGCCAATTATTGGGAATCCAAAAGGAAAAATCCATGGTCAATTGACAACCATCCAACTCTCAGCTGTTAAGCATGGGTGAGTTGAGTACCCCAATAGTTTTTAGCAAACTATTACAGCTATCAACAGATTTGATGTGTCTTTACCAAAGCTGTACCCTTTGGACTAGCCAACTTTTTGATGGAATAGTCAACATCAGGTAAGTTGATAACCAGAGAAGGTATGGAAATAACCAACACCAAAACCTGCATACAACATACACAAGACTATACAAATCTGTTAGTTTTTTTTTACTAAGAATACTAATAAAAATCAAAAAATATACAACAAAATACCATCAAGCACCTCTGGGAACCCTGATTCTCATTTTGAACAAACGAACCAAAGATTCAGCAAACAATCTAGCATTCCCAACTGGATCAAGAGGAATCTCCAATTGATGTTGAAGCATTTTCTCCATGAGTGGCATGGTCAGAGGATAATTCTTCTCAAGAAACATGATTACCCTGATTCCAGATGTAGTCTCCAAGACATGAACATAAGGCATAGGATAAATTTTCCAACTTTGTACTTTCCACCTCTGATTGTTCTTCCACACTTCATAACCAGCACCAGTTGGTGAAGTAGAATCCATGAGCACTTGAAGATCTCCCAATAGATACAAACCTGCACCTTCAGGAGTATGGGTAGCATAATGCTTGGTAACCAACTCATATAGAGTGTCCAAGTCCTGATGATCCACAAGATGCAAAATTTCTTGTAGAAATGTGAATGACAGAGAAGTTTTATCAAGCCTATAAATAGTATTGATCTGTCCATTCTTAGACAATTCCCAATGAACCAAAACATCTCTAACACCCTCTGGCCAATCATCAGGAGATCCTTCTTTGATGAAAGAAGTATCAGCAGCATTGACATCTACTACCCTATGTACTGGATGTGAGACCCTCACTATTGCCATTCTCTTGGCCATTCTCCCAGGAATGTGTATAGCATCTTGTGGTGAAGAAGGTTCCTCAGGAGCTACATCCTCAGCAAATACATCTTCTTCAGCATGAGTTTCCACTGATGGAAGATCTAAGGGAACATCACTAGAGTCCTCAGCAGAAGCAAGTGCAGCAGATTCAACTTGTGCATCCATTGCCATCCTGATCTGTTTAGCCCTAACAGCTGCAAGCTCTACTTCTCTCACTTTTAGCTCATGAAACCTTGCCATTTCAGCCTCTTGATCATCTTGCAACTGCTTAGCAGCCTCTTCACCTAATCTCTCCTCCTCCAATTGTCTTTTTGTTCTCTTTTTAGAAGGAAGAGCTTTTGCTACAACTTTTGCTTTGCCTTTGTCAACAACAGATGGAGCAATAGCAGTTGTTGTATCAGCAGAAATAGATACACTAGGTGAAGGTACAGAAGCAACAGCAGGAACACCCATATCAGCATGGGAAATAGCATCAGCAGAATAAGAGACAGATGTAGCAGGCACATCAGCAGAAACAGCTTCATTCATCTTTAATCTCTTAGACTGTGGTTCTGCATCAGTAAGAAGGAGTGTAGGAACAAGCTTAGGAGTACTCAGTCCATCCTTTTCACATCTAGTCTTGATTCTATTATACTGATGAACCAATTGTTCATCTGAGAGAGACCAAACTTGTTTCCTAGTCCAAGAACTATTATAGAGTGCACTGCTTTGAATTTTCACATAATTTCTCATAAAAGTCCTCTGCTGTGCTTGAGTCATTGGTTTATCCCTCTTTGCTTTGGCAATTCTTTCATCTGCTTCTTTCTTTCTCTGTTTTATAATCTCAACTATTCCAGAAACCCAATCATCTTTACTATCATCCTTTCCTAGAATATCTGTAGCTAAACTAGGAGTAGCAATCACTTGTTCTCCAATATGCATCCAGTCTGCTTCATCAAAATTTGGAATGGCAGCATCCAACTCTCTTTGTCTTTCAACAGGCAGAATAGAAATATACTTATTTGTAGCAGATTGGAACTCTGAATCATATTTATCTTGATCTTCCTTTGCCAAGTCTGTACTTTTCTTATGATCTTCCCATTCTTTCAAAAGTCTTTCTTGCTCAAGTCTTTCCTTTTCTGAGATAAGAGCATCAGCACACACTTCAGCAACTTCAGCAAAATCATCATGAGGAATGACTAACTCTTCCATAGGATCAGCAGGAATATCTTGAACATCTAAATCAGTGAGAGTATCAGCAGATCCTGTAGTATGTAGAGTGGCAGGTGTGTCTTCATGAGAAACTTGTTCGGGAACAGATGGAGCAATCCTAGGAGAAGCCATATACTCTTTACCAGCCACAAAGAATGTATCCACTGATGTGTGAACCCAATCAGTAGTATTTTCAGCAGCAATATCACTTATTGGTTCATTCTCCTGAAGAGTATCATCAGCATCTGTCATTAGAATCTCAGCAACATTGGACACCTTAGAAGTTTCAACAACCTTAGAAGATTCAGCAGACTTCTTTGCCAAATATTGTCTTCCCCTTCTTCTACTGAACTGAATTGGCTTCTGAAGTTTTGAAGATTCTGCAACTTTAGGAGAATAAGCATGAGTCTGTTGAGCAACTTCAGCCAAGATCTCAAGGGAGTCTAAATGTCCCTCCTCATGTACTTCATCAGCATCAATCACAACATTTCTTTTCTTCTGCTGATCAAGTTGTACTTCTAACTCCTGAACCTTTCTTTTCAACAGCTCAATCTCACCACCAAGTGAAGATTTGGTATCTACAAGCTCCTGTTGAAGATCATCAGTCCTTTTAACATACCTGCAAAGCAAATCATATACAGAGGTGAGAGTAACAGGGTTCTCAGCTCTACCATCAGATTGCTCAGTGATCATGGGAGCTTCATTGAACCTATCAGGAGAAACAGACATACGTACAAAATTGGGAGAGCCTTCAGCATATGGCTCTCTGATAGGACTAGGTGTGGGTAGTCTAGTAATCTCAGGCTCAAGAGGTGTAGGTACTTGAGTACCAAGAGACTGAATTGTCTCTTCAACCTCAGTAACAAGCTCATCAGAAGCAACCTGAGAAGGTGATGGAACAGGACTAGGTGATAGAGGTAAAGGGGAAGGTGGAGGCTGGTCAGGAGAAACATTTAATGCATCAGCAGTTGTAGATGGCTCTCCATCATTTACCACTAATGGATTACCATCAGCAGCAACATTTTGAGAGGGTAGATCACCAGTAGCATCACCCTCACTTGTAGCATCATTACCAATTGGCAACATAGCAGCTAACAGAGGGCCATGTATCCCATTATAGTTAGTTTGCATAGAAGCAAATAATTTAGAATTAAGACTCTTAATGGGGATATGGACTCTGTCCTGTGTGGTAATGTCTAAAATTATTTGTAGAAACCTAGGGTACATTAAAAACTTATGCTTTTTCTTCTCAATATTTTCTAGCATATTTTCAAAAATAAACTTAGGAAAATTATAAGTTAAACCCTTAGAAAGACATAAGATATCACAACACAATTGGGCAGAGAATTGATCCCATCCACCAGACTTGTTACTGATACATTGGAGCAGGGTGTGCACCAAAAACCTCCACTTGGGACAAAACTTATTCTTAAGCTACTTAGTTGTGTCAGTGCTCTGGTAACCAGCTTCCCTCAACCCAGCAAGTATCACTTCAGTGTTGGAGTGAAAAACACCATTCTCATCATCCAAATGAAGCTTTGTCCTTATCAAACTTTCAGTCACCACATACTCATTTTCATCAATAGTTGCCACAATCTCTGTATCTGACCTTTTCCTAGCAGATGCCTAAAATTGCTTCACCATCGATTCATATATCACATTTGGAGAATGTGTTAAGGCATAATGAATCTTTGAACGCTGTAGAAACTCCACCATAGGATCATATAGTTCATGATGTTTAGTCTTTTTCAGAAAAGCAACTTTGTTATGATCTTTCTTGAATTGAAGTGTTGCCATTTGAAGGATTTGTGAGAAACGGTTATGAATTATGCAAATGAATGATGGGTTTAAATCGATTGACGAGGGAATAAGTTAGTTTTGGGCGAAGATATGCTAAATAGGTTATAAAAGGAAGTTACCCAATCATGGTCAAAAATATCAAAACAAATTGTTGACCATATCTGACGTGTAAAGCGGCTTCTTCCAATTTGAAAATTAACCTTTCAGCAGAAATGGTGGTCAATCTGCTGATATAAAGTCAATCAGCAGAAATAACTCAAGAGTCAAAATATCTTTAGTAAATATCTTAGGTTTTACTGTTTCACCCAACTCGCATTAACTACCATTAAACCTTGACTTCGCCTATAAAATAATCCCTAAATTACTCATTACAGATATCAATTTACCCCAATTATCATCAAACCCTAATTTCTCAATAAAATCCCAATAATCCACCATAATCACCAATCAAACAATAACCATGGCATCCAACCCAAGTATAATCAATATCTCTTTTGACTCAGATGATTCATCAGACTCACTCACAACTTCACCCCCTTTAAGATTACCAACCATCCCTCGAGGTCTGACCAAAGAACAGGCCAAGAAGAAGAGACATGATGCACATCCTCCAAGTCCATCACCATCAGAGGATCCTGCAAACATTCCTTCTAATTTGGATGATTCAGATGCCGAGAGGGAGCTAGAGAGAAGGTGGAATGCTCTGGAGAGAGAGGAACCAAGTCATGTCCCCGTTCCTGCTGAGAGACAAAACGTCTCTCCATTTATCTTTACTTCTGATGAAGAATCTTCAGAGGATGAAGATGAAGATCCACCATTCATCCCTCCTTCCACACCAGAAAGATCCCAACCAAGGCTAAGGAAGACTAATCCATCTCTTCCAACATCACGGGATGTGGTGTTGGGTCTTCCAACACCATGGACGCAAGGGAAAGGGCAAGAAGGCAGAGGTGATGGGTAAGGGAAAAAGGAAGGTGAAGTAGAAGATGATGTGATGTTGCCAGGGACCAAAGATATAAAACTAGGTTCTTGAGCATCTTCTTGCCAAGAACTAAAGATATAAAACTAGGTTCTTGAGCATCTTCATCGTCATCATCATCATTCCCTCCTTTCCATTTTCACCTTCAGCTTCTTCATCGTACTGGTCATGCATATCCACCAGCCTTTTGCAATTAGATTATAGAAGCTAGAATAACTTTGGTAGACATAGTATAGGAATGATCTTGTATTTTGTTTTGAAGTTGATTGTAAGCTATAATTTGTTTCTTGAATGAATGAACCACTTTTCTCAATTGTGAAATCTGTAATGTTACTTCAGTAGAAACAATGATTCTCAGCATATATTACACTTTAGTAGAAACAAACTCTCAGCATATATGACACTTCAGCAGAAACAAACTCTCAGCATATACGACCACATTCCCATTGAAATAGTCTTGGAGAATTTGAATTTAAAATCAGCAACTACTTATAAGGGCATTCTGCAAAATAGACACAAAGTAGCAAACAAACCAAACAAAACTTACAAAAACATTAGTTGGTTAGTGTTAGCAAACAAAACTATACAAATAATATACAATGTTACAACAACAATCCTCCCCTGAGGCATATGCCTCCTGACTCCTCCCAAACCAACCAGTCAACCGGGTGTAGTTGATAGGCCCCCTGGGAGAAAAAGTCAAGTGTTTTAATCCGCGGAAGTACAGGGAAATCCCCGGGTCGTTAAGTCCCAACGAGATTGAAATTGTATTTGTAAACGTTTTTGGGAATGAATGGTACTGAGGACAGTAACCAAAGATGAAGTGGGTTTGATTTACACTACTGATATTATTTGGATAACAGTATATAACAAGCACAGTAAACAGATATGTATACAAGTAAGCAAATTGCAAATCAGAAATGCTTACAGACAGAGAAAAAATGTGAGTTTTAAACAATTTAAAACAACAGGGGGTGCAAATGAAAAATTTTACAAACTTAATTATAAAAGAAAATGAAATTAAAAAGAAAATTATTTTTTTTGATTATTTTATTATTTAATATTAATTATTTAAATAAAAACTATTTAACTATTTAATTAAAACAGATTAACTTAAAAACTTAATAATACAAATTTAAATTAGAAAATTGTAAAATTAATTTTTAAAATTCTAAAATGACTTAAAATAAATTTAAAAACTAAAAATACCTATTTTTGTCTTTTTGTGGATTTTTTATTAATTAAATACTAATAACATTAATTAAACTATTTAAATTACAAATAATACTACAAATGACTTAGAAATTATAGAAAAATTTATAAATCTAATTAACCATCACAGGAATTCTAAAAAATTATAAAAATTATATTTAGACTATTTTACTAATTATTAACCTATTTATTTATTAAAATCTAATTTAAATAAATTAATTAAGAAATGAGAAAATGAACAGTAGTAATTAAGAGACTATTTTTTGAAAATACTTAATGATTTATAAAACCTAGGAAAAATATGAAAAGGTACTGTTATTAATTAAAAATTAATAAAACAATTTAATTACTAATATTAAATAATTATTTAATTAAATTAATATTAATTCTAATAATTACTAAATCAAAAGAGAAAAATCTAGAAAAATTACTGAAAATACTTTAAGATGAAATAAAATTAAGAAAAATATAAAAATGATGAAGTGCTTAATAATAAACTGAAAAGAAAAATTAAAAAGATAAATCCTATTAAATAGAAGCTATAACTATTTTTAAAGTTGGTTTTTGTTGGTTCTTCTTTTTGAGACCTAATTACCTACTGAAAACAAACAACTTTTATGTAGGACTTTGTGGTGTGATTTATTAATAAGTTGTGTGCACCCCAAGTGCTTAACAGTGAGTATATTAGCTTATTAGGACTTGTGGATTTTTGAAAAAGCTATCAAATGGACAAATAAGCTAAAACAGATGAATAACAACTTGAAATAAGCAAGTGGAATAAAGATAAGCACATGAATAAACTGTTAGAACCAAATAAGCACTTATACAAAACACTAGGCCAAAACAGGCCAAACACAGGGACTTTGGACCTCTGTGGGGTCCACAGGCTTGATTAGAAGTCCAATATGAGACTTGTTCCTAAAAGCTACTCAGAAAAGCTTTTCAAAAAGCTTGGATATAAGCCCTGGGTCCCACAAATGAATACTAGGGGAGGACATGAAGTTGGGTGATTTACGTTGAGGATCACTAGTAGCTTTTATAAGCTATATGAGAGCTTATGTGAGCTTTTGAGTCTCTAAACAGCTAGTAAGAACCAACAAAAACTTAAATTGAAAATTTAAACTGCAAACTTGAAATTTGGAAATGAAACTTAGGATTGATTGCTTAATTCTGAGTTCTCATACACTAGAAAAGAGATTACAAGCTTTTAAAACAAAGGAATACAACTAATTTAGGAATTACAATGAAAACGAGACTAAAATTAACTAAATAAACTACTACACTTTCTCTGCTTCATCTTGTTCCTTTTATAGGCACCAATTAGGGTTCCCACGAGCTTCTGAGCAAATCCCATCTCTTTCCTTGGCCATTGGATGAGTGAGATGTTATATTGACCCTAGGATCAATTTGGCGGGAAAAGGAAAATAGAGCAAATTGCTTATGTTGCGTGTGTATTGGGGGGAGCATTAATTGTGGGCTGTCTTGTTAGGTGAAGGTGGTAGATTGGTGATGATGAGAGATTGCAAGTGGTGATAGTGGGGGAGAAGCGGTTTTGCAGAAGTGGAAGGTGGTTTGGGGGGAAAGGGTTGTTTGGTTAAACGGTTTGACCGTTTGATTATTTAAAACAGTTTAGGGATTGGGCTTTGGGCTTGGGAATGGTGTTGGGCTTGTGTTTGTATGTAGATTGGATTTGCTTTGTTTGTTTAAGATTAAGGGTCCGGTTTGGTTGTAATTTATCACAAGGACTAATTATGTAATTTCTGGATTTTTCATAGGCTGAACTTGTGATTTTCCCTTAGTTCTCAAAGGGTTGAATCTTGCCAAAGGTGAATAGTACAAGATCTTATGTTGACTTTTCCATTTTTTTAACTTCTAGGGACTATTTCTGCCAATTGTGAAAACTTGAGTGACCAATCATGTAACTTTTCCAAACTTTCCACTTTAAGGACCATTCCTGCCTAAGATTAGTAGCACAAGGACCAAAATTTATTTTTCTCAAAGTTTTTACATCCAGGGGCCATTTTTGTTAATTTTGCAAAGTTGAGGGACTAAACTTGTAATTTTGTGAAACTTTACACCAAAGGACTTTATATGTTTATTTGTGATTCAAAAGGAACTTTGGTGACTTTTTCATGTTTTTGAATAACCAAGGACTAGTTTTGACAAGTTTTGAAAGATGAGTGACTGAAACTGCCAATTATGCAAACTTTGTTCATATTTCATCTGTTTTTGATTATTTTGCATCTGAAACATATAAAACACAATTCTGAGATATTTTCAGTATTAATGCATATTTGAGTGTTTTTTGATGTTTTGGCAGCTCAGATTAGGTAAAAATGATGAGTATTTACACACTCATCATTCCCCCACACTAAAATATTGGTAGTCCCTAGCAATCTTTTGAGAAAACTTAATAGATTTGAAGTCTCTTTACCAAAATCCATTACTTCTGGAGTAGCGAAATGTTTTAGCTCAAGTAAAAACTATGGTACACTGATAACCATATGATTTTGAGCAAACCATAAGCTGTCAACGGATTTGATTTGTCTTTACCAAAAGTCGTTTGCTTCTGGACTAGCAAACTCTTTGATGGAAATAAAGTCATCATCTTGGTGAGTTGATTACCAATTATGGTTTTTCCACTGCCTTTACCACAAGCCATAACCATGTGGGCTAGCCAACTCTTCACGATTAAAGATATGGTGAGTTGAATCCCTTACAATTTTGGGCAAATTGTTAGCCATCAACGGTTTTGAGATATCTTTACCAAGAGCCGTTTGCTCCTGGATTAGCCAGTCCTTTTGTGGCTTAGACAAGGTGGACTGATAACCATAAAAATTTTGAAATAAAGTGAAATTTTTTTAAAATTTTGGCTAAAAACGGGGGTATTAGAAGATATAATGTGATAAAATTCGCTAGAATTTCCCCCCCACACATAGAGTTGAATATTGTCCTCAATATTCAAAGTCCCGGCTATTATGCCGATTCTTTGAACTGAAAGGGATAATATTACAAGCTAAATGTGGAAATAACGTTTTTCACTTTATTTATATAGATATATACATACATTTTTTTTAGATATATACATGGTGAACCATAGCAGGGGTAACTTCCCCCACACTTAGGGTGAAAACCCCTTATACATGCTACTGTTTTTGTTTATCGAGTCGCTAGCTTGACTCGATCCCCGAATTCATTGGTTCGTGGTGAAAGTTTGGAGATCCGGGACAACCATTGGTGGTATGTCCTCTCCAAAGTAGTGTTTTAACCGATGGCCATTCACTTTGAAGTTGGATCCGTCAGGTTGATATAACTCAACAGTTCCATATGGAAACACTTTTTGTTACAGTGAATGGCCCAGACCAGCGTGTTTTAAGCTTTCCTGAGAATGTCTTCAATCGTGAATTGAAGAGAAGGACTCTGTCACCGATGTTGAAAACACGGTTCTTAATTTTTGAGTCGTGGATCTTCTTGGTTTTTTCCTTGTAAATCAAAGAATTCTCATAAGCTTGATCACGAAGTTCGTTTAATTCGTTTAGGTGAACCTTGCGGTGATCACCCGCTGTCTGAATGTCAAAATTTGCATGTTTTTAGGCCCAGTAGGCCTTATGTTCTAATTCGATCGGAAGATGACATGCTTTCCCACACACCAGCTTATATGGAGTACACCCGATGGGTGTTTTGTAAGCAGTGCGAAAAGCCCATAGTGCATCATCCAGCTTATCCGACCAAGAGGCACGGTTTTCTCTCACCATCCTTTCCAGAATTCTCTTAATACCCCGATTCGAGACCTCGACCTGCCCACTTGTTTGTGGGTGGTATGCAGTAGAAAGACGGTGAGTTACACCATATTTCAGCATCACTCTTGCAAATTGTTCATTGCAGAAGTGTGTGCCACGATCACTGATAATGGCACGAGGAGTCCCGAATCTGGCAAAGAGAGACTTTAAAAACTTAACGACTACTCGGGCATCGTTGGTGGGTAAAGCTTTTGCTTCAACCCATTTTGACAGATAGTCGACAGCCACGAGTATGTATTTATTCCCTCGTAAAGACGGGAACGGCCCCATAAAGTCAATGCCCCACATATCAAATATTTCACAGACTTGGATGGCATTTTGTAGCATCTCATTCTTTTTCGAAATATTTCCGTGACGCTGGGAAGCCTCACAGGTTTTGATAAGTTCATGGGCGTCTTTGTAGATTGTGGGCCAAAAGAATCCTGAATCAAACACCTTTTTGGCGGTGTAGTTTGGGTTATGATGTCCCCCCGTGGGTCCATCATGACAAGCTTTAAGAATTTCCATGGCTTCTTGGCCATGGACACACCGTCGGATGACTTGATCCGCACAGATTTTAAACAAGTAGGGGTCGTCCCAGAAGTAATGTTTTACATCTTTAAAAAAATTTCTTTTCTGTTGGGACGACATCCCTTTCACAATGAAATTACCCGCATGGTAATTTGCAAAATCGGCAAACCATGGGGTAGTGGTATCATCCCGGGTAGAGATTAGATTGAGAGTCTCCAGAGGAAAGGTTTCATTAATCTCTTTTCTCTTGACAATATCCTGATGAGGATTCTCTAACCGGGATAAGTGATCAACTGCAAGGTTCTCTGCTCCTTTTTTGTCTCGTATGATTATATCGAATTCCTGAAGGAGCAGGACCCAACGGAGCAGTCTTGGCTTTGCGTCCTGTTTAGCAAACAGGTATTTCAAAGCTGAGTGGTCCGTATACACCATGCATTTGGTTAGGATTAAGTAAGGCCTAAATTTCTCAAAGGCATATACCACAGCTAATAATTCTTTTTCTGTGGTGGTATAGTGCGTTTGAGCTTCAGTCATGGTCTTACTTGCGTAATGTATTGGCTGAAAATGTTTGGTTTTGCGTTACCTCAGAACTGCACCAATAGCAAAGTTTCTAGCATCGCACATTAGTTCGAAGGGTAAATCCCAGTCGGGGGCAACAAGGATCGGTGCCTCGGTAAGCCTTTTCTTTAAAGTAGAAAAAGCTTCAACGCACTCGGGGGAAAAGATGAAAGGAGCTTCCTTTTCAAGAAGATGAGTCGTGGGCCGGGCTATTTTGGAGAAATCCTGAATGAATCTCTGATAAAACCCGGCATGGTCGAGGAAACTCCTTATGCCTTTAACAGTGGTGGGATGAGGCAGCTTAGCAATAACATCAATTTTGGCCTTATCGACCTCAATCCCACTTTTTGAAATTTTATGGCCGAGGACAATGCCCTCCTTGACCATAAAATAGCTCTTCTCCCAGTTTAGACAAAGATTTATGTTTTCACAACGTTGAAGCGTCTTTTCTAAATGGGAGAGGCATGAGTTGAAAGAATTCCCGATGACTGATAAGTCATCCATGAATACCTCCATGGTTTTCCCGATCATGTTGTGGAAAATAGCCATCATGCACCTCTGGAAAGTGCCCGGAGCGTTGCATAACCCAAAAGGCATGCGACGATAGGCAAATGTCTCGTAAGGGTATGTGAAGGTAGTCTTCTCTTGATCCTGAGGATCAATAGGAATTTGGAAATAACCCGAGAAGCCGTCGAGGAAGCAATAATACTCATTCCCAGCCAGTCTCTCGAGCATTTGATCCATAAAGGGCAGAGGAAAATAGTCCTTGCGGGTGGCTTCGTTTAGTTTTTTTGTAATCGATGCATACTCGCCATCCCGTAACCAACCGAGTTGGTATCAACTTGTTATCCTCATTTGTGACAACAGTAATGCCACCCTTTTTTGGAACACAATGTATGGGACTAACCCAAGGACTGTCTGGTATAAGGTAAATCAATCCAGCGTCGAGAAGTTTGATAACTTCTTGCTTGATAACTTCGTAGATTTTTTGATTTACCCGTCTTTGATGTTGCACGGCAGGCTTAAAGTCATCCTCCATTAGGATTTTGTGTGTACAAAAATCCGGGTTAATACCCTTTATGTCAGAGAGCTTCCAAGCAATTGCTTGTTTGTGGGACTTTAAAACCTTAAGCAGCGCAGTTTTCTCCTCATCCTTTAAATCTTTCGCAATAATGACTGGTAATTTATCATTACCTTCCAAGAATGCATATTCTAGATGAGGAGGCAGGTCCTTAAGTTCGACCTCGGGGAAATCATCATTTTTCTCAACATATATGATTTCCGCGTTATGAAATTGTTGAGGTAGAACAGGAAGAGGAGAGGGATCTTTGTTCAATAATTTCTCAAGGAGAAAGATATACCCCTCCAGGTCAATCTTTTGGTTATCAATTCCTTCGGGAACTGAATCACTTTTGAGAAAGGCCTCTATTTCCTTAAGGACGAAATCACTTCCCTCAAACGGAGTAAGGGAAGGAGAAGAATTAGCAATTATGGGGTGAGAAGAGGGAGTGGGATTGCCACTCGGAGAACTATCAGCGAACCCAAGGATTTCCTCAGCATACTCCTCAGATCAATGTCAATGACATCAATTCGGTTGATCGACTCAGCATAATAATTCAAGGAGTATCTCGAGGTTTGATCAAGGTTGAACGTTATCGCATCAGTGTCAACTCGTAACGTGATTTCTTCATCGAAAACATCGATCAATGGACGACCCGTCCTTAAGAATCCCCTCTCAAGAATGAGAGGAACTCTTGGATCCGCATCGAAATCAACAACGACAAAGTCTGCCAGAAAATGGAACTTTCCCACTCTTACAAATACGTCCTCGGCAATACCAAGGGGACGTGAAATTGAACGGTCTGCAAGCTCGAGAGTCATGCATGTGGGAGTGAGTTCCTGAAGAGAGAGCTTTTTCCAAACTTAGTGGGGCATTAAGTTGATGCTTGCACCAAGATTGGCCAAGGCAAAGCAGTAACCATACCCGGGAAAATACATGGTATTAGAAATTTCCCGGGGTCTCCTAGCTTCTCGGGAAGCTGTTTCAACAGAACTGCAGAGCAGTTTTCATTGAGTGGAGTTCGTGCCATCTCAAATAGTTTCTCTTTATTGCTCAATAGGTTTTTGATTGTCGATGCGAATTTGGGCATTAAAGAAGAGCATCCGCAAAACTAATATCAAAGTGTAGATCTTGAAAATTTTGGAAAAAATTTTCCATCTGATGATTAGCTTTTTCACGGAGCTTCTGGTCTTGCAATCGTGAGGGATATGGAATTGATGGTTTTGGGTTAGCTTTTGGATTTTCAACAGGACCTTCGGGAGTTTCAAACACGACTCTTTTAGGGGGAGTCGGGATCGGGACTACTAGAGAAGGGATGTCATTGGTACCTCCGTTATTAGTAGGAAATACCGTATTCATAGTATCATAAGTGTCACATTCCTCTACCTGGACAGGAGAAGAGGTAGACGGAGCTGTGGGTCCTTTATTAGAAACTCCACTTCTTATGGTGATCGCCTTTACATCGCCCCTCAGATTAGCGAACGTGTTGCTAGGTAAAGTACCTGAGCCTGAGGGTCGATCATTTAAAGACTTCTTCAATTCAGAGATCTGACTGACCAGCATTTTGTTCAATTCATCTTGGGATTTCATAAACTGTTTTAATAACTCATCAGATGATGATCCACTTGGAACAATGGCTTGTTATTGCCCTAGAAGTGATTTTGTTGTTGAAAATTACCCTGATGGTAATTGTTCTGACCTTGATTATGGTTATAATTCCCTTGGTTTTGATTTTGTTGAACCTGGTGTTTACCAGAGTTGAAATTCCCTTGGTTGTTAAAACCTTGGTTCATTCGGTTCTGGTTCTGATTCTTGTTAAAGTTCTGGTTTCTGTTCTGACCATTTTGGTTCTGGGACTGATTAAATCCTTGTGGTCCAATGTAGTTATTGGAACGATAGCTCAACAGATTTCGGTCCCCTTGCGGTTGGTAAGAATTACCTCCCGTGTTGTAGGAACCTTGGGCTGCGAATACGTTCTCTTGAGTGAAGCCACCGGAGGCTTGGCACTCATGGTACGGGTGTAGACCACCACAGGTTTCACAACTGACAGTTTTGATCTGCTGATTGTGATTTGTCTGGTGAATTCGGAGAACCACAGCAGACAAATCATCAAACTTTTTGGTAAGGGCAGCTATTTCATTATTTGCCGGAGTGACTGACTTACATGAGTCATTCCTCTCTGAAGAGGAGTCCCAAAAATTGTGATGGGCAGTCATGTTTTTTATTAGGTCATAACACTCTTCAGGGATCCTTTTCATAAAGGTGCCCCCAGCAGCAATATTGATGGTGTCACGATGACGAAGTGTCAAACCATTATAAAAGGTATCAATAATGGTGACAAGAAGCATGTTATGATTGGGACACCGATCAATAGCAAGTTTGTAGCGTTCCCACGCCTCAAATAAGGACTCGTCGGGAAGCTGTCCGAAGTTACTAATATCGTTTCTCAGCTTTGTAACCATGGATGGTGAAAGTATTTAGCCAAGAACTTAGTAACCATCTCATCAAAGGTATGGACCGAATTCTTAAGAAGTCGATCGAACCAAGCAGTTGCATGATGAGTGAGAGAATATGGGAATAGGTATAAACGTAGGCCGTCTTCGGTGACGCCATTTTGTTTCATGCTCTGGGTGATGGTTAAATATTTATCGAGATGCTTGTTAGCATCGTCACCCGGGAAACCGTGGAACTGACACGAATTTTGGACCTGTTGTATCATGTTGTGTTTTAGTCGAAAATCCGAGGCTCCAATTGTAAGTGGTGCAATGGGTCCACCTCTCCCATGCATGGTAGGTTGACATAGTTCCTCCATTGTTCGGGTGTCTAGAACTATCTCATCCTTGGGAGGATTTGTGGGCTCGTCGTCCATTTTTAACGTGTGTTCTTCTTCAATAGTACGTAACTCGGGTACGTTTTTCTGACCTTTACGCTTTGTTTGTGAACAAGTGCGCATGCACTAAAAACAATTTTTCAAAACAAGATCGAGGCAAAACCACAGTGAACTTAAACCAATAATCATATGTGAATGGCTTCTTTAGAAAAGGTACACCACTCACAGGGATAAAATGGCAAGTTTTTATCTTATGTTTGGGAACTTATTATGTTCACACCCCTAGTTGGTAGGTGTTCTGACTTGGTTTGCGGTGGTAATCTTTTATGTAATTTATTCACAGTAAAATGTTTTTGGCTTTTCGTGTATGGGTGAAAAAACTTGGAAAATATTTTTGGAACCGATTCGTTAACCGAAATCGTTCCTTTAAGATTACTCGCAGGGTGGCGGGAGAGAAGAATG
This sequence comes from Artemisia argyi, assembly GCA_030686995.1. Lineage (NCBI taxonomy): Eukaryota > Viridiplantae > Streptophyta > Magnoliopsida > Asterales > Asteraceae > Artemisia > Artemisia argyi. The sequence goes on from CM060692.1 coordinate 132,404,039, forward strand.
GATCTCTCTTCAGTTCGCAATTTAATGTCAAAACTTCCGTATTCCACCTGTGTAGGTTGTAATCTTAAAGTAAACGAAGTAATTTAACTTCACAGTTTTTTTTGTTGTTTATGATTTTTTTTGGTGTTTTTAACACTTCAGGGAAAGTGTTAATGAACTTTTTCAGTTATGATTTTGATTTTCACAAAAATTTACAAAGTGATGGTATTTGTACAGGAGGGTTTTGAAAACCACTAAACCTAAAAACGTTTTGAAATACGCAACAACCTCCCCGGCAGTGGCGCCAAATTTTGACTCCTCCCAAACCAACCAGTCAACCGGGTGCAGTTGATAGGCCCCCCTGGGAGAAAAAGTCAAGTGTTTTAATCCGTGGAAGAACAGGGAAATCCCCGGGTCATTAAGTCCTAACGAGATTGAAATTGTATTTGAGAACGTTTTTGGGAATGAATGGTACTGAGGACAGTAACTAAAGATGAAGTGGGTTTGATTTACACTACTGATATTATTTGGATAACAGTATATAACAAGCACAGTAAACAGATATGTATACACGTAAGCAAATTGCAAATCAGAAATACTAACAGACAGAGAAAAAAGGTGAGTTTTAAATAATTTAAAACTACAGGGAGTGCAAATGAAAATTTTACAAACTTAATTATAAAAGAAAATGAAATTAAAAAGAAAATTATTTTTTTGATTATTTTATTATTTAATATTAACTATTTAAATAAAAACTATTTAACTATTTAATTAAAACTAATTAACTTAAAAACTTAATAATACAAATTTAAACTAGAAAATTGCAAAATTAATTTTTAAAATTCTAAAATGACTTCAAATAAATTTAAAAACTAAAATACCTATTTTTGTCTTTTTGTGGATTTTCTGTTAATTAAATACTAATAACATTAATTAAACTATTTAAACTAATTTAAATTACTAATAATACTAAAAATGACTTAAAAAATTATAGAAAAATTTATAAATCGAATTAACCATCACAGGAATCCTAAAAAATTATAAAAATTTTATAAAAATTATATTTAGACTATTTTACTAATTATTAACTTATTTATTTATTAAAATCTAATTTAACTAAATTAATTAATAAAATTAGAAAATGAATAGTAGTAATTAAGAGACTATTTTCTAAAAATACTTAATGATTTATAAAACCTAGGAAAAATATGAAAAGGTACTGTTATTAATTAAAAATTAATAAAACTATTTAATAACTAATATTACTTAATTATTTAATTAAACTAATATTAATTCTAATAATTACTAAATCAAAAGAGAAAAATCGAGAAAAATTACTGAAAATACTTTAAGATGAAATAAAATTAAGAAAAATATAAAAATGATGAAGTGCTTAATAATAAGCTGAAAAGAAAAATTAAAAAGATAAATCCTATTAAATAGAAGCTATCACTATTTTTAAAGTTGGTTTTTGTTGGTTTTTGTTGGTTTTTCTTTTTGAGACCTAATTACCTACTGAAAACAAACAACTTTTATGAAGGACTTTGTGGTGTGGCTTATTAATAAGCTGTGTGCACCCCCAAGTGCTTAACAGTGAGTATATTAGCTTATTAGGACTTGTGGATTTTTGAAAAAGCTATCGAATGGACAAATAAGCTAAAACAGATGAATAACAACTTGAAATAAGCAATTGGAATCAAGATAAGCACATGAATAAGCTTTTAGAACCAAATAAGCACTTATACAAAACACTAGGCCAAAACAGGCCAAACACAGGGACTTTGGACCTCTATGGGGTCCATAGGCTTCATTGGAAGTCCAATATGAGACTTTTTCCTAAAAGCTACTCAGAAGAGCTTTTCAAAAAGCTAGGATATAAGCCCTGGGTCCCACTAATGAATACTAGGGGAGGACATGAAGTTGGGTGATTTATGATGAGGAATCAGTGTAAAGGGTGGAATGGGACAAACTTAAAGGGACTAGCAGCCCTACTAAATAAGCTACAAACCAAGAAATGAGCCCTGGTATTTCAAGATGGGCTTATTGGCTTTTCCAAAAGCGAAGAAGCATATGGTAGGGCCAACTATTGGATCACCATGAAACCTGAATTTTGATTTTCTTTGACTTTTTTGGTATTTAAGATTTTTTATAACTAAACTGATTTTAAGGATCCCTAATGGCTTTTATAAGCTATATGAGAGCTTATGTGAGCTTATGAATCTCTAAACAGCTAGTAAGAACCAACAGAAACTTAAATTGAAAATTTAAATTGCAAACTTGAAATTTGGAAAAGAAACTTAGGATTGATTGCTTAATTCTGAGTTCTCATACACTAGAAAAGAGATTACAAGCTTTTAAAACAAAGGAATACAACTAATTTAGGAATTACAATGAAAACGAGACTAAAATTAACTAATACTCTTTCTCTGCTTCATCTTGTTCCTTTTATAGGTACCAATTAGGGTTCCCACGAGCTTCTGAGCAAATCCCATCTCTTTCCTTGGCCATTGGATGAGTGAGATGTAATATTGACCTTTGGATCAATTTGGCGGGAAAAGGAAAACAGAGCAAATTGCTTATGTTGCGTGTGTAGAGGGGGGAGCATTAATTGTGGGCTGTCTTGTTAGGTAAAGGTGGTGGAGTGGTGATGATGAGAGATTGCAAATGGTGATAGGGGAGAAGCGGTTTTGTAGAGGTTGAAGGTGGTTTAGTGGGGAAAGGGTGGTTTGGTCAAACGGTTTGACCGTTTGATTATTTAAAACGGTTTAGGGATTGGGCTTTAGGCTTGCGGATGGTGTTGGGCTTGTGTTTTTATGTGAATTGGATTTGGTTTGTTTGTTTAAGATTAAGGGTCCGGTTTGGTTGTAATTTATCACAATGACTAATTATGTAATTTCTGGATTTTTCATGGGCTGAACTTGTGACTTTCCCATAGTTCTCAAAGGGTTGAATCTTGCCAAAGGTGAATAGTACAAGGTCTTATGTTGACTTTTCTACTTTTTGAACTTCCAGGGACTATTTCTACCAATTCTGAAAACTTGAGGGACCAATCATGTAATTTTTCCAAACTTTCCACTTTAAGGACCATTCCTGCCAAAGATTAGTAGCACAAGGACCAAAATTTATTTTTCTCAGAGTTTTTACATCCCAAGGACCATTTTTGTCAATTTTGCAAAGTTGAGGAACTAAACTTGTAATTTTGTGAAACTTTACACCAAAGGACTTTATATGTTTATTTGTGATTCAAAAGGACCTTTGGTGACTTTTTCATGTTTTTGAATAACCAGGGACTAGTTTTGACAAGTTTTGAAAGTTGAGGGACTGAAACTGCCAATTATGCAAACTTTGTTCATATTTCATTTGTTTTTGATCATTTTGCATCTGAAACATATAAAATACAATTCTAAGATATTTTTAGTATTTTAATGCATATTTGAGTGTTTTTGGATGTTTTGGCAGCTCAGATTAGGTAAAAATGTTGAGTATTTACACACTCATCACCTCCCCTGAGGCTTATGCCTCCCCTCAAACTTTCCAGTTAAGGGTTAAGCATACCAATCTGGACTACTAAGTGTTGAAACCTAGGTCCATCAAAATCCTTAGTTAACAAATCTGCCACATTATCATCTGTATGAATTTTAACCACTTTAATCAAATGTTTTTCATATGCATCGCTTATAAAGTGGTGCCTGATTTCAATATGTTTGGTTCTATTATGAAAAACTGGATTTTTAACAATGCAAATGGTACTTTGATTGTCAATAAAAATGGTGGTATTCATGAAATTATACCCATAATCCAGCAATTGATTCTGAATCCATAGAACCAGTCCACAACAATTGGCAGGAGCAACATACTCTGCTTCAGTAGTAGAGGTAGCAACAATAGTCTATTTCTTGCTTTGCCTAGAAATCAATCTTCTTCCAAGAAATTAGCAACCTCCAGTTGTGGATCTTCTATCCATATTGGCACCAGCATAGTCACTATCACTATAGGCTGCCAACTTAAAAGGAGACTCTCTTGGGTACCAAAGACCTAAATTGGGTTGGCCTTTGAGATACTTAAAGATCTTTTTCACGGCATTCAAGTGAGAAGTAAGTGGAGTGACCTGGTGAATAGAACAAGCACTCACAACAAATGTAATGTCAGGTCTGGAAGCTGTCAAATACATCAAAGAGCCAATCATGGACGTGTTGATGAGGCAAAAAATGAACCACTTTTAGGGGGTCATTTAAGCCCGGAATTGAATCTATTTGATCAAATATTACCCTAAATCGTTCCTTTTGTGATTTTAGGTACTTTGGGAGTGAATTATGGAAAAGGAAGCAATTCGGACATTTTTGGAGCATAAAAGTGAAGAAAACGCCAAAGACTTAATTTTCCATGCTGAGAATAGTACCTGACGGCGTCAAGAGTAAAAACCATGACGACCCAGTGCAAACCTGACGGCGTTACAAGAAGGGCGTCAAGAGTTAATTTGGCGACGGCCTGCACAAGGGGAATACATGACGGCGTCAGACCCAGATCTAGGCAGTCCGAGAAAATATTTGGCGGCGAGATGATGGCGTCAAACATTTGTTCTTGACGCCGTCACCCATCAAAATCTATATATAGTTTTCTATTTTTCATTCATAAAAGAGGAACTTGTGTGGAGAAAACTAGAGCCGAACTTTGTAAACCCTAGGTCATATTTTACAGTACTTTCAAGGGTTTTCACCCCTTGAATCCTTTCATGTTCAATTGAGATAAGTCTTTTCTTAATTCAATCAATATGTCTATGTGTTGGTTGATTATATCTTGTGCTTGTCTTGATTTTAACATGGTAGACTAGATCTATGTTGTGTTTGCTTAGATTTAATGAAACCTAAATGTTAATTATGTGTTGATTACTTGTTTATGGTTGTATTAGATGAATTATTTCAATGTTAGGCTTAAGAAAACTGGCAGATCTCCATTGTATAACATGCTTGAACGTCTTAGGAAACATGAACCGATGTGTACTAGGTTTTATTGGTTGTATTTAATGCATGAGCAAATTCTAGTGATCCCATGTTAGGAGCTTCTTAGCCGGCTCGGCATAGGAGTGAAGTAGGCGCTCATAGGATTGGGGAAGTAAGTACGCCACCCCATGAATGGTATTAAGGAATACAATCCGTCATCCACGCAACTATAACAAGTAATTAACGTGTAAAAGATATCTAGGGAGTAGTGAAATCTAAGTAAACACAATTCTCCCACATATTGCTCACAACTCTAGTTAATTTAGTTTTATTTTCATTTTTAGTATTTTATTTTGATTGCATCTTAGTATTGGGTTAGTTGACTACCAACTAATTCCGCCAACTCCTTAAAACCCGAGATTTTTAATTGCTTTCTAAAAAACTAAAAAATACAAAAAGAATCATCCCTCATCTCTAGACCTAGTCTTTAGGTTTTCTAATCCTAGCGACACTATTCCTTGCTGAACGATCAATCCCCCGGTACTTGTCATTATACTATACTACATCGATCAGGTACGATGCCTGGTGGGGGTTGTAAGCTTCTCGAGATCCCTCGAGAGGTAAAGCCTGGTGCAATCCCTACGCTACCAAGTTTTTGGCGCCGCAGCCCGGGGAATAGTTATTGTCTAGGTTAGAATCTCTTTTTATTAGGTCTACTTGCTAGATTCCTTTCTAGTAAGATTTTATTTTTATTTTTAGGATCTCTTTAGTCTATCTTACTTCTTTGTGTTTCTGTTCGTAACTCTTCACCACCCGACATCATGGACGATGGGAACATCTTTGAACCCGTCATCCCACCACAACAAAACCCACCACTAGAATCTCTTAGGCCCCGAACCTTAGGAGAGTATTCTTGACCTAGCCACCAAGGCTATCGAAACACTATTGAGCTCACCGGAGCCAATGTGATCCCCTTGCGATCCGACACCATTCGGTTGGTGCAAAGCAGATGTGCATTCCATGGACTTCATTCCGAAGATCCAAACCAACATCTCAAGGACTTCCTTAAAATCGTAGATTCTATAGACCTTGATGTTACAACTAGAGAGTCAACCCGATTACGCCTATTCCAATTCTCTCTATGTGATCAAGCTAGTCAATGGCTTGAACGTTTACCCGCAGGATCCATCACCTCATGGGATGATCTCACCACTCATTTCCTTGCTCAATTTTTCCCACCGGGGAGAACTACTAAGCTTAGAAATGACATCTTGATGTTCCAACAACGTCAAAATGAAACTCTTTATGAAGCATGGACTCGTTTCAAGGACTTACTCCAAAAAGTCCCTCATCATGGCACAGATCTTTGGCTCCAAGTCCAGATCTTCTATGACCATATCGATCTCTCCACAAGGCGAGCCATTGATCAATCGGCCGGTGGTAAGCTATGTGATCTAAGTGTGGAACAATCATGGGAACTCATAGAAGATCTTGCTCTCTATGACAACGAAAGTTGGAATGATCCCCGTGATTTGAACAAAACGGTCAAGGCAATATCTTTGCCTTCAAACAATTCTAGCACTCCCGACCGTAGGATCATGGAACTTGAGGACCAAGTCAAGTTTCTCATGAAATCTTATGAAGCTCCTAAGCCTTCAAGCCAAGTGAACAAAATCACTTCTTCATGCGAATTATGTAGTGGTCCCCATAACACTCGTGATTGTGTGGAACTCCCCGGAACAACTTTTGCGGTCTACGCATCCTCGCGTACCGACAAAGCAGGAGATAAGTGGTACACTTTCAAACCCGAGCCAAACCCTTACGATGATTCCAACAACCCCTCTAGGAAAAATCACCCAAACCTTAGGTGGAAACAAAATCAAGCCAATTCCTCCAATCCGCCTAATCGTTACCAACCAAACGGTCCACCGTCCAACCGTACTTTCAACAGCAATCCTTCTAACAACTATGGTAGTACCAACAATCTTGAAGGATTGATGTCTAAGTTCATGGCATCTCAAGAAGCTCGCATATCTAAGTTTGAAGCCAATTTCAAACAAAAGCAAAGCGAGATGACCACCAAAATTGACACATTGTTGAAAGTTCTCAATGACCGAGAAATGGGAGCACTCCCAAGCGACACGGTAAAGAATCCGAAACTAAACGTTAATTCCATATCATCAGTTTCGTCACCCACTTCTTGTCCTCAATACTACTCGGTTAAATCAACGAGCACGTGTTTCAAACAAAACCAAATTCTTCAAAAGGACCAATCAAGTAAAACACCCGATATAAAACCGGTCAAAAGCATAGTTGAAACACCTCCCACGAAAGAACTTGACGATGAATTCAAGGAGCTTCACCTTGAACGCCCCGTCATTGATGTCTTAGCCCGTGCTCCCTACTATAGTGCCCTCCTAGAGAAGTATGAGAAGTTTAAACTAGGTAAAAATGGGACCGCCTTCGTTCAAAACAAGTTGCCTAAAAAGCTTGATGATCCGGGTATATTTGTTTTGCCTTGTAAGATAGGAAGATCCGAAGCTTTCGACACACTAGCCGATTTAGGGTCAAGCCTTAACTTGATTCCCTTATCCCTTTTCACCGCTCTCAAGCTAGGAAAGTTAGAGGATACGGAGGTATTGATAGGTCTAGCGGATGGAAGTATTGCCCACCCGGTTGGAATGATTAAGGATGTAGTTGTTCACGTAGGGAAGTTAACTATCTTAGCGGATTTTCACATCCTAGACATGGTTAGTGACACTACATGCCCATTGTTGGTAGGAAGAGGATTTTTAGCAACCGCTAGCGCCATGATAGATTGTAAGGAGTCTAAGATAGCGGTAGGTGAGGGCAACACTTGGTCGGTATACGATGTTAAGAAACATAGCTATGATTGTGATGATGAACCGACACCACATTGGGTAGAAATGAATAGGAGACCATCAAGATATGAACCTTGGATAGAAAGGAACTTTATAGGACCTCAACGCCAATTCTATCTAGAAAAAGATTTCATCGAAAAGACACATTCGGTGGAACAACTCATTGCTAGAGATGAAGAGATAGATCCTTTTGAGGACCCCTTAGTCTTTAGGAAGATGATTGAGTTCTTATGCGTAATGCCTATTAATATAGAGATGAATAAGTGGAAAAGAGAGGGAGATAAGTGTAAATGGCGGCGGGACAAGCCACCTAAAGAAGGTGACGGATCATGGCATATGAAGATGACTTTGTATGATCCGGATGGAGAAAAGTTTGAAAGGTCATACCTTACTAAGAAAACTGATAGGAAGTTAAAACCTAAGTTTGATCCCAAAGATGTCCTCAATGAGGAACTCACCCGTATCACGTAGTAACCCATGACCTTAAGTCTAGCTACAAGACTCGTAAATAAAGAAAAGCGCTTCTTGGGAGGCAACCCATGTTTTGTGTGATTTTTATTTTGTGTGTTTGTTATTTGCTTCTGTATGCATGCTCTATTTTTATTGTTGGTAGATCATGTTTCAAAACTTAAATAGTGAAAATACTTTATCTTGTTGTTTGGCTTAGTCTTAACTTCATCCAAATGTATTTTTGCAAAAGATAAGTGTAAGGGGAAACCCCAAATATGTTTTTAAGAAACAAAACCGATCATGATTCTCCACAATATTAAATCGACATGTATATTCGTATTTGTTAGAGTCAAATGCTTGTATCGAGTAATAATGATGTTTTGCAGGATTTTCCAGGAAGTAGGACCAAGTTTTTCCAGAAATTTTCCGGAAACTTAACATAAGAATTTCTGCAGGTCACTTCTGACGGCGTCATGAGTTTACTCTTGACGGCGTCACGTGTAAAAATCTGGAAATTTTACCAATTTTGTTTTTCTAACGGAGTCTTAAAGTTTTTGTTGAATTATTAGTTTTATAATCTCCAGGAAATCTGGAAACATCATTCCACAAGCATTATATCTTGTTTTGTTTTCTAGGATTTATTAGCATATGTAGATTGCCGCCGATTTTATGCGAGGTTGCCTTGTCTGTTTCCTCAGGATTTACAGGTTATGTATGACAAGAAGATGATTTATTTTTCTGGAAGGGAAGCTTTGATTGTTCATTTTCTTGGAGGAAGATCTAACCTGGCCACCTTATTATCTATACCGAGCGAATCAAGGGAGTATTTAATTTCATTCGTTTTACTTATTTCACTTTTACATTCTTTACTTGAACATTGGAGACAATGTTCATCCTAAGTGTAAGGGGAGGGTAAAATGATGATACCTTACAGATACACTTTCGCTTGAGTTTGTTTGTTTGATAGTAGTGTGTAATAAAACTATGAGAAATACTTGTTAGTGTAATTTTAGCGCCAAATTTAAAATTTTTTGCAACATTTAGGAGTGAAACTTTAGCCATAGCAAGCGTCTCATGGACATGATAAGAGGCATTAGGATCACCCTTGTGTTAAACCCGTATTATAATTAATTGACCATTTAAGCATATTGCTTGGCTAGTTAATTCAATTAATTTTTCCCACACCTTAGCGTTGTACTCATTTTTAGTACACAAAACCCCTAGTACACCCCTCCGAGCCTATCTTTTCGTTTCTAACTTTAAGCATCTTACTTAAAGGAAGAATTTGTTACACCCCACTTAAATGTACACCCAAATCGCCTTAGGCTTCCGTGTATGCACTCATCTTTAGTGCATTATTGTTATTTGTTAAATCCTAAGTTAATTATCTAATTGATTACATGGTTGCTAAGTCGAGTCATATCCTTGTACATATTATTTTGGGACGATTGGGACTCATGGGTAAAGTACATATTTATGGAGTAATGGGGAAGAACATCATATATTACCCCCGTATGTACGTTAATCTTAAAAGTACTCCAAGTGTTTTGATTTTCTTAATTCGAGTCATTAGTTCAGTTATTTGTAAAGTATGTAAAAATTCAAGTGTAAGGGGAATATTCATTCCCTATGATGTATTATTTTGGATGGTAGGGTAAGAGTGTATGCAAAAAAAAAATAAAAAAAAAATAAAAAAAAAAATCAATAAAAAAGAAAAAAAAAATAGAAAAAGAAAAGAGAAAAAACATATGGACTACCATCCCTTTTCATTCTATGTTCATTTTATGTTTTTGTTATTTTTCATTTATTAGCTTAAGTCGAGTCTAGTCTTGGCTTAGCAACGCCATATTATACATGTAATTAACAAAGATTGTTAACTCGCCACCAGTAAAGACTGCCTATATCCAACAAAACCGTGTATTCCATATCCCTACACCTAACGTTACAACCCTATTAAAAGACCTCTTTGATAGTTTATCCTAGGTGCTTACGCCATGTGGTGGAGGTTTGATCCTTTCCCAATCCTATGGTAATCTATTTTGCTATGAGAGGTAGTGAGAGATGTTTTCCGTTTCCATATTGTGATATTCCTTTATTACACCCGAGAGATGTGAGTATCTAAACACTATTTGTGAGGTGCTAGTGTATGACCTCCGTGCTTGTCTTTGGTCTTTAGTGGAACGATTATTTGTTGTAATTACTTTTATGTTAGTGTTAAATGACCCCTAACTTGTATTTTGACTAGAATAAAAGCGCATTTGCTTGAGGACAAGCGAATCTCAAGTGTAAGGGTATATGATGAGGCGAAAAATGAACCACTTTTAGGGGGTCATTTAAGCCCGGAATTGAATTTATTTGATCAAATATTACGCTAAATCGTTCCTTTTGTGATTTTAGGTACTTTGGGAGTGAATTCTGGAAAAGGAAGCAATTCGGACGTTTTTGGAGCATAAAAGTGAAGAAAACGCCAAAGACTTAATTTTCCATGCTGAGAACAGTACCTGACGGCGTCAAGAGGAAAATCCTGACGGCGTCAAGAGTAAAAACCATGATGACCCAGTGCAAACCTGACGGCGTCACAAGAAGGGAGTCAAGAGTTAATTTGGTGACGGCCTGCACAAGGGGAATACATGACGGCGTCAGACCCAGATCTAGGCAGTCCGAGAAACTATTTGGCGGCGAGATGACGGCGTCATACATTTGTTCTTGACGTCTTCACCCATCAAAATCTATATATAGTTTTCTATTTTTCATTCATTAAAGAGGAACTTGTGTGGAGAAAACTAGGGCCGAACTTTGTAAACCCTAGGTCATATTTTACAGTACTTTCAAGGGTTTTCACCCCTTAAATCCTTTCATGTTCAATTGAGATAAGTCTTCTCTTAATTCAATCAATATGTCTATGTGTTGGTTGATTATATCTTGTGCTTGTCTTGATTTTAACATGCTAGGCTAGATCTATCTTATGTTTCCTTAGATCTAATGAAACCTAGATGTTAATTATGTGTTGATTACTTGTTTATGGTTGTATTGGATGAATGATTTCAATGTTAGGCTTAAGAAAACTGGCAGATCTCCATTGTGTAACATGCTTGAACGTCTTAGGAAACATGAACCGATGTGTACTAGGTTTTATTGGTTGTATTTAATGCATGAGCAAATTCTAGTGATCCCATGTTAGGAGCTTCTTAGCCGGCTCGACATAGGAGTGAACTAGGCGCTCATAGGATTGGGGAAGTAAGTACGCCACCCCATGAATGGTATTAAGGAATACAATCCGTCATCCACGCAACTATAACAAGTAATTAACTTGTAAAAGATATCTAGGGAGTAGTGAAATCTAAGTAAACACAATTCTACCACATATTGCTCACAACTCTAGTTAATTTAATTTTATTTTCATTTTTAGTATTTTATTTTGATTGCATCTTAGTATTGTGTTAGTTGACTAGCAACTAATTCCACCAACTTCTTAAAACCCGAGATTTTTAATTGCTTTCTAAAAAACTAAAAAATACAAAAAGAATCATCCCTCATCTCTAGACCTAGTTTTTAGGTTTTCTAATCCTAGCGACACTATTCCTAGTTGAACGATCAATCCCCTGGTACTTGTCATTATACTATACTACATCGATCAGGTACACTGCCTGGTGGGGGTTGTAAGCTTCTCGAGATCCCTCGAGAGGTAAAGCCTGGTGCAATCCCTATGCTACCACCTGTATAAATGTACATTCACAGGAAGATCTAGTTCATGATTGTTCTTTGGTTTTGGAGCTTCATAGGGTGTAGTGACAGTTCTGACATTTTCCATATCAAACTTCTTCAACATTTCCCTCACATATTTATCCTGACTTGTAAAGATACCATCAGGTTTCTGCTAAACTTGTAAACCCAAAAAGAAAGTGAGTTCCCCCATGGCACTCATCTGAAACTCTCCCTTCATTAATTCCTCAAACTCCCTGCACCATTCTTCTTTAGTGGAACCAAATATGATGTCATCCACATATACTTGCACAAGGATGATATCTCTGGAATCTTTCTTAAGAAAGAGTGTCTTGTTAATGGCACCTCTTCTGTAACTATGCTTCAGCAGAAATGCAGACAGCCTAGCATACCAAGCTCTAGGTGCCTAATGTAGTCCATAAAGAGCTTTGACCACCTTGTAAACATGATTTGGGTGATCTGGGTCTACAAAACCTTTGGGTTGAGTCACATATACCTCTTCTTCAATCTCACCATACAGAAAAGCACCTTTCACATCCATCTGATATATCATGAAACCCATATAAGATGCATAGGCCAAGAATATTCTAAGGGCCTCAACTCTAGCAACTGGTGCGAACACCTCATCATAGTCAATTCCTTCCTCTTGCCTGAACCCCTGGGCCACTAATCTAGCTTTGTTTTTCACCACAATCCCCCTTGCATCTCTTTTATTCTTCAAAATCCATTTTGTCCCATTTGCAAATTTTCCATCAGGGAGGGGTACCAGTATCCAAACCTGCTGATTCTTAAATTGCAGCATCTCTTCTTGCATTGCTTCAAGCCAACTTGAATCAGCAAGTGCTTGAGGAACATTAGTTGGCTCCATTTGAGAAAGGAAGCAAGCAAACAGACAATGCTTAAAGTCTGTATGATTGTCCCTTTGTTGATTAGAGACATAGGACATGAAAGCAATTTCACCATACTTAGTGTTTTTCACATTACTTCTAGTTCTAACAGGTGCTTGAGGATCTCCAATAATCTTTGATAGAGGATGAGCAATATTGATCCTTTTTGTTGCAGTGGGGTTGACATCAATTATGGTGTCAAGATTGTGGATTGTGGGTCCAAACTCACTGTCATAGGAAGAGGAGGTAAAGATTCCAGCTTTGGGTTGGTGATTACCAAGATCAGAAGGACTTGGAAATCTTGTATATGGTTTTCCAAAGTCTGTGGACACTTCAGTGGATATGGGAGATTGTGCAGCAGGACTATTAGCAGAATTGGTCATGTTAGAAGAAACAGGAGAACCTTCAGTAGAACTGTCAGCAGAATCTTGGTTTCCACTGACTGCTTGTGCTGATTGTCCGAGTAAAGCCTCAATATCTCTTGCAATCTTCTCACCAAGCCTCTCAGCTTCTTGAGTGGCTGCATGCTCTTGCTTTTGAAGTCTAGCAAGGTCCTCAGCATAGTGTGACTCATCTTCATGCTCATCAGCAGAATGATCACCTGCAAATGGGTTAGGAGGAGAAGAAGGTACAACAATAGGTTTTTCATCTTTCTCAGAGTCACTCTCTGAGTCATCATCAAGGGTACCTGCATTGTTAGTAGGAGACTCTTTTGTACCTGCAGCTTGGTTAGAAACATATCTAGTATAACCTAAGTAATCAGTCAAGTAATCCAGGTCAAAATACCAAGCATGACCTTGTCCTTGAACATTAGGCTGATCTTCTAGGTATCTCAGGTTAAGGGTCTCCTCAATCTTTTTAGCATTTAAATTGTAAACTGATGAGGCAAAAAATGAACCATTTTTAGGGGGTTATTTAAGCCCGGAATTGAATTTATTTGATCAAATATTGCCCTAAATCGTTCCTTTTGTGATTTTAGGTACTTTGGGAGTGAATTCTGGAAAAGAAAGCATTTTGGACATTTTTGGAGCATAAAAGTGAAGAAAACGGCAAACACTTAATTTTCCATGCTGAGAACAGTACCTGACGGCGTCAAGAAGGAAATTTTGACGGCGTCAGGAGTAAAATCTATGACGACCCAGAGAAAACCTGAAGGCGTCAAGAGTAATTTTGGTGACGGCCTGCATAAGGAGAACACGTGACGGCATCAAACCCAGATCTAGGCAGTCCTAGAATTTATTTGGCGGCGAGATGACGGCGTCAAAAATTTGTTCTTGACGTCGTCACCTCACAAAATCTATATATACTTTTCTATTTTTCATTCATTAAGAGAGGAACTTGGGTGGAGAATACTAGGGTCGAACCTAATAAACCCTAGGTTGTTTGTAACTGTATTTTCAAGGGTTTTTACCCCTTGAAACCTTTCATGTTCAATTAAGATAAGTCCTCTTTCAATTCATTCAATATGTCTATGTGTTGTTTGAATATATCTTATGCTTGTCTTGATTTTAACATGCTAGGCTAGATCTATCATGTGTTTGCTTAGATGTAATGAAACCTAGATGTTAATTATAGGTTGATTGCTTGTTTATAGTTGTAATGGATGAATGATTTCAATGTTAGGCTTAAGAAAACTGGCAGATCTCCATTGTGTAACATGCTTGAACGTCTTAAGAAACATGAACCGATGTGTACTAGGTTTTAATGGTTGTATTTAATGCATGAGCAAATTCTAGTGATCCCATGTTAGGAGCTTCTTAACCGGCTCGACATAGGAGTGAACTAGGCGCTTATAGGATTGGGGAAGAAAGTACGCCACCCCATGAATGGTATTAAGGAATACAATCCGTCATCCACGCAACTGTAACAAGTAATTAACCTGTAAAAGATATCTAGGGAGTAGTGAAACCTAAGTAAACACAATTCTCCAATATATTGCTCACACCTCTAGTTAATTAAGTTTACTTTCATTTCTAGTATTTTATTTTGATTGCATCTTTAGTAATTGGGTTAGTTGATTAGCAACTAATTCCGCCCAACTCCTTCAATACCGAGATTTTTAATTGCTTTTATAAAAACTAAAAAAATACAAAAAGAATCATCCCTCATTCTAGACCTAGTCTTTAGGTTTTCTAACCCTAGCGACACTATTCCTAGCTGAACGATCAATCCCCCAGTACTTGTCACTATACTATACTACAACGATCAGGTACACCGCCTGGTGGGGGTTGTAAGCTTCTCGAGATCCCTCGAGAGGTAAAGCCTGGTGCAATCCCTACGTACCAAGTTTTTGGTGCCGCAGCCCGGGGAATAGTTATTTTCTAGGTTAGGATTTCTTTTTATTAGCTCTACTTGCTAGATTCCTTTCTTGTAAGATTTTATTTTTATTTTTAGGTTCTCTTTAGTCTATCTTATTTCTTCGTGTTTTTGTTCGTAACTCTTCGCCATCCGACATCATGGACGATAATAACATCTTTGAACCCATCATCCCACCACAACAAGACCACCAACAAAACCCACCACTTGCTAACCAACCTCTTAGGCCCCGAACCCTAGGAGAGTATTCCCGACCTAGCCACCAAGGCTATTGAAACACCATTGAGCTCACCCAAGGAGCCAATATGTCTCCCTTGCGATCCGACACCATCCGGTTGGTGTAAAGCGGATGTGCATTCCATGGACTTCGTTCCGAAGATCCAAATCAACATCTCAAGGACTTCTTTAAAATCGTAGATTCTATAGACCTTGATGTTACAACTAGAGAGTCGACCCGATTACGCCTATTCCAATTCTCTCTACGTGATCAAGCTAGTCAATGGCTTGAACGTTTCCCCGCGGGATCCATCACCTTATGGGATGATCTCACCACTCGCTTCCTTGCCCAATTCTAACCACCGGGGAAGACTGTGATGCTTAGAAATGACATTTTGATGTTTGAACAACATCAGGATGAAACTTTCTACGAAGCATGGGCTCGTTTTAAGGATCTCCTCCATAAAGTCCCTCATCATGGTATAAACCTTTGGTTATTAGTTCAGATTTTCTATGATCATGTCGACCATCACACTAAACACACAATCGATAGGGCCGCGGGAGGTAGATTGCGTGATAAGGACGCCGAGGAGTCTTGGGCAATTATTGAAGAGCTTGCCGCCGATAATCAAGAGATATGGGAGTTTAATCATACTATAAAAGCGGTCATCAACGCAATCTCAACACCTGAAGGGACTAACCAAATCTCTGATGAACTCCTATGCAAACTTGAGGCAAAAGTTGACTATTTTGAGGAAAGGCAAAGGAGACCCTTAAGTCCTAGACGGGCCACTGTCAATTCTGTCTTGAAAATGACTTCAACGCCGTTATCAGAGTCACCCTCTAGAGAGAATGTTGAGACTTTTCAAAACTACGCCCCACCTTATTCCCCTCCCGAGAAACTTAGCCCGGAATTTGAAGCCAGAATGAGAGAATACATGGCAACTCATTCAGATCGGCTTGCTAGATTCGAGGAAGCAATTTATAAACAAAAAGAGGAGATGCAAGAGAAAATGAATGAGATGATGAGCCTGATGGAAGAGTATGCCAACCAGAGAACCCCCGAAAGGATGTTACTAAGGAAAGAAAGCGTCATCCTCACTACCCGATTTGTTAATTCCATCACAATTGTCCACACGGATAATGAGAAGGTA
Organism: Artemisia argyi; assembly: GCA_030686995.1. Lineage (NCBI taxonomy): Eukaryota > Viridiplantae > Streptophyta > Magnoliopsida > Asterales > Asteraceae > Artemisia > Artemisia argyi. Next base: position 132,420,586 of record CM060692.1, read on the forward strand.
GAAACCCCTACTGAACAAACCGTAGAAGAGCCACCAAAATCCCAATCCTTAAGTTACTACCTGAAACATGATATAAACGAAAACACTATAACAAATTGGATAAAGGGTGACGGGCGTAACCAATCTTCCAAACAGGGTTCTGAGAAGGAGGAAGAGGAAAAAGATGAGTATGATACATTACCTGGAGGACCGATATTCGAGAAACTGTTGGTACAAAAAGTGGCTACTAAGCTGAAGGCGTGTGGGAACTTTGAGATACCGGCCAGCATCGGGAATTTGAAATATCTAAGTGCTTTCGCCGACCAAGGATCGGAAGTAAATCTTATGCCCCTAACTATCTACACCCATCTAACGTCAAAAATGCCAGCCCGCACTCGTGTTAGGCTGTCATTCGCTGGACACTCTTACGTATACCCCCTAGGAATCGCAGAAGATGTGTTGGTCAATGTCGTAGGATTCATGTATCCCATTGATTTTATGATCGTTGATGATAAGGGAGATGGATGCATGCCAATAATCCTTGGGGCACCATTCCTCACCACCGCAAGAGCTGTCATTAAGTATGAAAGTAGGAAGATTGAGCTTAAATCGGGAAAAAGAAAAATTAGCTTCCCCATGACCCCGCAATATGGGCAAGAGAGTTTGAGGAGGAGAAAGCTCAAAAACAACATTGACTCGTCACCTATTCATGTTCAGGAGAAAATACTTGGATGGGAGACAAGAATCAAAAGCTACAAGGAGGCTAAACATGGAAAAAGCAAAAGCAATAAATTTCATGTCGAGTTCGAACACAGTCGACCAACGAGGAGCCATGTACCATTCGAGGAAGGGAACTCAGTACTCTTAAGACACTTGGAGATAACGATACCTCCCGATAAACCGAGTCCTTGGTGGTATGGGCCTTTCACAATTGAAAGCATAAGCCAAGATGGGATGGTTAACTTGAGAAGTAAGGTAGGAGGAAAGGTGATTGCAAGTATCGACAGATTGAGACACCACCACCATGATAGTAATGACCGCAACTACATGGGGTACATCATCTCAAGGGATGAGATCACGTAGTAGCCCATGACCTTGAGTCTAGCTACAAGTCTCGTAAATAAAGAAAAGCGCTCCTTGGGAGGCAACCCATGTTTTGTGTGATTTTTATTTTTGTTTAATTGTTATTTGCTTCCGTATGCATGCTTTATTTTTATTGTTGGTAGATCATGTTTCAAAACTAAAATGATGAAAATACTTTATTTTGTTGTTTGGCTTAGTCTTAACTTCATCCAAAGGTATTTCGCAAAAGATAAGTGTAAGGGGAAACCCCAAATAAGTTTTTAAGAAACAAAACCGATCATGATTCCCCACAATATTAAGTGAACATGTATATTCATATTTGTTAGAGTCAAATGCTTGTATCGAGTCATAATGATGTTTTGCAGGATTTTCCAGGAAGTAGGACGAAGTTTTTCCAGAAATTTTCCGGAAACTTAACATAAGAATTTCTGCAGGTCACTTCTGACGGCGTCACGAGTTTACTCTTGACGGCGTCATGTGTAAAATTCTGGAAATTTTACCTGTTTTGTTTTTCTAACGGAGTCTTAAAGTTTTTGTTGAATCATTAGTTTTATAATCTCCAAGAAATCTGCAAACATCATTCCACAAGCATTATATCTTATTTTGTTTTCTAGGATTTGTTAGCATATATAGATTACCGCCGATTTTATAAGAGGTTGCCTTGTCTGTTTTCTCAGGTTTCACAGGTTATGTATGACAAGAAGATGATTTATATTCTGGAAGGGAAGCTTTGATTGTTCATTTTCTTGGAGGAAGATCTAACCTGGCCACCTTATTATCCATACCGAGCAAATCAGGGGAGTATTTGATTTCATTTGTTTTACTTATTTCACTTTTACATTCTTTACTTGAACATTGGGGACAATGTTCATCCTAAGTGTAAGGGGAGGGTAAAATGATGATACCTTACAGATACACTTTCGCTTGAGTTTGTTTGTTTGATGGTAGATGTGTAATAAAACTACGAGAAATACTTGTTAGTGCTATTTTAGCGCTAAATTTAAAATTTTTTACAACATTTAGGAGTGAAACTTTAGCCATAGCAAGCGTCTCATGGATAGGAGATTGTATGACTAGCACAAAACCGTACTATTCAGAAAAAAAATTTCACCCAAATATGTGAGGCTCGCCTTTAGATTTGATAGGAAAAGCATTTACTATTAGTGCTTATGAGTGTACCGGTAGCATTTAGATTCTAGAACTTGCATTAGTGATGCATCCCGAGACCGCTAGTAAGACTACATTCGTGTAGTAGGATTTACTCTATGATAAGAGGCATTAGGATCACCCTTGTGTTTAACCCGTATCATAATTACTTGACCATTTAAGTCATATTACTTGGCTAGTTAAGTCAATTAATTTTTCCCACACCTTAGCGTTGTACTCATTTTTAGTACACCAAAACCCCTAGTACACCCCTCCGAGCCTGTCTTTTCGTTTCTAACTTTAAGCATCTTACTTAAAGGAAGAATTTGTTACACCCCACTTAAATGTACACCCAAATCGCCTTAGCCTTCCGTGTATGCACTCATCTTTAGTGCATTATTGTTTTTTTTGCTAAACCCTAAGTTAATTATCTAATTGATTACATGGTTGCTAAGTCGAGTCATATCCTTGTACATATTGTTTTGGGACGATTGGGACTCATGGGTAAAGTACTTATTTTATGGAGTAATGGGGAAGAACATCATATATTACCTCCATATGTACGTTAATCTTAAAAGTACTCCAAGTGTTTTGATTTTCTTAATTCGAGTAATTAGATTAGTTTATTGTAACGTATGTAAAAATTCAAGTGTAAGGGGAATATTCAATCCCTATGATGTATTATTTTGGATGGTAGGGTAAGAGTGTATGCAAAAAAAAAAAAAAAAAAAAAAAAAAAAAAAAAAAAAAAAAAAAAATAGAAAAAGAAAAAGAGAAAAACATACGGACTACCATCCCGTTTCATTCTATGTTTATTTTATGTTTTTGTTATTTTTCATTTATTAGCTTAAGTCGTGTCTAGTCTTGGCTTAGCAACGCCACATTGTACATGTAATTAACCAAGATTGTTAACTCGCCAACAGTAAAGACTGCCTATATCCAACAAAACCATGTATTCCATATCCCTACACCTAACGTTACAACCCTTTAAAAGACCTATTTGATAGTTTATCCTACGTGCTTACGCCATGTGGTGGAGGTTTGATCCTTTCCCAAACCTATGGTAATCTATTTTGCTATGACAGGTAGTGAGAGATGTTTTCCATTTCCATATTGTGATATTACTTTATTACACCCGAGAGATGTGAGTATCTAAACACTATTTGTGAGGTGCTAGCGTATGACCTCCGTGCTTGTCTTTGGTCTTTAGTGGAACGATTATTTGTTGTAATTACTTTTATATTAGTGTTAAATGACCCCTAACTTGTATTTTGATTAGAATAAAAGCGCATTTGCTTGGGGACAAGCAAATCTCAAGTGTAAGGGTATATGATGAGGCGAAAAATAAACCGTTTTTAGGGGTCATTTAGGCCCGGAATTGAATTTATTTGATCAAATATTGCCCTAAATCATTCCTTTTGTGAGTTTAGGTACTTTGGGAGTGAATTCTGGAAAAGAAAGCATTTTGGACGTTTTTGGAGCATAAAAGTGAAGAAAACGGCAAACACTTAATTTTTCATGCTGAGAACAGTACTTGACGGCGTCAAGAAGGAAGTTTTGACGGCGTCAGGAGTAAAATCCATGACGACCCAGAGAAAACCTGAAGGCGTCAAGAGAAGGGCGTCAAGAATAATTTTGGTGACGGCCTGCATAAGGAGTACACGTGATGGCGTCAAACCCAGATCTAGGCAGTCCAAGAATTTATTTGGCGGCGAGATGACGGCGTCAGAAATTTGTTCTTGATGCCGTCACCTCACAAAATCTATATATACTTTTCTATTTTTCATGCATTAAGAGAGGAACTTGTGTGGAGAATACTAGGGTCGAACCTAATACTCCCTAGGTCGTTTGTAACTGTATTTTCAAGGGTTTTTACCCCTTGAAACCTTTCATGTTCAATTAAGATAAGTCCTCTTTCAATTCATTCAATATGTCTATGTGTTGTTTGAATATATCTTATGCTTGTCTTGATTTTAACATGCTAGGCTAGATCTATCTTGTGTTTTCTTAGATGTAATGAAACCTAGATGTTAATTATAGGTTGATTGCTTGTTTATAGTTGTAATGGATGAATGATTTCAATGTTAGGCTTAAGAAAACTGGCAGATCTCCATTGTGTAATATGCTTGAACGTCTTAAGAAACATGAACCAATGTGTACTAGGTTTTAATGGTTGTATTTAATGCATGAGCAAATTCTAGTGATCCCATGTTAGGAGCTTCTTAGCTGGCTCGACATAGGAGTGAAGTAGGCGCTTATAGGATTGGGGAAGTAAGTACGCCACCCCATGAATGGTATTAAGGAATACAATCCGTCATCTACGCAACTGTAACAAGTAATTAACCTGCGAAAGATATCTAGGGAGTAGTGAAACCTAAGTAAACACAATTCTCCCATATATTGCTCACACCTCTAGTTAATTTAGTTTACTTTCATTTCTAGTATTTTATTTTGATTGCATCTTTAGTAACTGGGTTAGTTGATTAGCAACTAATTCCGCCCAACTCCTTCAAAACCGAGATTTTTAATTGCTTTTATAAAAACTAAAAAAATACAAAAAAGAATCATCCCTCATCTCTAGATCTAATCTTTAGGTTTTCTAATCCTAGTGACACTATTCCTAGCTGAACGATCAATCCCCCGATACTTGTCACTATACTGTACTACAACGATCAGGTACACTACCTGGTGGGGGTTGTAAGCTTCTCGAGATCCATCGAGAGGTAAAGCCTGGTGCAATCCCTACGTACCATAAACAATATAGGCCTTGCTATGAGCTGAATAACCCACAATATATCCCTCATCAGCTTTTCCATCAAACTTTCCAAGTGAATCACTAGTGTTCAAATTGGTCACTTTACATCCAAAACGTTTAAGTTAATGAATGTCAGGAACTTTCCCAGTGAGAAGTTCATAAGGTGTCTTGTAATGAGGTCTAGTGATAGATACCCTATTCAAAACATAACAAGCAGTGCTTACTGCTTCAGTCCAGAACATGGTAGGTAACTTAGAGTCTGCAAGCATGGATCTTGCTGCCTCTATTAAGGTCCTATTCTTTCTTTTAGCAACCCCATTTTGTTGTGGGGTTCTTGGAGTGCTATAGTCCCTTTTTATCCCTTTAGACTTACAAAGTTCTATTAATACAACATTTTTGAACTCTGTCCCATTATCACACCTAATGCCTTTAACCTTTTTATTTAGCTGGTTTTCAACAAGGTTAATGAATTCTTTTAAAATAGGAGTTGTTTCATCTTTAGTTTTCAAAAAGAATACCCAGCAAAACCTGCTATAATCATCAGTGATTACTAGGCAGAAGTACTTATGATCTATACTTCTGATTGGAGTTGGACCAAATAGATCCATGTGCAGTAACTGAAGAGGTTCTGAGATGGTGCTCACAGCTGTTACGGCTTTGTATGAGGCTCTGTGTTGCTTTCCTTTGTTGCAGGCAACACAATTATGTTCATTGGTGAAGGATTTTGAAGGAAGTCCCTGAACAAGACCAAGTTTCGCAAGTTTGTTAATGGTCTTGAAATTCACATGAGCTATCCTCCTATGCCATCTTGTAGATTCATCCAGGGAAGCTTTAGCCACCAAACAAGTTAGATCTCCTTCAGGTTGGACATCATTCAAATTGAATGTGTACAAATTGAAAGTTCTAGGAACTCTTAGCAGAATGGTTGTATCTTCTGGAAGTTTGAAGTCTTTAGAGAGCACAAGACATTCATCCTCAGAGAAGAAGACTTTATTCTTGGTGTCACAAATTTATGATACAAAGAACAAGTTGAAATGTTGAAGTTCCTTCACATAGTATACATTCTCAAAATCCAATTGAGGTGTTCTTATAGTGCCTTTCCCAGTAAATCTACCATCTCCTCCACCAAAAGTCACATTGTCTCCTCCTTCTATAGGTACAAAGTCATGCATCTTATCCTTGTTTCCTGACATGCTCCTGGAACAACCATTATCTACAATTCCTACTTCTTTACTTTTCAGGGGATGATCCTACAACAACAGCAAAAAAATATACAAAATGTTAGTACACATTGGAGACTCAACTCATTGCTGACTTGAACCTGCCTTGTGGATCATAAGAGTTAGGCCATGTAGATGCATAAGATCCACCATTGTTCTTGGGCCTGTATTGAAAATTAGGTCCCTTCTTAGTCCAAGAACAACCTACTGAGGGCTTCACAGCAGTATCCCAATACCCTCCACCAACATATATTGAGTCAAAATATCTAGGCCAATAACCATCATGAAAATTAGAACTAGTTGGTCGCACATATGGTCTAGCAACAGATCTTCTCCAAGAAAAAGGTTTATCAGCAGAATTGTGTTTCTGCTGATGTGGAACAAAAGATGGTATATTATCAACGTTTTTCCACATTGGTCTAGGTTTCCTTTGACTAGCACATACACCCATTCTTTGCTCATGAAAATTACAATCCTTAATCAAATGAGATTTACTTCCACACACAAAGCATTTCATCTTTTTATAAGATTTATTGAAAGTGAAAGATGTTCCATGACAAGAAAAAGCATTCAAACCATAACCATTAACAGAATTGTTTTTGACAGAATTAAAAACATTGTTTTGCAAAGAATTAAATAACAAGTCTTCAGAAGAAACTGTCTTGGAATCAGCAGAAACTCTAACAGGCTTGTAGGGAGTCTTGGGTGTTGTCTTGGGTGAGGTCTTGGGAAGGTCTGACTTTTCACTTGAATCACAACTGGTATATGTAGTAGACCCTTGGTCAGAGGACTTGTCACTGTCAGAACAAGAGACAAAGTCAGTAGATTTATAATCAGGGTCTGGCAAGTCACTTGACTTTTTGCCATAAAGATGGTGTGATCCATCAAAGTCAACAGTTATGGACAGGTCAGTGGGCATGTGTCCTCCTCTAATTGGTCTAGGTACAGTATGTAAGTTACCTTCTTTTACATAATTAGCTAATCCTACTGATGTTGATTTACCTAGGTCATCCCTAGCTTCTAAACCAACATACTTTTTAAAACCTAAACCTATTCCAGAGTTAACAGCCTGACTACCATAGATTAAGCTAGCTAGATTATCACCTGATATTAACCATTGTTTATGTCTAGCTACCTCTTCATCTAGTTTCTCTTTCAGCACTAGATTTTCTGAAACTACATCAGCCTTTTCTTTCACAGTACGCCTTAAATCTATCTGAGTACATTCTAAATTCCTTTCTAGCACCCTTATCTTTTCATCATAAGCAAGCTGAATCTTTTGAAACCATATTTTTTGTCTTTCTAATGTTTTTAAAGCCTGTTTATAAGCCTCAACTTCTACATAACATTCATTATATTTAGGTTTCAATTCATCATAAGCTTCCTTAAGTTCATTATATCTCACACTACAACCAAAAACACAGTTATATACCTGAGAGATGCCCATCATAGCAACTTGATCATGTTGATCCTCTGTAGTACAGCTTGCCAGCATAGAAACCTGCTCAGAACCAGAAACTTCATCTTCAGCAGGCTCATGAACAGTCCAGTTGATATGTTCATCCACAGTGACCAAAGCTTTGGAAGTTCCAGCTTTAGAGGTTCCAGCTTCCTTTTGATTCTGCTGATAGGTAGTATATCTAACCTCATCACCAGCCTTCCTATCTTTGCATTCCCTTGAGAAGTGACCCACCTGACCACAAGTAAAGCACTTGACCTTCCTTCTGTCAAATCTAGCAGGATCTCTTACCTTGAAGCCAAACTTTCTCCCAGACTTATTCTCAAACCTCTTGATGTTCACTGAGATCATTGCCAACTGCCACTTCAAGTTCATCTCTTCCATATCCAGTGGATCTATTTGTTCAAAATCCTCATAGGTCAGTTGCTGCTGATGTTCATACTCAGCAACAAATGACTGAAGGACTTCTTCCATTATATTACTGGATTTTGGTTGACTATTTGATTTTGTGGTGATAAGAGAAGATGACCCTAATGAGTATGGACTTGAGGTATGAGGCACCTGATTTGATGAGGTGCTGACAAATGCTGAGTGAGTGGATGTACGAATGGGACTTCTGACATCTGGCTCAAGAGATTTAAGTCTGTTGTAGAGGTCATCAAAAGAGAGCATATCCAATCCACCTTTGGTCTTCAGTGCAATGCTTACTTGTAGCCAAGATGGTGGTAGAGATCTTAGAAACTTAGCATTGCAATCTTCATTGTCTGGTCTAGCCTTCAGCTGATTCAATTGGCTCAATATCCTATGGAACCTGTCATATCCCTTGTGGATGCCTTCTTCCTCAGATATCTGGAATTCTTGAAACTGCTGTTCAGCATGGACTTCTTCGTTCTTCTAGACTCATCATTCCCACCAATCCCAGCCTTTATTGCCATCCATATATCCTTAGCATCTTACATGAAGTGAAAGTCACCCATGTGGTCATCTGGTATAGCCTGAAGAAGAGTAGTTCTGACTTTATTCTCTCTCTGAACAGCCAGTATCTCTTCAGCAGTTTTGGGACCAACAATGGTAACAACCCCATCAGCATCTTTGACATGTTTCTTCATACTTTTACCCTTACGGACAATTTCCCAAAGATTCCAGTCAATATTGGTGATCTAATTTTGCATTTTCATGGCCCACAATTCATACTCTTCTGCATTCTTCAGGTATGGGAATTTGGCATTACTGTTTGTGAGAGTTAGTTGTTGGAAGGATGTGGTGTTTTGGTTATGAGTAACTTCTGATTCATTATCTGACTCAGTCATTGTGTTGGTTGTTTTTTATTGTATTTGGATGTAAGGGTCTAAGAAAGATGTTCTTAGTATCACAGAGACTTTCCCGAGACTCTGATACCACTTGTTGAACCTTAGACCTTGATAGATCTTTGAGCACTCGTGGATCGTTAGTTATGTTAATGTAATCACTAACACACTAAAAGAAAATCTCTACAACTTGTATTCTAAAGCGGAAACAAACACAAGTAAAACAACTGAATACTAAGAATACTTGATCCTCTATGGATCTTTTGATAATACTGAAATTGAAATTCTAAAAGCGTATATAATACATAATTGTGTGTTACTTTTATAGACCAGGAACCCTAAACCGTTTCACAAGAAACATATCTTCTATAAACTTCAAAAGATATGCATTATCACTTCCTAAATAAAACTCATGCATATCCTAACTAAATAACAAACTATACATATTATCTATATCCGTAGAAACTAAAATATGCTGAAACTAGTCTTCAGCAGTTACACTGCTTCAGCAGGAACCAGCTCTTCAGTAGTATCCTTCAGCAGTAACCGTCAGCAGAATTCTTATTTAGCAAAATTCCCAACAGTGTTTATAACATAGACTTGACATACCTGGATGTTTATAAGAGGTAAACATAGTGATGTTGTTGATAGGTGGATACGTGAGCAGGTCTAAGAGTCATATAGGTAATAAAGATGTAATAAAGCAAAAATTTTACTCGGGAAAATGATATAGGCATTTCTAATCCTAGAGTAAGCTTAGTGAGGGCCTAAGTTAAGTTAGTAAGGCATAGCTAACCTAGGGGAGGCTTAGTGGGAAGTTAGTGGGTTACTACAACTTAGCCTTCAAATCTCCCCATTCTCTTATCGAACCAGTTGGCTCGTTCTTCAACCACCTGTTGGCAGCTCCTGTGAGGGAAATAGGAAAAACTCGAAGCATAAGTTGATCAATTGTCAATTTCTCCATAGTAAATATATCAGCAATTTCAAGGATCTTTTCAACGTGTTCATTAGCATCTTCATTTTCAGATCCATTGAAAGCATTTTCTCTCAGTTCCATTAGAAATTGGTCCTTAAGCTCGAACTTTGTATCTTTGTCAAACTTCGGCTTCTCAATACCCGAAGCATAGTCAGCTCAAGTTTTGTTCATGTACTCTTCCATGGTAGGATCCGTCATTGTTTCTGGTATCTCTTCCTCTTCACTAGCTTCCTCCTGTTCAGAAAAATAATCAAGCTCTAACGAACTTGAAAGATCAAACCTTTTTGTGTTGAAAAGCCTTTTAAGCGAATGAAAAGCTCGTTCATGATCTTCAAAAGGTTCGGTCAATTGCTTATTTGAACTTCTGGTCATGCACGTCCTAAAATCATCACAAAAGCATCAGTAGGATAGGTTTAAAGTAGAATATCAGAAAATTAACAATGAAAACGGATTATGAAATTTAAAAGTTGCTGATATCTGCAGACGATGCGCCGTATCCTAAAAATAGAATGCGCCGTATCTTATACGTTAAAAATTAAATCATACTTTTATTCAGAAAATTAATACGCTGCACAAATAAATTAAATGCGCCGTATCTCTTAAATTATCAAAAATTACTTGTATTTACAAAAAAAAAATAGATGTGTCGTATTAGCAAAAGTTAATACGCTGTATCTTCGTTACATTTCAGAATACAAGATTTTTGATTTTTATATAGATGCGCCGTATCGACAAAAATCGATGCACCGCTTCTCTTTAATTTAATAAATATGAAAACTGTTTTTAATAAATAATTAATGCGTCGTATCTGAAAAACAGATGCACCGTATGTCTGTTTAAGTTCCTGAAAAAGTTTTTGATTAAAAATAGAATACGCCGCAACTAGGGGATAGATGAGCCATAATCGATTTATTAAATTAGATGCGCTGTATAAAAATTAAAACTCCATACGCCGGATCTAGAAAATAGATGCGCCGTATCGTTTGTATCAGCAAAGTACAGCGACAGCAGTTAATGCCAAAAAAAATACAAAAAACAAATAAAGAAAAACAAACACAAAAAACAGTAAATATGCAAAATATACAATTAATGCAATCTAACTAATACACAACAAAGTTAGTGGTTAGAATCTAAAAACCTAAAAAAATCAAAAAGTTAGAAAACCTAATTTAAAATACTAATAGTAAAACATATAATTAACAATTCACTTCCCGGCAGCTGCTCCAAAAACTTGATGTGTGTTGTGTCACATGTAGTATAGAGTGATTTTGCCTATTCAAGTTTTACATTTATATTTATCCGACTTATCCTATAACACACACACTAACGAGCAGTGTACCCGATCAATATGTATATAATGGTAAGTAGAGTGTCGATCACTAAGAGTGGCGTAATATCTAGTTAATCTAATCAGTATTTTAAATATACTAAGTTAGTTTTACAATTTAATCTAACGCAAAGGGGTTTTTAGCCTGAGAGACTAGCACAGATTTGGTTAATTAATTAAAATAATAAAACTAAAGAGAACGAAACAGCGAAAGACTAACACGTACACAGATAGATAATAGACACAGATAGAAGCCTTGTCATTTTGTTAAGTAGCTTGTCACTTGTTTTATTGCAAGTTTTATATGATGAGTATCGTAAACTATTCTCTCTCGTTGGATCCTAAATATAGGTGAGTAAACTCTTAATGATCACTTATGCCTATCTTACTTTCTAGACGCTAGATAAGTAAGCGTGGAGGGGGTTTGGCAGCCCAAGAAAAACACAGCTAGACACAAAGGTTATCAAAGCACATATACAAGTCACCAAAAAAATATCATATAAACTAATAATCGATGGGAAAGCAATTTTAAGGGAAGCAGTATGGTGGCCACGAGCCCATCAATCCAGATGGATTATAGTTTACTAATATAATAAAACAAAACTACTTAATGAACTAAATACATGCTGGCAATGTTGCAAAAATCGGCCTAGGCGGCCTTGTAATCGGTGATTACAAGGTACACGGCCTTCCACCTTATTGATTTTTACAAGGTAATCGGCCTTCTAATCAGAAATTACAAGGTAATCGGCCTTGTAATCGGCTATTCAGATGCGGCGTATCTTGAATCTCTATGCGGTGCATGTCCTTCAGCGTCTTGGATTGTATTAGGTGAAGTCTTGATAGTGATACAGCGCATGTTGATAATGAGATGCGGCGTATCTAGAGTAGAACAAGCTGGTTCTTCTTCGTTGACCAAAGTTTCATATTCGGTGCATGATAATATCTGATACGGCACATGCTTCAATGTCAGGCAATGATCTTTAATTTCATCTATTCAGTAGACTTTTCCAATCTTGATCATTTATCTCCATATTTCATCCAAAATCGCCAAGTTTCATCAATTGCTTGTTTTTACCTGAGAATTACTAAAGTAAACGATTAAGCACCAATTCTCATACAAAATATAATAAAACAAGACAATTAAATAGGACAAATGATGAAAAAATAATATACTTATTTGGTGTCAGCAACAACAACAACCACGATTACAATCACAACACAAGTATATAAAGCGAGTAAAGAGACACCACGATATATACTGGTTCGGGATGGGGGTTTATACCAACCGTACGTCCAGTTGCGAATCTACGACACTATACTATTCACTAAGTATAATCCATTTGATGGACTACAAACCGTTACAACTTCGCTCCACTGATATGCACAAAGATCGGCGCTCACTAAGAAGAGCTACTCCCCAACGGTATTCCGCCCTCGGAAACCACCCTCAAGGACTCGTGATTCGACTTAACCACAAAGACCATAAAGACTTCCTGCCGGAAGTATCAAACACAACTAGATCCCCAATTATCTAGTGTTCGTCACCTCGACACTAGACTTCCCATACAACCAAATCGGATTAATTAAAGTTTGATTGTTTTAATCAAGCCCTAACCTAACCTAGAAACTCGATTGTAATAGAAAGGGTATAGAGAAGAGGACCCTCAACACAATCACATGAGTGGATTAGGTTCTTGTGATTCTTCCCTTACAAGGAGATGTGTTCTTTCAAATTATGTTAGTGTGAAAGATCAAGAACAATAGATAGAATTAGATGATTGAGAGAAGAGAAGTAAGAGAGAAAGAATAATGGCAAGGGGTGAGGAATATAAGAGCCAAGGTGGGGTATTTATAGGCCAAGACCCAAGATGGGAAAAAAATTACCGAGGTCGGCGCGCTGCTGGCGTTTCAGAGCCACCGACACGCCAAGCATCTGTAAACTTTTTCTTTTGGGTTTTGGGTTTTGGGTTTTGGGTTTTGGCTTTTTAACTACCCTGCTAATACAAATAATGTCAATAGCGTTATTTGCATTATTTGGCTCTATACGTTTTGATAATCATAAAATATAAAAACACGATATGTAAAATTACGTTTAATAAGTTTTTAATCGAGAAAACTCGTTTCGACAACGTATCTACTACAACGTCACTTCAGGTATGAACAAACACTATACCGACATTAATAAAGTGATCAAAGAATTTATTTTCTCAAAACTTCACATTTTCATATGACAAAACATTTTTACAAAAGTATTTTTGTTATTAAAAAGAAATGTTTTATTAAAGAAAAATAAATTTGAAATTCAAATATTATAACAGTCATTTATCCCACCTAAACCCAACATGATTTTTCACAAGATAAACTTTCACCACGTCAGGACAAAAATAGGAGCATTTGTCGGGACGGTCCCCTAAATAGGAAGACGATCCTTTAAAGATAAAGGACCGTCCATATATATGGGACCGTCCCCCGCTCCTCCTGGCGCCTATAAATACTGCACTGTTTCTTTCAGAAAAATAACCCTCTTTGCACAAAAACTTTCTGTTATTTCTTTCTTCCTCTTTGATCACTATAACATGTCGATATGTGTTTATAAGTGATTCTCTCATCCTCTAAATCAAAGTGCAAGAGAAGAACACTCTAAGTCGTCAAGAATCGAAGTGTTATTGAGTCTACACACAAACGTAACAAGTGTTATGATTCTCTTCTTCCTCCAACTCTCTCATTTGTATTTATTGTAAAATTGTATATCCGACTTGTGTGTGAGTCATGATTAGGTGTGTTACGGTATATTCGGACAAAGGTGTAAGTCCGAGAAGTGTTGTAACTAGATTAGGACTTGTTGTATGTTCGTGTGTCATGGTGTGAAGACTAGGACTTAGTGTAGTTCTAGCGTGAATATTAGGACTTAGTGAACACAACTAAAATCACTTTCTTTTTCTTTCCTGCCTTTTACTTAACTTGAGAACACAATGTTACGGTCTATTTTCTTCATTTCTAATTTCTTCAATCTTTATCAAACATTTTGATTCAACATTTTATTATTTCAATTCGTGATTTAACTACATCAATTCAAGATCTCATTCTTTCCATTTGGGATCCAATGTCTTCAATTATACGATAAGTTTCTTTAAATTTTTTCAAGTTTTCATAAAAAAAGTCAAAATTCTATGGTAATTTCTGGTCAACAAACCATAAATTAACATCAATTCCTCATCTTTTATGATTTTATAAAGTTTTTCTCATAAATTTTCAAAAAAATCATGTGTTCATGAAAATACTCATAAGGTATTCAATGAAATGTCTAAAAGGAGAAATTTTGTGATTCTATAGTTTGAAGGTGTTAGTTTTAAGGGAATATATTAGCTACAATCTAGTGTAGCAAACTCATTAAAATTTTGTGATATAATTTGTGGGTCACTGAATCCATTTGTGGGTCTCTGAGTTATTTTTGTGGGTCTCTGAATGCTTTATTGTGTTATTTTGATGAAGGATTGTAGGTAATTGGCTACAATAATTGTAGCAAATATCTCCTAATTTTAATACATATGTTTTAGTAATTCATAAAAACGTCAATAATTTCTTTAAAAAAATCAAAATAGTGATGATTAAAAACTTCGAATCTGATTTACGTGTTCATAAGTTTATCAGCTTTCTTTATGAACAACATCACAATGTTTATTAGTTAGATCAAGTTGTTCATCAGTTTTCTTGTTGGAGACTTTTTTTTTTTATTCATAATGTTTATCAGTTTTCTTTAATGTTCATCAATTACATCACAATGTTCATCACTTATACCATGTTAGTCATCTGTTTTCTTTTGAAGATTTTTCTTTTATCACAATGTTTATCAGTTTTTTTTAATCACATTGTTTAACAATTTTCTGAAAAATAATAATAAAAAAAATATCAGTTGAAAGTGAAAATAGCAACAAAAAAAAAAAAATATATATATATATATATATATATATATAAAAAGGTACATTTATCACCATGTAGTGACTTTTTAATTTTTTTTTTAAATTTTCTTCACTTTCTAGAGCATCACAACCCTTGCATAGAAACCATAATTAGCCATTTTTTAAGTTTAAGTTAAATAGTAAAATACGATCAAGGTAGGAATATTAATAGTTTAGTTCAGCCATTTTTCAAGATAACAATAAAGATGAAATATGTCAAACAAAACATGAATGACCATGTAAAACTGTTGGGATCATACTTTTGTATTTTAGTCAAGTCTCGGTCATTACCTTTTGTAATAGGTTGCTTAGTTATTTATTCTACATATTTTGTGTTACAAGGCTTAAGTGTTAAAGCCCTATGGGCTTGAAAGCCCACGAAATAGAAAGATAAGGGAGGAAGAGAGTGTTGCCCTAACTCCTCCCTTATAAATAGAAAGCTTATGTAACATTACATTTCGTTGGTTATTTGACTATCTTAAGGAAACTCTTGTTCTCTCACTTTTCATATTGTCTCATAATCAACGATCTCTCATTCTCATCTTATTTCTTTTAACATCATACTTGTGTTTACATAAATGGTGACCTAACAAGTGGTATCATTCGCCAAATAGAGATTGAAGTGTGTTTCTTGGTTTTAACGTGGGTACTTGGTGCTTATTCTTCATCTTTTTGCATTTTTCTTTGTTTCTTTCACTCAAATCTTGAAGCTTGGACAAGTTTCAAGGTTGATATAGTGATTTGAAGCTTAGTTTTTGCATAAAGTTGTGATTTTTAAGGTTTTTTTTAAGGTTTTATAGCTTCTTTGATATTGGAAAACTAGTTTTTGGTAGCAAAATCTTCAATAGTTAGTGTTTTCTAAGTATTAGTGAAGTTATTTGATCAAAAGTACCTTATTTCTAAGCATTTTTCTTCAAAAATTTGAGATTTTTCAAGTTTCTGACCAGTTTAAGCGTAACTAAAGTGAATAGTACGACTCAAAAGCTGTGAACAGTACTTTTTGTCCTTTCTACGAGTAACTTTTGGCCTAAAACCCTTTTCTTACGAGTAACTAAGGTCAAAACCCTTTTCTTACGAGTAACTAAGGTCAAAACCCTGTTCTTACGAGTAACTTTGGTTTTTTACGCCTAAAACCTACGTGTAAGTCGATTTCTACGCGTAAGTTGTGATTCCTACGCTCAAGATTCTACGAGTAAGTTGTGAGTCCTACGCAGAAGACAGATCCTACGCAGAAGTTGCCTCTACGCATAAACTTTACGCATAAGTCAATCTTACGCGTAAGGTTCAGTATCTACGCTTAACTTTCAACAAAGATCTTCTCCTTGTGTTACGGTGACTCAGTACTTCCCTAGCTTGGATAAGTTAGTGGAATACTTCGACTTCGGATATCTTTCAAGCTTGGATAAGTTTGGAAGATTTGTTTGGTTGTTTAACCTTACGCATAAGTCTAAACTTACGCATAAGCCAAAGCTTACGCGTAAAGAGAAAACTTACGCATAAACTCTTTTGTTTACGCCTAAACTACTCTTTACGCTTAACCTAAAAGTTTACGTGTAAGATTATAGTTACGCGTAAGAATTCAACTTACTCCAAGGATTTTTTACTTGATCAAAGGAACGTGCATTTCAATCTTCTACAAAGATCCATTTCTACACAAGTGTTCAAAGATGTGTCATCCACCTAATTACTACTTCCCTCATCCTCAGCAAAAACAACATCAGCAGTATCAGCAACAACAATACCATCAGCAACAACCGTATCAACAACCTTCACAATCACACGTTCAACAACAACCGTTTAATCCAGTACATCATTACCTAATGATGCAACAACATCAAATCATTCCTCAACAACAACCACATCAAATGTCACAACATAACAATCAGTTTTCCTCAAAACAACCTCATTGGTTTGATAGGATGTGTGAAGTTATTACAACTCAACAATCCAGACATGAGGCAGGATCACTTGAAACACCTCCAATGCTAACACCTGGGAACTATGTTCAATGGTCAAGTCGATTCTTACGATTTCTTGAAGTTAAGAAACCTCATGGGAAATTCTTGAAACAAGTGATACTTGAAGGACCATTTGAGTGGCCAACAAGATTTGACATTGGTGATCCAAATGCTGATCCTCCACGTCCTCCTGGTGATAGACCTCTTCCAGAATCTACACTCACAGAAGAACAGAAATTACATCGTGAAGCTGATGAGTACCCAATGGCTTATATACTTCAAGGTATGCCTAATCCAATTTATCGCAGTGTCGATGCTCAGAAAACAGCCAAAGCTATGTGGGAACATGTTCATCTCCTTATGGAAGGCACTCAATTAAACAAAGATGATATGGAATCCAAACTCTACATGGAATACACAGACATCACAATTGAACCAGGAGAGTCACTTGAATCCTACTATCATCGTTTCACAAATGTGGTCAATGATCTGGAACGTCACAAAATCACAGTACCGAGGATAGCAATGAACTCCAAATTTGTCGGTAGTCTTGGTCCTGATTGGCATAAATATGTGACATTTGTTCGTCAAACAAAAAATCTTCATGATGCACCATATGGTTTGTTGTATGATTTTCTGAAACACCATGAACCTGAAGTCGAAAAAGATAGAGCTCTACGAGGGGGATACACACCAACACCAACACCAAATTCTTTGGCACTCGTAGCTCAATCTCCCTATGCTCCACCACCAATGTCAAATCATGCATATGTTCAAGAGCAGAACTACTTCAGTTATCCACAGTCTTCTACTTCGAACCAAATGGTCCCTTATGATTCATCTCCACAGAATGCTTCTACTCAACTTGTTCCATTAAACAACAATGATGCCGTGTATTACTCAAATTCCAATGACGATGACGATGATGACTTTAATACTTTGAATCAGGGACTTGCTCTTATTGCTCGTGCTTTCAGCAAATTCTCCAACAAAACAAACAACCGTCAACGTTCGGCTTCTAACATAAGGAATCAAGCTATTGTCAATGATGGAAGAGTGGAAATTCAGAATCGTAACTATGGTAGATCTGGTTCAGGAAGTTCTTCAGGAAATTATGGGAATGGTCAGAGGTTTAATAACAATGGGGGGTTCAGGAACAACTCAGGGTCTTCTCAGCAAAGGTCTGAACCGGTTGCAACTAGGAACTCCAACTCAGGGAATGCAGTATGGTGCTACAATTGTAATGAACAAGGTCATATAGCGACAGCATGTCCCAAACTGAGAACTCGGGGTAGTAAGTTTCACAAGCAGGCATTACTCATGGCTCTTCAAGATGAAAAAGATGGACATTTCCCTGAACAAGATAACAACTTCATGGCAAATGTGAACAATGATGATGACATGGAAGATCTGGAAGCCAATGCAGCTGTGATGCTTATGGCCAACATGCAGGAACTTCAGTTTAATGATTCAGGTCCAGTGTATGATACTGACGGCTTGTCTCAGGTACATGACCATAAAGTATGCCTAATACATGAAATAGCCTCACCTTCTACTTCTGAATCAGATATGGCGCAAGTTGTTCCATCTAAATCATCTTCATCCTCTCAAACAGATGAACAAATAAGCACAGTTGTCATATTCGATGATGACACAGTTGTTTCATTTGATGATCCTATTGAGAAAGATAAACATGATCATTTAGAACAACATGAACCATCATTTGATACAGACCCTGACCTCATATTGTTATCTAAACAACTGGATGCTCAACAATTGCAAATCATTAAATGCAACGAGAAAAACAAAGTTTTAAAAGAAATTAATGCATCACGTGCAAGAGATATTGAGTGTTATAAAATTCAGCTTTCAAATCAGGAAGACAAGATTAAACATGCAAAAAGATTTGAAAAAGCTTTTCAAGATTCTCACAACAAAGAACAAGATCTTCAACGCAAAATGCAAGATTTAATTGAGTCAAACGGAAAGTTGATTTCAAAACTTGAAAGTGAAAAGTGTGAATTGAAAATGCAAGTTGAACGTCTTCAAACAGTACTTTCAAAAACAGAAACAGAATTGTCAAGTTGCAAAAAGGATTTTTGTGAACATAAGATACGAAAAAGGAAGTATATAAATGACTTACTCGGTGACATTGTTGATCTTGAAAAACAACTCAAAGAATTTCGTAATATTGTTTACAAACACGGGAACTCTGTAACAACAATTCAGAAATTTACTTTAAAACCGAGACCCGATAAAGGATTTGCACTTTGCGATTTCAAATCAATGTTTCTTCACACAGCATTCAAAGAAAATCCTAAGATTTACAGTATGGACCACATGCTTGATAATACGATTGTGCGTGCTGTTGTTTTTGATACTGAGGAAGAAGAAGAACTTGAAGACGAGAGTCGATCTAAAATGAGTTATGTTCAATATTGGACACCATATGATTATTCAAAAGCTCCTCACATTTCTAAATCTTTTGTTACTCAAAAGGACTTACCTGAGAAATCATGGTTTGTCGAAGAGTCATATGTTTCATCTTCTAATGCGGCCCCTGTCCAAACTGTAGCACAAATAAATGGTCCTTTACCATCATCCGGTGAACTTTCACCTTTACCGAAAAGTTGTCGTGTCTTAAATTATTTCAAAACTTTTATGGAAGACATCGAAATTTTGGAGGAAACAATTGAAAGAAATTCTGTAATAAAAGTTGAAACTTTTCAATCCGCTTACGAGCGAGAAAAGAGAGATATTTTTCAAAAACAAATGTTGCCAATTGTCAAACACCTCCGTCTCTGTGCTACACGTTGGGATCAGGAACTTCAAAACGAGGTCAAAAATATGATAAACGTTTTCAACGCAACTGAAAATGACATTTTGGTTCAAAAGCAAAGAAATAGAATTTTAAAAAATGATGCTGATCGACTCTTGGAACAAGTTCTCAATGCTGATATTTTGTCTATTATCATGAATGATCTCTATAAATCTGGTACTTCTATGCTTGTGGATGATCTTTGTGTTGATAATAACTTGTTGAACGTGGAATTAGAGACACTTAAACATGAGAATGAAAATCTGAAAAAAAAGAATGATGATGTGACAAAATAGTTTTCAAAAGAAATTTGTCAACTCAAACAAAGGCTTGAATGGTGTCAAGCTCAAAGTATTGAAATGGAATTGAAACTTCAAAGTCAAAATATTTCAAACTCTTGTCAGCTTTGCAAAAACACTGAGTCTTTCAAAAGTCTGTGTCTCAAATATGAGAAAGAAATTGCGGATTTAAAAATTGAAAACGCCGAATGGCAACAAAACTGCAATGACATCAAATATTGCAATGGTTTACTTGAGTCTGAAATTCAAGATAAAAATCACATCATCATTGATTTAAAAGAGAAAGTGAAGCTACTTCAAAAAGGAAAGAATGTTGACACCACGGTGATAGCACCAGGATTGTATCAATTAGACAAAACTGCTAAAGGAAATGTTGTTCAAAACACTAATGTTGATAACTCCACTTCTACAGGACTAGTCTCCACTAATAGCGTTAGCAGACCCAAGCGAAAAATTAAAAGGAAGAATAGGCTCTGGCAACGTAAAAGAGGATCACTAGAAGCTCAAGAAGTAAAAGATCAACTTAGGAATTTGAATAAAACTCATGTTGCATCAGATTTAGATTCTAATCTGGCAAATTGTAATCAAAATCTAAATGTAACGAATGATGAACCTTTGAATGTTTTGAATATTAATGCATCTTGTGTGTTTTGTCGTAAAAGCGTTTCATCTGGTGATCATACAAAATGTATAGCTAATTCTCTACTTAATCGTCATAAGAAACGTAGGACACGCATTCCTTTTAGGCCCACTACTGCCTCTAAGTCTATCTTAGGAAAGCCGCCTTCTACGGTTTCTAATGAAATTGATATTACCCCCATAAGTGCAGAGAACAAGTCTAGGAATCAGCCAAACACTAGTGAATTCACCATTAAGAAAGCTCGAACTAGTTGGAATTGGCAACGTTGGCTACAACACAAACCAGACTTTAAATGGATTCCTAAATTGTTGAATACATGTGCTTCTAACCAACAGGAACCCGCAGTTTCTTTGGGTTCCACCCTTACTTCTGTTCCATCCGTGTCTTCTTCTTGTGATGCAGGTGGTGCAGATTGTTCTCTGGATTGTTGATAGCGGATGCACCCGACATATGACAGGCAATCTCAAACTGTTGCAAAACTTTGTCTCAAAGTTCATTGGTACTGTCAGATTCGGGAATGATCATTACGCTTTAATCATGGGATATGGTGACTATGTCAGTGGGAACATTGAAATCAATCGTGTTTATTATGTGGAAGGCCTTGGACACAACCTTTTCTCTGTTGGTCAGTTTTGTGATGGGGATCTAGAAGTCGCATTTCGTGAGAAAACCTGTTTCGTTCGTGACTTACAAGGAAACGATCTAATGTCTGGCTCACGTGGTTCTAACCTTTATACAATATCAATGTCAGATATGATTGCTACTTCTCCAATATGTCTACTCTCTAAAGCAGAATTGACTAAATCTTGGTTATGGCACAAACGTCTTTCGCACTTGAATTTCAAAACCATGACTGACCTTGCTCGTTATAAACTTGTTGATGGATTTCCAAGATTCCGCTTTACCAAAGATCACTTATGTCCAGCCTGTGAACAAGGAAAAAGTACTCGTGCTCATTTTCCTAATAAACCTGAACACAGTACGAATCATGTTTTACAATTGCTTCATATGGATTTGTGTGGACCAATGTGTGTTCAAAGTATCAACGGTAAATGCTACATTCTTGTAATTGTGGATGATTACTCCAGATGGACTTGGGTTTATTTTCTACGAAGTAAAGATCAGGCTCCTTCAATGATCATCACCTTTCTCACTAAAATTCAAGTTCAGTTACGCAACACGGTACGAATAGTCAGAACTGACAACGGAACTGAATTTAAGAATCAGACACTTCGGTCATACTTTGAGAAAGTGGGAATTGAACATCAAACATCTATTCCTAGAAGCCCAGAACATAATGGAGTTGTTGAAAGACGCAATAGGACGTTAGTGGAAGCTGCTAGAACTATGTTGATTAATGCTCAATTACCAGATTACTTGTGGGCGGAAGCTGTTTCAACTGCATGTTATACCCAAAACCGTTGCATGATCACTAAACGCCATCGCAAAACACCTTATCAAATTGTTCACAAAAGGAAACCGAACATCGATTACTTTCATGTACTTGGAGCACTTTGTTATCCGAAAAATGATCGTGATGATTTAGGTAAACTTAAAGCAAAGGCTGACATCGGAGTGTTCATTGGATACTGTGAAAATTCCAAAGGTTTTCGGATATGGAATCGTCGTACAAGAGAAATTCAAGAAACCATTCACGCTAATTTTGATGAACTCACACAAATGGCTTCTGAGCAACACAGCTTAGGACCCGAATTCAACCGTCTTAACTCTCCGGAATCTTCAACTGAACCTTTGCCACTCAACCGCAAAGAATTGGAAACCTTGTTTGCTCCACTATTTGATGACACAATTGAATACCGTCCTACTGAGGTCTCACCTAATTCCGCTGCTCAACCTGAAAATATTCCAGTACCAGACTCACCTCAACAAACTACCACAAGTGTTGAGAGAGACGGTCCTCCAATTGCATCACCATCTACAGCAGAACAAACTGTTTCTAACTCCCGCCATTCAGCTGAAGATCCAACAACTCAATCAGTTCCACAACCCGCAGAGCATGATCCTGATGCGTTCTTTAACCCGTTTGCACCGGCTCCTACCTTTCCTGACATAGCTGAGTCGTCTACACGCAATTTGGATCCTGCTAACATGCGAGATACTTATCAACTACACCCTTCAACACACAAATGAACTCGAGACCATCCACTAGTTCATATTATTGGTCATCCAGATGCACCTGTAATGACAAGACAACGACTTCACACTGATGGAGAAACTTGTATCTATGCACTCACAGTTTGTCAAGAAGAACCAAAGAACATTAAAGAAGCAATGACTTATGACAACTAGATTGAATCTATGCAAGAGGAATTTCAGCAATTCATAAGATTAGAAGTCTAGGAATTAGTTGAAAGACCTGACGGAGTCTTTGTCATCGGGTTAAAATGGATTTGGAAGAATAAGCTAGATGCTGAAGGCACTGTCATACGTAACAAATCACGCCTGGTCGCGAAAGGATACTCTCAACTACAAGGACTTGATTTTGCTGAATCCTTTGCTCCAGTGGCTAGACATGAAACTGTTCGGATCTTTTTGGCCTACGCTGCACACAGGAACATGGTGGTTTACCAAATGGATGTGAAAATAGCATTTCTTAATGGAGAACTCCGTGAAGAAGTTTATGTTAGCCAACCTGAAGGCTTCGTTGATCCTGAGCATCCTACTCATGTTTACCGACTCAAAAAGGCACTCTACAGACTTAAGCAAGCCCCACGGGCGTGGTATGACAAACTGTCCACTTTCTTGCTGGCCAATAAATTTTCTAAAGGATCGGTGAATCCAACACTATTTACAAAAACCTACGGGGAGGACTTACTTGTTGTTCAAATATATGTCGATGACATTATTTTTGCCTCAACAAAAAGAAGTTACTCTAATGATTTTGCAAAATTAATGAAAGATAGTTTTGAAATGTCCATGATGGGTGAACTTTCGTTCTTTCTAGGACTACAAGTTCATCAATCACCCCGTGGAATTTTTATAAATCAGTCCAAATATGCTCTTGAAATTTTAAAGAAACATGGAATGATGTCTTGTGATACTTATAATACACCAATGGGCTATACCACAAAACTAGATGCTGACTTACATGGGACTCCTGTTGACCCTACCAAATACCGAAGTATGATTGGGTCCCTCATGTATCTCACAGCTAGTAGACCTGATATAGTATTTGTTGTCTACATGTGCTCTCGCTATCAGTCCAAACCAACTGAAAAACACCTCAGTGAGGTCAAAAGAATCCTTCGATACATAAAAGGAACCATTAACTTGGGAATCTGGTATCCGAAGGATTCTGGCTTTGAACTAATTGCTTTTTCAGATGCTGACTATGCAGGATGTTTAGACACACGCAAAAGTACATCTGGTGGATTACAATTTCTCGGAGACAAACTTGTGTCATCGCAATCAAAGAAGCAGGACCGCACATCACTGTCGTCTACAGAATCTGAATATGTAGCCATGTCTGCTTGTTGTGCTCAAGTCATTTGGATGAGATCACAACTTAAGGATTATGGCTACCTATTCAACAAGATTCCTATCTACTGTGATTCCAAAAGTGCAATTGCTATCTCCTGCAACACAGTACATCATTGCAAATCCAAACACATCAATCTCCGATATCACTTCATCAAAGAGCATGTGGAAAAGGGTACCGTTGAACTTTATTTTGTTGGGACTGAGTACCAATTGGCGGACTTACTTACCAAATCCTTGGCACCATCAAGGTTTGCTAGTCTAGTTCACCAAATTGGTATGCGATGTTTGACTCCAGATGATCTGGAAAAGTTTTTAAAACACAATTGATCGTCAAACATCAAAACTATCTTTGTAAATATTCTTTAAATATATATATATATATATATATATATATATATATATATATATATATATATATATATATATATATATATATATATATATATATATTTTATAAAAATGCAAGTATAAACCACCTCTTTCAACACTATTTTATAACATGTCTTCTATTATTTAAAACAAGTGTTGAGGGGGAGGAAAAGTAATTT
This sequence comes from Artemisia argyi, assembly GCA_030686995.1. Lineage (NCBI taxonomy): Eukaryota > Viridiplantae > Streptophyta > Magnoliopsida > Asterales > Asteraceae > Artemisia > Artemisia argyi. The sequence continues at coordinate 132,445,564 of CM060692.1, forward strand.
TTCAAATTTCTCAAAAATATATTAACTTTTATACTTGCATTTTACCAAAAATAAATACGTTTTATCAAAAGTGTTGATTCAAAAAAAATGTTTCGGGTTACTCTCCTTGTCCTATATGATAAATTTTTTCAGTATTTTTGTCTACGGTCTAAGGTCGAGGGGGAGTACCACAAGTTGTTCTTATCATGTCTTGGTGTAATTAATGAAAGTTAAATGAGATAATGTGTTTAGGCATTAGGTGTGTATGCAAGTTAAGGTTAAGGGGCCATTTGTGTCAAATTACCAAACTAGTTTTAACTCTTTGTCAAAACACATTTGACCCACACCATTTACTGCACCTGCAAAACATTTATCACTTTCACCTACTCGATCAAATGGCTCACAATCATCCTAGTAATCCGATCACTAATCCTCTAATCTGTAAGTTGTAACATGTTTAGATTATCATTATGAACAATGGTTTTTAATTTTACTCTAATCCAACGATTCAATTTGTCTTAATCGACTAACTAGATCTAGGGTTATGCGTAGATCTTGAACCCAGATTATTGTTGATGTTATGGCTATATTGATTGATGGGATATGATCTTTATATGTTTATAAACATGTATCTAATCTTTAAACTCACCCAGAAACATCAATTGATAGATTTTTGGGATTAGGGTTCATACGATGAAATTAGGGGTTCTTGATTTTGTGGTTTAGGTTTGAAATTGGTGATGAGGATTGTGATATTACATGCCTAGGAACTCATACATGTGGTTTAATTGCAACAATTACATCTCTTGTTCATGAATCAAAGTTTTAGGGGTGAAACGCACTAGCAGTTATGATCTTGTGTTTTTGTGGTCAATTGGTGTTATAACTTGGTCCACATGTTCCTTAGGATGTAAGGATCACTTGCCCTAAACTTATAACAACCCAGAATCAAGTTTGATTGTATTTATGATTGTGTGTTCATGCGTTTCTACGCGTAACTAATGTTTAGGCATACTTACGCATAAAAAGTGGATATTAAGTGTGATGGTATGAATATTGATCAGTGGTAATGTTTTGTACACTTTCAGGAATCAAACAACACTAATTACTCAAGGTGATTTTCTGGAAAATGGCATTTTTACGCGCAAGTTGTTCATCCTACGCGTAAGATTGAATCTTACGTGTAAGATTCGACACGTGGACAAACTTTGTCTTGGATAAGACAAGGTTTACGCTTAAATGATAATTCTTACGCATAAGTTTTGACCTTACGCACAAGTCTTGAACTTACGCATAAGTCATAACCTACGCATAAGTTATATCTTACGCTTAAGTGTAATCCTTTGCATAAGCACAATTCCTACGCCTAAGATTTTATCCTACGCGTAAGATTGATCCTACGCATAAGATTCACCTTACGCGTAACATATAAGTTTACGCGTAGCTTTTACACTTACGCCTAATTTCACTTCTTACGCTTAAGTCATGTTACGCGTAGAGTTTTCATGTTACGCGTAAACTTGTCCAAATCAAGAATTTTTCTAAGTGTTGTAAAATTTCCAAAGTGTAACTTCTTGTAATGATAAACTCATGTTGTAACTCAAATGTTATAAGTTTCTACCATGTGATAAAACACAAGTTTGTCATATATCAAAGGTTTTCACACACACAAACACCCACTGATCAATGTATAATATGGAAATCAAGTAATCTTATGTCTGAGCTAACACTGTAAACCATTGCCATGTTTGTATTTGTTTATGATCAATTCAGATGGCAGAACACAATGACGTTCCATACGGACCAGAACCCGAACCTAAGCTTTCATGGGAAGAGACATTCCCAAATGATTACACCAGGAAAATTGGAAAGAACAACCTCTGAATCAACTTCAACAAAATCACTTGCAACGAGTCCTCATGTATTGTTGCAGTGGATGCTCTTCTATATCACCCCAAAAAGCTGTTGTTCACCAAGTCTGCCTCAGTCTCCTACTTCTACATCCACCAGTTTTGGCATACACTTCAGCTAGATCTTGGGGAGGCTTCCTTCACCTGTATGCTTCATAATCGTCAGGTCACTGTGGACATTGATTTGCTTAGGAATGTACTTGGGTTACCAGAACTTGGCCCAGATGAAGTATATGATCAAGTTCCCACCGAAGAAGAGCTGATAGAGTGGTTACGGGATATTGTCTATGACGAATCAGAAGAAGTTATTACAAGACATTCTAGGGTCAACATTAGGTATCTTCCACAACCATGGAGAACCCTATACATTCTGATTGCCAAGTCCTTGTCTGGCAGAGACACTGGCCATGAACACCCAAAGCTCCAACACCTCAAACTCTTCTGGGCAGTGGCTAATGTGAAGAATGTTGATTATGCCAGCATTATCTGGGAAGACCTTGTGTGGCACATTCAACACAAGACAACCAACATTCCATTCGTTCGTTTTATGAAACTACTCATCGAGAGCTTCCTTCGTGAGTATGATGATATCCCACAGAGACTTGATGACAAAGATAAGAATACTTTCAGAAATGAAGATACTCTCAAGGTCATCAAGAGACTCGACACCAGCATACGCAAGCAAGGAAAGAAACTTCCCGATTGTCTCTTGAATGCCAAAGTGAAGGCTTGCACGAATTACAAGTATTACGAACAAGCTCTTAAGGATGACAAATTTGGTTTTCTAGACGAAGTTGTTCTACCCTCGTGCATGCAGAAGAAAGGAAAGAAAGGCAGTAAGACTGGGAGCTCCGGCAGTTCTACCCAGTCTAAACCTAAGAAGAAGGGTACTCTCAAGAGAAGGACTCCTGCCAAGAAGCCCGCATCCATTCCTGAACCTGGGTGGTTTCCCTCACCACAAACTTCTCCAAAACCATCTAAATCTGAAACCGAGTCCGACGAAGGTCCAGTTTACAGGGCAGCCTTTGCCAATATCACTGAGAATGTCAACCTTGAAGACATTGATGACAAAGACTTGACTTTCGAAGATTGGGAAAAGAACATTGATGAGTTTGCTGATAATGCTGAATACCCAGCATATCTCAATCAAAGACCATTCACTGAAGCACAGACAATTTTGGAAGAAGAAAGGATTAGGGGAGAGAAGATGAAGGAACCAGTGACTGCTGAACAAGAGTTTGTAGGCCTTTCAGTTGAAGAAGAAAATGAAAGGGCTCTCAATCTGGGTCTCCTCCACAGCTGAATTGATGCATTCAATGCTGATCTACCTCCACCTCCAGTGTTCTCTCAAACCACCGAAGCTGGCGGATCAAGCAGCACTCCTGAGCCTACCACAGGGATCAACACAGACTTGGTCGCTTACGACAATCCCTCGGTATCTCCCACAGACATTGAAATGACTAATGCTTCAGCAACGGGAGAAGAGGAAGAGGAAGATCCCATGGATACTGATGCTCCACGGTTGATGACTATGGAAGAAATGGAGCTCAGAGAAAGGGCTCAGGAAGAGGAACTAAAGAGAAAACAGGAAGCTGAAGAGGCTAGGCTTGAGGAGCTTGCCCAAGCCAAACTGGAAGAAGCTATCCGTATGGAGGAAAGCAGGAAAGCTGAAGAGGCAGCCAAGCTGGCTAAAGAAAAGTTGAAAAGAGAATAAGAAGACAAGCTTGCTGAAGAATTAAGGCTTAAAGCCGAGGCTGAAAGACTGGCTGAAGAACAGAGATTGATAGAGGAAGCAGCTAAAGCTACAAAAGTTGATCAACCCGAACCACAAAGAGGAGATGACAAAGACCTTACCACCATCATTGAATCCTCACAGTCATCACCTCCTGCATCCGAATCAACACACGACAAATCAATCAAGAAACCAAGCACCAAAGCCTCTGCTGCATCAAAGTTACTAAAGTCAGCATTCAGAAGAGTACATAAAAAGAGGAAAAACAGACTGGAAGATCAGGTTGCTACACTAGTAACCCAAGTTGCTGAATTGACGAAGCTGAATTTGAACGTCCAAGAGCTGCAAGACAAAGTTGATACTTTCTTAGCTAAAGACGTACAGGAGAACTTGTAAGCCACTTTGGCTGCTCAAGAACACCAATACATGGAACAACATTTAGTTGTTGAGTTGAAAGATCTACTGGCACCCATGAGAGATGAACTCACCAAGTTCGCAGAGCAAGCTGTCAAGAAAGTAATCCGATCGACCACATTTACTCTTCGAGCTGACAAGTCAACTGTTCCACCACCAGGACTATCTCTGGACGAATTGGAAACTCAGCTATTGGACAAACTGGCAAGCAAGTTCTCATTATCGTCGGAAGAAGCTAAAGTCCTGGAAGCGTTGAAAGCTAAAATGACAAAAGAGACTTGCAGCACAGAGGCGGACAAACTGAAACGTCCAAGAGATGATGAAGACAGGGATCCTAATTCTCAGGCAAAGAAACAGAAACAAGCCGAAGGACCCTCATCTCAACAACAAGCACCGGTCAACCCTCCAACAACAACAACATCTTCACAACAACCCAAGGCATCTGGTTCGGCTCCGAAAGCACACGATCACTTTAAATACACAGGTGGTGACGATATTCCCCAGTCCGATGAAGTTCCAGAACCGACCTCTAAGAAGAAGAAAGTAAAGAAAGGAAAGCATCTTCAACCCAAACCAAACACCTCATCAAAAGGCACAGAACCAAAGAAACCGAAAACCGTCCTCAAATGGCTAGACCAAGACGATAGTGTCGAATATTCCTGGTTTGAGAAGATGATCAATTCGCAACCACCACTGGCAGACAATCATGAACCTCAAGATGGTCGAACGGTGGAATACGCTCAATTGATTCAGCAAAAGTTTCAGATGAAAAAGATGAATAAGAAAGAGCTGCGAAGAATCAAGAATGATGCTTTCAATCTTCTGAAAGATCGATCTGCTAACTCAATCGAACTTGAGTATCATCTGGAAAATATTGCTCGAGCTATGTCAAGCAATATTGACTGGATCAATCCTGAATCTTATGTCGATCCGGTCACAAGGAAAACCGCACCCTACATTACTGACTGGTCCAAACCACTACCGATGATTGGGAAGCCTAAGGAACCGAAGATCCCGTACAAGTTTTTCTTCAACACCGACTTGGAATTTCTGACACTCGGCAGCAAGATTGAGAAGAAGTACATCACATCACTTGCCTTTCTCCCTGCAGCTCGATATCTCAACAATGCCATCGAAGAAGAAGCCTCAGCCTTATTCATAGATAAAATTATTGACTATGACCGGAACGCACTCTACGGTATACATCATTGGCCAGAAAACTGGGCACAGTATTATCGCAGCAGCAGACTCAATCAGACAATGGATGATGTGACAAGTGACTTGAAGATAGTCTCAATTCAGTTCATTTCGACTGTCACTCACTTTGGGTACCCCTTCCTCAGCAAAATCACACTGAAAAGACTTGATGAGAAGGAGTATGATATTTCCGAGTCAGACTTTCCACGACTACTTCTCAATGACATCGAAGACATGTACCTGCTCAAAGTTCAAGGAAAACTTTGTGGCTTGCCTAAAGAGATGCAGCTTGCCTTTATCCAAGCTCTCCTAATCTTCATCAGGCAGATAGTCATCAGAGAAAGAGTAGAAGATCTTCAATTGGGAGTGGAAAGTTATCAGAAGAAGCTCAATCTCACCAAACCCAACATGTTCGACATCCCCGACCTTCAACATCTACCTCAATACACCTTGATCAGGCAACCATTTGGGTTTACCTACCGCAGTATAAACGGTCGCAACTGCTTCATGGCTTACGACGAAATACATAAGTTCTGTGATGAAACCTTGAAGTTCGTCAGAGATGGAATCAAAAGCAGATTGGATGACATTGCTCTGGGTAAATCTAAAAGGTGGAAAACCAATGAGGCCAGGGATGCTCGAAGATTCATCTTAAGGATTGTGAACAGATTGAAGCGCAGGGATCAGTTTCGAAGGTTGGAAAGTTATGTGGGAGGCAGACAGAAGTTTCCGGTGTTGACATTTCAGAGACCTGATTGGTAGAAAATTGTAAGAGTTTGATTTGATTTGTCAATTCTATACTTCATAATGGCTTGTGTACACATTACAGTGCACAACCCGAACTTGTAAAGAAAGGACCCTGAGGTACGCATCAGTGCCTCAATCCTAAATATAAGGAGCGAAGGCTTCTTACTTTTTGAGTAGAATTAATCAAATGTTTATGATTTTTCATAATTCTGCTCAAAAGGACAAGTATTTCACCTCAATAAGACCTAATCACTTGTTGAGGGGGAGCACTTGTCAAAACAAAATACTTTGCTCTAAATCATAAGTTCTTGGTGAATCTCCCCGTAAGACTCAAAAGGCATATTTTAATCTAAAAGTTTGTCAAAAACATCATTTTATATGCTATTTTTGAGGGGGAGAAAATGAAAAAGTGATTAAAATATACGAAGTCAAAGCTTAAAAGTTGTATCATGTGCGAGCTAGACTCAGTATTGACCCAGGAATTGACGAGACAATAAAAGTTAGTAATATCGAAAGGACTTATCCTCGACGGGTAATAACATCAAGTTAGTTACTAGAGCTAGTTGTCACCTAAAAGCTGACAATGCATCTCTTTAACTAACCACGTAAGCGTATCTCGAAAAGGATTTGTCTTAGTAGAAATGTACCATCTTGAGAAACTTTCTGTAGACTAGACCAGGCCGGGTAATAACTTCAAGCTAGTTTAACTAGTGATGTAAGCGTGTCTCGAATCGGTCTTGTTTACGGAAAGTGGATCAATTCAAAATGCTTGCTCCTCCCGCATGTGCACATTTATTAAATACTTATGAGCACATGTGAAGGGGGAGCCCTTCAAAAGTGTACACCAAACTCTCAAAGTGTTAACCAAAATATTTGATTATCATAAACACTTTGATAGATTTTTCAATCAAAGGTTTCTTGGCTACTGTCGAAGTTATAAGGTGATTAAGATAGGAATAACCGTCCTATGATCCGCCAGAGCCGAAGGGATCTACCCAAGGACATCTCCCATAGTTAGAATTAGAAGTCCTTAGGTATGATACGAAAAAAAGGAGAAAAGAATGAAAGGGAAAGAAGGAGTTGAAGAATTAAAAAGAAAAGTAAAGAAAAGGGTGAAAAGAAATAGCCCTCCATATGTTCAACCTTAGGGCAGACACCGGGTTCAATACGTATGCTACTGGTTGTTGCCAAAGATAACACCGGTATTGAAGACAAAGTCGTCATGGACCCAGTGACGCAATGCACTAAACCTTCTTAACCACTCAAGTTCTCTTAAAAGAGCTTGTTTCATTCTCACGGGGAACCAGTGTAATCTATCGACCTGTCTCTTAGAGACGGTTGATATTGAAGAAGGAGACCCCTCCCTAGTCTCCGCATAGGAAACCTAAGTGTGCACTTATAGAGTCTAGAGCCTTGAGATACATCAAAGATCTCTTAGGAACACTTAGTATTTCTACAACTGGTGTTCTACATCAATGGACACCAGCTGTAAATTATCGAGTCCTTCGCAGATCTTAGCAATCTGCCGAGAACGTTTATGAGAGGATTACTAATGTATTTCTCAATGATTGAACGGAAATCCTGCCAGGGTCAACATCAAACAGCCCTGACAGCAGGTCACTTCGGTAACCCCACAAGGGTTACGCTTAGTGTTTGCGGTGGTTCCATTACGGTCTACAGTCGTGGAGTGATCCCCAGCGACTCACCCAGTCATTGAGCTACTTAGTAGGTCTCGTAAGCTCCTTCGGGAGTATCTGATATGGGAACGGCCTAGATAAGGATTAGAGGGAGTCTTCACACTATGCTATTGATGAACTCTTTATCCTTATCTGTAAGTACCGGTTGTTTTATTGCTAACTGTTTACTCGCAGGTACCTCACTTCCATGATGGTAGATTCCAACATGCTCATACATACATCTTAAAGTCAAAGAAAGCTCCCCCAAAGATCTTAATACTACAAAGTTCAAAGAAAGATTCTACGTCAATAAAGAAGAATCTACAAAGTATAAAGACTTAAAGATCTCAGTATATGAAAAGGAACTTCATACACCTGAAAGTCAAAGTTCAAAGATGTATGAGTATGTTGGAATGGCGGACAACCACCACAGAAGCAGGAGTGACGAAAGGCAGACTACTTCATAACACAATCACTACATCATCACCAAAGAACAAAGACACAGAGAAAAGTATATTCATTATCATTCAACCATTTTGAAGACGTCTAGAGTTTTTACATGTCACAAGTCAACGACAAAGATGAAGACGTCAAGCAACCGTGATGACCGACCCTTAGGGGGAGATTGTTGGGATCATACTTTTGTATTTTAGTCAAGTCTCGGTCATTACCTTTTGTAATAGGTTGCTTAGTTATTTATTCTACATATTTTGTGTTACAAGGCTTAAGTGTTAAAGCCCTATGGGCTTGAAAGCCCACGAAATAGAAAGATAAGGGAGGAAGAGAGTGTTGCCCTAACTCCTCCCTTATAAATAGAAAGCTTATGTAACATTACATTTTGTTGGTTATTTGATTATCTTAAGGAAACTCTTGTTCTCTCACTTTTCATATTGTCTCATAATCAACCATCTCTCATTCTCATCTTATTTCTTTCAACATCATACTTGTGTTTACATAAATGGTGACCTAACAAAAACGGGCATGAAAAAAGGCCTCAACAGAGGCGACGGATCCCTCTTGAAAGATCTATACCTCTTGAAGATCCATACCTTATGAAGTCATAACCAAGTTTACATATTTAAGCCACCCTTTCGCATAACAATTTTTTCACCGCTTGCAATAATTTTTCACTATTATCTTTTACATTCATACATGGTGCGTGTGTTGTTTCATATGCAGTATAGGGGTAATTGCCTATTTCAAGTTTTACATTTATATTTAGCCGACTTATCCTATAACACACACACTAACGGACAGTGTATCCGATCAATATGTATATAGTGGTAACTAGAGTGTCGATCACTAAGAGTGGAATGTAAAGCTTAATTTGTCTATCAGTATTTTAATATCTTAAGTTAGTTTTACAATCTAATCTAACGCAAGGGGGTTTAGTCTGAGAGACTAGCACAGTTTTGGTTTTATTAAACAGTAAATTAAACTAATGAGAACGAATCAGCAAATAGCAACACGTACACAGATAGATAATAGAGACTACAAGAAGACCTGATCTGATAATTAAGTAGCTTGTCACTTGTCTTATTGCTAGTTTTATATGAAGAGTATCGTAATCTATTCTCTCTCGTTGGATCGCAATATATCGGCGAGTAAACCTTTAATGATCACTTATGTCTATCCTACTTATCCAAAGACGTTAGATTAAATAGGCGAGGAGCGGATATGGCAGTCCACGGGCTCAGCTAGACACAGAGGTTATCAAAGCACTAATATAAGTCACCAAAGATATCAACATATAAACTTTAATTAATGGGAAAGCAATATTAAGGGGAGTGTACGATGTTCCGTAGTCACATATCACAAGCCCATCAATCCTGATGAATTAAAGTGTATTATTACAATAAAACAAAACTACTTAATGAATTAAATACATTCAGAACCTTCTTACAGCTCTAATATCTTTGTTTGGAGTGTGTCTTGTGAAGCTTCTTCGACTGAATTCGTCTCCTTAGGGTTATGTTACACACAAACTTCGTTACAGTCTTGGGGTATTTATACTTTCTGTCTGAGGGTTTGATGCGGCGCATTGAGTAACGATATGCGGCGCATTTACTTAACTTTGCGCGGGGTCCAAGATTAATATATTTGTACACCGCCTTTAAATGCGGCGTAACTTGATTCTTGTATGCGGCGCATGTTCTTTAGCGTCTTGGATTATGTCTGGTGAAGTCTTGATAGTGATACGCCGTATGTCAGAAATATGATTCAGTGTATCTGGAGTAGAACAAGCTTGATCTTCTTCGTTGACCAAAGTCTCATATGCGGCGCATGCTAGAATTGCATGTGGCGCATTCTTCAAAGTCAGGCAATGGTCTTTGAATTCATCTAAGTATAATATTGCGGTGTATCTGTTGAGAGAGATACGGTGCATCTTCTGGGTTTCAGTAGACTTTTGACATCTTGCTGGTTTTGCTCCATATTTCGTCCAAAATCGTTAAGTTTCACCAATTGCTTGTTTTTACCTGAGAATTACTAACGTAAATAATTAAGTATCGATTCTCATAAATAATATAATAAAATAAGTCAAATAAATAGGATAAATGATAAAAATAAAATGCACTTATTTGAGTTCATCAAATATCCCCCCACTTGAACTTTACTTGTCCCCAAGTAAACTCTAGATTATAAATTATGAAAATGTATCATAAAAGGTGTTAGGATTTATTTTTATCATTAAGCACGCATTCGTTTTATCATAATCATACAACCAAACACTTAAAGAATTAGAAACAAAATTAAAAATTTCAATTTAAGACCGATCTAATCGTCTCATTGTTTAGTTGTTACGAATATTCTATCATAGGCTTGGCAATCATACACATCTCCTCTACTAAAGCTAAGGAATGACAAGTCTAAAGCGGTAAAAAGGGTTTTTGATGCTTAAGGGTTAAACCTAGCTTCGTTCAAACATCTCCTGCATAAATTTAGGAGATCGCTAGCGCAAGTCCTCGACGCTTCAACTAACGGATGGTCACTAATGTCCTCCTTGGATCGCTGGCGCGTTATTTGCATAATGGATTGTCACCAATTCATATACTAGATCGCTAGTGCGTTAGCCGATTAATCTAATACTCGGATGGTCACTACCTTATTCACACATTTAATATTCTCACTTGGCCATCATTATATCCGGATGCTCGAGAGCTAACAACGAATACAACAATACGGTTGAGTAGGGATAACATTTAGGATATAAAAATGGGTGTAAAATAAAAAATAAACAAACAGATAGATTAAGTCCTAGTGTGTTTAATCACTTTCCCAACCATACCATGAATAAGACTCATATCATTGAATAACTCACGCTTTTGACATTTGTAACTCACGCTTTAGGTAGACACAATTTATACTCAATAAACTCTTAATCAAAGAATAAACCTTAGTTGGCGTTCCCATAACGGCCAACTCCCAATCAATCCATAAATATAATACAACAACAAATAGTGGCGATATCAACCACTTAATACAGAACTTTACAATAGTTAGTTTAACAAACTTTCAACTTTCTTTTTTCTTTTTCTTTTCTCTTTTTTTTTATATTTTTTTACATCAACATATAAATAAACTACGATGTGTAAAATTTCATCAGATCACTTATAACGATAACTCTGGATAATTTTTTTCCATACTTTTCATAACTTCAGATATAACGGTAATCGTGAAAGTAGTAAACACACGAAAAATAACACGACACAAAAATTATACAATATGTACTTTCACTCCATTGCATTGTGCAATTTCCCGACCTAACCAAATATAATGAATTTACACACTCGAACACAGGTAACATAAGGAAACACACTTTGCCTTAAAGCAACTAACCACGGACATTAATCTATAGGGTAGGCTAAGGTTTAAGGTGTAACGAAACAATTAACAAAGGGTGTATGAAACGAAAGGAATGGTTCTGAGGGTTTCTCTAAGGGTATCTTACTCTAAAAATAAGAGTAACAAAGGGTTTTACATGGGGTTAACTAACCAGTGTAGTTAGTTAATAAACATAACATATTAATGGCTATTTGGTGTAATCCTAGAAATTTACCGAGTTAGAAAGATCATTCCTATTATAAAAATTACGCTCATTATGGTGGACTCAAATAGTATGCGAGCCAAGTTCTAAAGTTTAATAGTCACACGCACAAAAAATATTTTAGCAAATAAAGTTATGTGTGCGGTTATGAAACTTAGATTTAACAAAAACATGCTAAAAATTTTTCATTTTGATATATTAAGTATAGATTAAGCATATGTTTAAAATTTTAGAACAAGTAACCATTCTAATTCTCCATCCCCCCACTTAAGTTGAACAACGTCTTCGTTGTTTCTAATAAAGATTAAAAACGGGAAATAAAAAGAATTAGAACGGGAAACTCCCCTGAGATTTGCTCGGTATGATCCTCCATTATGCGTTTGTAAGCAAAATCTACTTTCTTGTGGGCGAAAAGGCGTTCATACCTCCATGAATGATGTCTCCACAGAAAGTACAGAAACAATTATATACCTTTGTTCAAATAACACACTTGTATTAAGAAAGTAACTACTTGCACGTAATTCATTAGTAGTTAGCGAAAACAAAACCTAAAAATTAAAAATTTGGAAATCATCAAGTCAGTCGATACACCGCATCCATTAGATTAGATGCGCCGTATAGAGCCTGGAATAAGTACGAATTAGAGAATCAGATGCGTCGCATCCTTAACCAGGGATGCGCCGCATTAAATAAACTGACAGAATGTTTTAAAGTCTGAAAATAAAATAAAATGCATAAAATAAAAGATATGATTTGTTCGGTTGATGCGCCGCATCTATAGAATGAGATGCGCCGCATCTACTGTAGATCTGACAGACTCGACACAGAAAAACAGTAAATGATAAATCCGGGTTGTCTCCCAGTGAGCACTTTTCTTTATTCCGGAGTCTTCAAGTTAGACTCACGTTCAGCTCCGATTTTGTATCATTAATTCCTCCAACCTTTTCTACAAATGTGTCACCGAATGATGCTTTCTTTTTATGTTGATTCCACCAGTAGTCTTCTAATCAATTTTAAGGTTGCTATGACTCCCAAAACATCGTGTAAGCCAATTGCGAAACTCGGTATCTTTTCTATCTTGTTCATCAAGGAGATTGATTCGATAGGCTCTCTCCCACAGGACTAGTTTTCATATCGCTATCTTCTAGTACATCATACCCGTCGCAGATTTCCCAATAAATCCAATATCCATCATCATATATTCCAGGTAGATTTCCGCCGTTACACCGATTCTTGGTCTCCCAATTGCAAGTGGGCCATTCGACAAATTCATTCTTGAATTTAAACGGTTGACATGCATGGACAATATTGCTTGGTAGTTGATCCCATGTTTCATGTTCATGCCAAGGCTTTTCATCCACCCACGAGACTTGATCATTCCATTCATAATACCATACATTCTTTAAATCATCATTGGTTTTGAGTCTAGGCTTGTCCTCCATTAGTATGTCATTGTCAATTTGAAGAAGATAATTAAATTCTTTGAATTGTTCACATAATGGTGTTTCATAGTGAAACACATCAACATCGATGCTAAACAATTCCTCGATGCGATCCTTTGTAGTGGAATCACCGCAAAATGAGTCATTATCAGATTCGACTTCATCATCTTCTCCTCTTATCCAATAAACCCATAGTATGTTCTTAGTGGCGCGATCCATGGTTTTATGGTTATTGAACTTACTAGCTAACCAATCCGAAAAATCAACGTCATTAGGATCGTAATTAATATCAAAGCTAGCATCAATGATCATCCTCTTCTTGATTTCCATGAACTCATAGAATTGCTCTTTGAAACTTCGCGTTAACCATGAGGTCACTATATGTTTAACTTCATTCATAGGAGCAATTTTAGGGTCACCATATTTAATTTCAAGCCATTCTTCTAAAGAAATATCAATTAATCTGACAATCCTTTGGTGAAACAATATTTCTGATTCGGCATACATCCTTTCATCGTCCAAATTGCTCTTGTCTAATCCCTAATACTGCTCAGAATAAGGCATATAGGTAGGTTGTGCAGTCTGGACATCTTCATTGCTATTACTCAAATTGCTTGATTTAGTTATGGCATTTGTTGAGTTCGTATATTCAATTTGGAACATCCCCTCTTTTTCTTCAATAATAGTCTAAAACAATCCCTTAGATTCAATTATGGGTCATAGAAGCACTAATTCATCTTCCTTGTAGCTTATGAGCAGATTATATGTGAATAAATCATTCTCCATGCTGCTAAGGCATTTAAACTCCATAAATGTCCTTTCGAGAGGTGTTTCCCAAGTGAATAGATCAGCATCGATAGCGAATATGTCAAATTCATTCTCCTTAGTACCAAGTGAGCATGCGGGGGTAGTTATTTGAGATTTTAATTCAAACGGATGGTTGAACACTTTGAGATTACAAACAATAGCATCGTAAGTATCGTTAAAGATAGGACTCAAGTGCTCTTTATCCCAGGAATCTTTACGATGGTGTATAGCAGGAAACCCGTCAAGGTTTACCTCGTACATCTCATTTTCTTCGTCATCGTTTTCCAAGGACCACAAATTCTTAAAAGGAAAGTTATTTCTTAGGGTTATCATTGCTAGTTCATTGGCTAAATATTCATCCATCGTGATGTCTTCCATTGTAGTTCCTGCAATTAGGGGCAAATTCATCAGTAGGATTTGTTTTGTAAGGTAGAATATCAGAAAACAAACAACGAAGACTGAATACGAAAAAAAATAAAAGTTGCTGATATCTGCAGAAGATGCGTCGTATCCTAATAATAGGATGCGCCATATCTTAATCGTTAAAAGTAAATCAGACTTTTATTTAAAAAATCAATACGCCGCAATTAATAAATTAAATGCGCCGTATGTTTTAATAATCAGTTAATCAATTATATTTATAAAAATAGGATGTGTCGTATTAGCAGAAGCTAATGCGTCATATCTTCGTTACATTTCAAAATAAAATATTTTTGATTAAGATAAATGCGCCGTATAGACAAAAATTGATGCGTCGCTTTCTTTTTAATTAATTCGAAAACTGTTTTTAATAAAAAGTTTAAATATGCCGTATCTGTGAAACAGATGCGTCATATGTCGATTAGGGTTTAAAAATTTTCTGATTAAAAACAAAATACGTCCTATCTAAAAGATAGATGCGCCGTACTCGAATAATTAAATGCGCTGTATATAAAAATTAAAATGCCATACGCCGTATCTGAAAAACAGATACGCCGTATCGTTTGTATCAGCAGAATACAATGACAGCATTTTATGCAAAAAACAAACAAAAACACACAAAACAAACAAACAAATAAACACACAAAAACAGAAAATATGCAAAATATACAATGAATGCAAACAAACAAAACAAAAACAAAGGGTTAGTAAAAATAAAATCTAAAAAACCTAAAAAAATCAAAAAGTTCGAAAACCTAATTAAAATACTAATAGATAAACAAGTTTTAACAATTCACTCCCCAGTAGCGGCGCCAAAAACTTGATGCGTGCGTTGTGTCATATGCAGTATAGGGGTAATTGCCTATTTCAAGTCTTACATTTATATTTAGCAGACTTATCCTATAACACACACACTAACGGACAGTGTATCCGATGAATATGTATATAGTGGTAACTAGAGTGTCGATCACTAAGAGTGGAACATAAAGCTTAATTTGTCTATCTGTATTTTAATATCCTAAGTTAGTTTTACAATCTAATCTAACGCAAGGGGGGTTTAGTCTGAGAGACTAGCACAGTTTTGGTTTTATTAAACAGTAAATTAAACTAATGAGAACGAATCAGCAAATAGCACCATGTACACAGATAGATAATAGAGACTACAAGAAGACCTGTCCTGATAATTAAGTAGCTTGTCACTTGGTTTATTGCTAGTTTTATATGAAGTGTATCGTAATCTATTCTCTCTCGTTGGATCACAATATATCGGCGAGTAAACTCTTAATGATCACTTATGTCTATCCTACTTATCCAAAGACATTAGATTAAATAGGCGAGGGTCAGATATGGCAGTCCACGGGCTCAGCTAGACACAGAGGTTATCAAAGCACTAATATAAGTCACCAAAGACATCAACATATAAACTTTAATTAATGGGAAAGCAATATTAAGGGGAGTGTATGATGTTCCGTAGTCACATATCACAAGTCCATCAATCCTGATGAATTAAAGCGTACTATTACAATAAAACAAAATTACTTAATGAATTAAATACATTCAGGACCTTTTTACAGCTCTAATATCTTTGTTTGGAGTGTGTCTTGTGAAGCTTCTTCGACAGAATTCGTCTCCTTAGGGTTATGTTGCACACAAAATTCGTAACAGTCTTGGGGTATTTAAATTTTCTGTCTAAGGGTTCGATGCGGCGCATTGAGTAACGAGATGCGCCGCATTTGCTTAACTTTGCGTGGGGTCCAAGATTAATATATTCTGGAATATTCGTACATCGCCTTTAAATGCGGCGTAACTTGATTCTTGTATGCGGCGCATGTCCTTTAGCGTCTTGGATTATATCTGGTGAAGTCTTGATAGTGATACGCCGTATGTCAGAAATATGATGCGGCGTATCTGGAGTAGAACAAGCTTGATCTTCTTCATTGACCAAAGTTTCATATGCGGCGCATGCTAGAATTGCATGCGGCGCATTCTTCAAATTCAGACAATGGTATTTGAATTCATATAAGTATAATATTGCGGCGTATCTGTTGAGAGAGATACGGCGCATCTTATGGGTTTCAGTAGACTTTTGACATCTTGGTGGTTTTGCTCCATATTTCGTCCAAAATCGTTAAGTTTCACCAATTGCTTGT
The DNA here is from genome assembly GCA_030686995.1 of Artemisia argyi. NCBI lineage: Eukaryota > Viridiplantae > Streptophyta > Magnoliopsida > Asterales > Asteraceae > Artemisia > Artemisia argyi. The sequence continues at coordinate 132,462,083 of CM060692.1, forward strand.
TTTTACCTGAGAATTACCAAAGTAAATAATTAAGTATAGATTCTCATAAATAATATAATAAACAAGTCAAATAAATAGGATAAATGATGACAATAAAATGCACTTATTTGAGTTTATCAATACACATCATGTTTTATATCCATTTAAGTGATTTATACAAATAACCCATCTTTCTAGCAAATGAAGAACAGAAAGAAGATCTTCAAAGTCTTATGAGTTGTAGATACTCCTTTTTGTATTTACAATATTGTTGTGTTGTCATATTTTACCTACTATACTTCAAAGTTCATAAACATCACCATCAACCAAATATAGTGGATGAGTCAGTATTTTAATCCTAAAATATATAGAGAAAAAGGTTGGTTCTACCTCGATTATGACTCGATATTTAGCATAGTATCGGTAAAAAGTATAAGTGATGTTATACGGTTTTCTCCGCCAACTAAGGGTGTAACACCCAAACCCGACAAGGGTAAAAATGTCACAAATTATGGTGTTACATCAGAACAAACAGACAGATCAAAAGCAGAAAACTTACTTCAAATAGCTAAAGTCAAATTCTTCACTCAGTTCTACACTCAAGCCCAGAAAGCTATCCCAAAAGCTATCTTGAATACCTGCCGCGGAGAAAAGAAATGCGGCTGAGCTACAAAAGCTCAGTGAACAGGTATAACAAAAGTAAACTGAAATAAATGCTGAAGTACAGAAGATATAATTTAGGAAAACATATTTAGGTATAATAGATAGTACGGAAATATAATGTGTAGGTTAAGTAAGGAATCTATACAGTCACCTGTATAAACAAAATCAGAATATACCATGAGCTCAGAAAACATATCAGAATCATATCATAATCACATAAGTTGTACAACGAGTAGCTAGCTCCATTGTACCGGAAGTGAAAGGAGTACATTGCACATACAACCAGTCACTAAGCATAATCATATGATATCATAACAGAAAACAGATCTAGGATGCATCCATACGCCCCTGAAAATTAGTGCACATTCATATATAACGGAAGGGACGTGGCAGAACATCACTCTACTGCCCTAGAGTCATGCCATAGGTGCATCTATGACAAGGACATGGAACCCCCATGCCTAGTGAAGCTCAGGTAACAAAAGGGTCATAACAAAGGTTAAATCATAGTTATCATATCAAAAGGTTCAAACAGAAAGGTTTATCATAGCAAAAGTTCAAATCAGAAAGTTCATATCAAAGGTTCATATCAGAGGTTCATATCACAAAGGAAACCTTAAGAGTAAGGTCAGAATATCCGTACCTTTAACAATAGCAAAGCTGACAGAAATTGACAGATCAAATAACGGAATAGTACTCTTCTTCAGAAATCTACATACGATGTATTACTCATTAATATCTTATTCGATCATTTACTTATTCATATTCTGTATTAAGTCTTCTTCCCATTTTAGTAACTTTCCATTTTAGCAAATTTCCAAATTAGTTCCTTAACTTTCACATTTTACGAATTAATCCTTATATTTTAGCAATTCACACTTTACACCCTTTAAGTTACGAAATTACAATTTAAACTCCTTAATTATATAATTTACCAAATAAACCTTTTAAAATATCAAAATTACATTTTATACCCCTCTACTTATTTTATACAAGTTACCCTTTATAATTTATAGTTTATAAAATTAACCCTCAAGTTTCAATATTTACGAAACATACCCTTTTACTTTAAAATACAAATCGTTTAATACAAGAATTCACTAAACCCTAACCCTAAATTACCTAATCATTACCAACATTTATTACAACCTTAAAACACATTTATTACACCTATTTTTATATCAAAACCCTAACCCTAGCCTTGCACTCTTTCTTTTTCTTTTCTTTTCTTTTAATTATATAAATCCGATTACCAATTAATTCCAAATTAAGTTTCTAAGCTTCAAAATTTATAAGAATTATTTTTATAATGTTATATGACACTTATAGGACCAGAGAAAAATATATAAAAATCCTCACAAAATCGCATGAATAATTACAAGTGTTTAGTCGATTTAGGGTTTATAGTTATATATAAATTTGTGTGATCATATTAACATGCATGGTTCGATTATACTATTTTTTACAGATGACATATGATATATAAAGTGCTAGAAAAATACCAGAATTATTTTAGAATGCACGAATTGATCAGAATGAATTTTCACTCTCGGCTAAATAAAAACCAAACAAAGAATTCTCCAACCTTGGAAAGATCAAACCACAATTGAAACCACTATTTTTCTGATGTTCTTTGACCTTGTAGGAGTCCAGGAAAATTGCTTAGGAGTTGTGGAAAAACATGGATCGACTGTTTGGGATTTTGAGTGTGTCAACTTTTGTTTAATGTCGGTTTAGGTTTTAAGATAAAATAGGGAACGTGTATATGATATATATATATATATATATATATATATATATATATATATATATATATATATATATATATATATATATATATATATATATATATAACAGATATAATACATATCTTGGGCTGATATTTCTGTGATAAGTCCAAATTAAATTATTATGCAAGTCTCCTTTTGTATTTAGGATTAATTTCCTTTTTAAATAATTAAATAAAAAAATAAATATATATATATATATATATATATATAAAACTAATTAAATATGTATATTCGATCCATAAAATTTTTATACATAATTTTATTATTTTCATCTTCACAAAAGTAATATATTTTATCATTCACAATTTATTTTGATCATATGTTGCCAAGTTCTAATTTCTAGGGTTTTTCTTTATATTATATAAGTGTTATTACAAATTTTAAAACATAAGGGCATTTTGGTCATTTTACATGTTTTAGAATTTGAGGTATTACAAAGAGAATTTTTGACATAGTAAAGTGAACTATCGAGTCGGAAACTCGAGGAGTGGAGTAAGATTTTAAAATCCTTGTGTTGTGGTTTGATCTTTCATTTATTTACGGAGTCCTACTAGTCTTGTATTCATCTTTATACATATTATCTTTGCTTGGATTCACATTAAATATCAAAACTTAAAAAACCCTAAAATTATTAAACCTTTTCCACGTTCGGTTTTATCTTTTAATTATTCGTAACCTAATTTTGCTAAAAGAATGAAATAGTTTGTAGAATTGTACTTTGCTTTCAAACATGAATCTATATGTTTCTTTATTGTGTTTTTGGATTTCAGTGTTTAAATTATGTTATTTTTAGGGTTATTTCTACATATATGTAATGAACTTTCAAAAATTTCCTATGTTAGGTAATTTACTCTCGAAAATACTAAGTTAGGCAAACAAACTTTCTGCAACCTGTAAAGTTAGATAATATGACCTTTGACTACATTTGATTGTTAGCAAAGACCGTTTTGGGTGCCATGTCAGCTTGTTGGCCCCATTTTTGTCCAATTATAATTAAAAGAGTTAATTAATTAAATGGTATTTTCGTCTTTTCAAATGTTTTCTTTTAAAATTATCATACACACATCTCATTGTAACTGCAACAACACACACAACTATAGTCTTTGAACATCACTCCAGTACTCAAGTTGCAAAAAAAACCAAAATTACACTATCAAAGACTATCAAACATGGACCTGGAAAGTACAAAACTTAAACCCATGTTTTACAATTCACAAGAATGACAAACCTATGGATATGATCATACAAGTCAAAAGAGGTGCCCAATCACCAACAAAGCCAGTCGGCCGACCACCACCGCTGAGCTCCGGCGACTTCACAACAACCAGAACCTGTAACCACCTCGATCAATTGACACCACCCATCAACACCTCTAGAACTGAACACTCAACATAACCCTAATTAATGGTATTATCCCAACTCACTTAATTCTTTCAAAAATCAAAACAAATCCAACCACCACCACAACCACCAGATCCATTAGCGCAAGCACAAGCTATTAAGATAGTTTAAGGTGGGACCCACTGCAACAACAAGATCTTGTATTTGCGACGGCTGTGGTTGTTCGTGGTGGGGGTGTGAACGAGGTGTTGAGGAGGTGGGACCCATTGCAAACATCAAACACCTTGTAAGCATGGTGGTTGGGGTTGTGGTGGCGGTGTTTTAAAGAAAATAGAAATTGTTCGTCTTTAATATGTGGGTCGTTTTTGTAAGACTCGATGAGCTTTTCGATGTCGGACTGTGACTGCTTGTTACGGGCTGTGACTGTTAGGTTGTGCGTGGTGGGTTGAGCTTGGTGAAGATGATGAGTGGTTGGTTTGGACTGTTGTATAGATGTCTAGTGCTTTGTTTGTGTCATGTTCGGTGTGGAGTTTTGATTTGGCTTTGGAGATGGTCATGGTGGTTGGGGTTGTGGTGGCGGTGGTCATGATGTTCTGGGAAAGAGAGATGGTGGGATGTGGGTAGTGGGAAAGATGAGTTTCTTTATTAAAATACATGAAAGGACAAATATACCCTTCAACTTACCGGTTTAGCAGGTCACCAGTTGTAAAAATACCCAATATTACCTAACATTGAACGAAGATTAAAGTTTTGTTACCTGACTTAATATTTTCGAGAGTTAATTAGCTAACATAGAAATTTTTTTAAAGTTTATTACCTATATGTGAAAATAACCCTTATTTTTTGTGTATCAATTGAGATAAATACTTAGGAGTTAACTTAATATGGACTCGCAACCCAAACTTTTCTCCTAATTGGCAAAAATAATGAATTTATCTTTTCTCAACACTAATCACAAGAAATGGTATTCTTAGATTTCTCAAGGCTTTTCTTCATTGTTATCTAGGGCTGAGCAAACGGACCGGATGGACCGGACCGACCGACAAAACCGACCGGACCGAGACCGACGGTCGGTCCGGTCCTCGGTCTAACCTTTTTGGCAAATTCGGTCCTCGATCCGGTCAGTCCGGTCTGGTCCGGTCCGGACCGACCAAAAACCCGAAAAAACTTGCCTAATTGGACCGGACCGACCGAAGACCGACCGGACCGGACCGGACCGACCACATTCGGTCCGGTCTCGGTCTATGGTTTTTCCGGTTCTCGGTCCTCGGTCCGGTCCGGTCTTGATCGGTCCGGTCCGGTTTTCGCCCGATGTTCAGCCCTATTGTTATCAAACAAAAGAAATTTAAAATATCTCAAATGATTTCGCTTTTTGAATTTCTTTTTTTTTTTTTTATGTTTCATTTCATTTCACTGTTAGTGACTCTCTATCGAACACGACTATAAAAAATTCATATATCCCCAGTATAAATAGTCATGTCTAGACGTGTTATCAGACCACCTCTTGCAAAACATTTTTTTAAGTTTCTCAAAATCTTTTTAACCATCTAATCTCTGATTAGCTAGTATTTACTTATTTAGAAATTTAAAGAAGGGCTCTTAAAATATCTTTAGTTTGTACTAGTTTTCAATTTAATAAATCCTTTACACTATTATAAAATATAATAGCCAATGAACTATGAGTATGGGTGTCCACTGTTATAGTGTTATTTGGAACTTTATATACACTTTTCTTTAACATACAAAAAGAAAATATACTTTTTTAAATGGAGTATGCTTTTTTCTCAACTTTTCCCCTATAAAGCTTGAAAAACCCTACTTTACTATAATAGTGGTTTGATAGATGGTTGAGTGTATATATCCGACACTATAAAAAATTAAAGGCATGAGTTAATCGGACCCCCTATAAAGAGGGTTTGTCAAATTAAAATGGAATTTACCTGTAAAAACCAGCATTAACTATAGGTCTGAGTATGCAATCATTCAAAAAATATACTTATAATTTCAATAAGATAATTTTATTGATAATAAATTAATAACATATTCTTTCATGTAGATACTAAAATTTAAAATACGTAAGTAGCGAAAGGTTATGTAACATACTAGCTAATCTATGATATAAATTAGCCAACATAAGCTAGAATCAAGACTTTAGAGTATTATAGTGGGGTCACCAACTTACAGCAAAACAAAATATAATATTACTATATTTACTGTAATTTGATATGTGGGGTTGCTTTTCTTAATCAACCCATGTGGTGGGTGAAAAAGAAAACCTTTTTATTGGCTTAATATATATAGCCAAGTTCCCCTAGTGGCTTCAAATTTCATATTCGTTCTATGCTATAAACATTGTACATATTTGTGCCTTTGCCTTTCGCTATTAACATTGTACATATCAATTTCCTTGTTAGGAGTGTTTGGTTATCATGGTTTGTTTGTACTTTGGTTTTTGGTTTCTACAAATTTTGCCTTGCCTTCCAAACTACTAAAAAAAAAAAAAAAAAAAAAAAAAAAAAAAAAAAAAGAGGAAATAATACGTATCATGCCAAATGGGGTTTAAAATTGTCTTTTCTAATTCTGTCTGTGAGTATTATAAGATTTGTAGTATCAAAACTAAGAAAAATTTCAAATGCATAATGTAAATATTACTTATTTTTAAGAGTCTCCATGATTGTTTTCTTGATATATTATCATAAATTAAATCAATAAGAACTTGAATATTTTATCTATACATTACAAATAAATAAGAAAAGCTATATGCATTTACTTTAATACGATAAATATGTAGTATAAATTGCAATATAGATATGTTTCAAAAAAGAGACACCAAAGTTCAAAGAAAAGGTCTATTCCCACTCCATTATATTGGAACTTTATTATAGAGAACCTACATGCTATCTTTTTCGTAGAGTCTTGTAATTGCATATTTGCATTTAACCTCTACAATTACTAGAGTTACCAATAGTGTATACGTAAAATTGTAATAGACCTTTCGGCCCTTCAACTTTTTTTGCACTATAGCAACTATGCAATGTTCATTTTAGTTACGAGTATCATAGAATCTTCAATGAATAGACTGCATACATATAAATAGACATAATGCATTACTCTTTACAATGTAGAGATGTTACAATAAGTCAAGTGACGGATACTTCTTTACACTAACAGACTAACACAATACATTTCAATTTAAGGACATATTTATCACAAAGATACATTACAATAAGTCCAGTGATCAATACTTCTTTACACTAACAGACTAACACGATACATTACAATTTAAGGACATGATTTCTCACATAGATATGTTTGCAAAAAAGTGTCATGTTTTAGGATAAATATAAAATTAAACGACCTTTCTTGCAATTTAATTAACAGTTAAGAATTGTTGTAAGTTGTAACAAACTAAAACACTAGTTAGTTTATTTAATTATTTATTTATTTATTAATTTATTTTTAAACGATATGGGTGTGCGGAAGGCGGCATATATGTTTGCTAGGGGTAGTAATTGAAATGTATGGGTAATGTTTATGGAATACGTGCAACCTATGGTGCATGGTAATACGAGTGCATGATCTAAGTGCATATGCGTATATGGAGAATGAAATGCGTGTAAATGGGGCACAAATAGGGATCGTGGAGACTAGCTAGGGGAGTACAACGGCTTTGTGCCACATCTAAGATGGTATAAGTAACTATCATGATTCTTTTCATTGCTAGTACAAGATATGTTTTGATTTGTGATTGATGTATACAAACATTTGTATGTTAGAAGCAAATTATACTTTCATTTAGACATTCCACGTGACAATTGTTGGACTTACCTTTCTCTCTTACATATGGAAGACAGATACTACTACCCCCGTCTTAAAATTATTGTCTTCTTTCATTACATAATAGTTGATGCAAAATACTTTATGTATTTTTATTTGTATAATTTTCATCAAGTATTGTATAACACAAACAAAAATATTTATAGTTAAAGTTAAAAACAAAAAACCAAAAAGGTTAAAGTGGGTCAATAATTTTGAAACAGAAAGAGTATATTTTATTTGTAACTAGAACGATATTAAACCTTCGGATAACTAAGTTTATAAACTACAAATTAAATAGAAACGATGACATGGCCAATTATATGTTTAGCAAATCCATATATATATATATATATATATATATATATATATATATATATATATATATATATATATATATATATATATATATTTTAACGGCGAGTTACTAGTTAGTGATTCGAGCCCATAGTGACATCCAATTAGACAGTATGCAAGCATCGAACATTTCTCCTTAGAGGATAAACCCCACTCATGCTTCTATTTTTTCGGGCCCCTGAAGGTCAATGGTAAGACTCGAACCTGAGAACTCTCCAATGATACCTCCCCAAGATTACCCTTAGTGACCAAGTAAGCTAGCCCATTTGGTTTGTTTAGCAAATCCATTTAACATCTAACATATTGATTGCATTGTATCACTCTCTCTAATTACTTTTGATATGTCGTTACATACAAAATTAGACATGTAATTAAGAAAGCCAATCAAATTGTAATTACCAAAATTTTCAAGATCGGGATTTTCCTTAAGATCGATTTCATCTTTACAAGATCGAGGTCGTAAGATCAGATCAGCATTTTAAGATTCTACGATAATATCATTTTTTAGTAGCCTTTGTAATAATATACAAATATATAAATTACTATATATCATAAACACAAAATCATATAAATATTTCATAGAAATTTTGTCCTAAATTATGATTATGAAATGTATAAGAAAATTAACATCTTTGTTTTTTAATCTAAAAACCGCAATCCCTAAATTCCTAGTTTTTTAGTTTGAGAAAAATATGATCGGATCGGATTATATCTTAAGATCTTATAATCAAAATCGGGATCCTATAAGATCTTAAGCCTTCAAAGATCCTATGTAAGATCTGGATCATTGTTGTTTTGCAGTATCGTAAAATCGTAAGATCCTAATATCAGAATCGGGATCCTGACAACCATGATAATTACTACATGATCGACCATTTTCTGTGGGAGGACATGGCCAATAAGCCAAAAAAAAAAATGCATAATGTTAGAACCTATATATACTCAGTTTGACATGCCCAAGTATTTTGTTTGATAAGTTAAAAATTGTTTTATTCACTAGGGGCGGAGATAAAGGGGGGTCACTTGACCTTCCGGCGAAAAAAATTATAGTGTAAATTTTCAAATTTTTTTTGCTATTTTTGTAATTTGCCTACCAACCGGACCAATTTTTAGTGTAGTTTCTAAAAATTATCATTATAGTTTGCTCCTCGACAATAAAGTTCTGGCTCCGCCTTAGAAATGATAAAATCATATAATTTTAACAAAACAACATCTACAAAATGATGTGTGTATTCTTTCTCTTACTTTTAAAATCATCTTACATTTTAGTCGAACTATAAAAAAAGAGGTTAAGGATACTTCATGCCAATAGTAATTATGACACTTATTTTATGAATTTTATTTTGTAAGAATTATATTATTTTATAGTTTCTCTTATATTATATCGATTATTACATCAAATAGGTAACATCTACCATTAAATTTATAAGATTTTGATTTATTTTGAAACGTCTAAAACAATTTTAGATATCACAAGACAATATAATCAATTTTTGTGAAAGTAAAATCACCAGTGATTAACAAATAAACATAATAAAAGCTCTTAAAGTTTTATTTTATTTATTTATTTATTTTTATTATTATTATTTTTAACGGTATAAGAAGTGCCATAATTTGAAGGGTTTTTCTAATGTGTGCCCTGGGGGCACACGTTAAGAACACCAAAAGGATAATGGGACCCACGAAAAAGTACATCCGGACTCACAGAAAAGTACACTTTTCAGATAAAAGGTGTGGGTCCAGATTTACTTTTTTGTGGGTCCCATTGTCCTTTTGGTGTTTTTAACGTGTGCCGCAGGGCACACATTAGAAAAACCCTAATTTGAATAGATGGGAACATGTGTTGATTTAAATACAAAATGAAGGGATGTAAAGTGTAAAAGTAGAATTTAGTTTGGTTGAGTCACGACTTTGTGAATTTCAGTGGGAAATAGACAGAAGTGTAGTAAGGATGTGGGACCCACACTGTGCACACTGACTTTTGTGAACCTCTCCAAAAAAGAAGGGGTTTTCAATCGATGTCATAGCAACAATGGGGGACCAAAAGAAAATTAAAAGAATCTAAGTCACATCATACATTACTGTAGTTTTCATCTAAAATTTCAAAGTGAAAAAGTAAGAGAGTTACAATAAAACCTCCGTAAATTAACAGTGTTGAAATCGAGATATTTTATTAATTTAGCGAGATATTATTATATCGATAAATTAATAATTTATTAATTTAAAAATATTTTATATATGGCCTTTAACTTTTCAAGTGTAATATAATAGTTACAAGGTATACATACTCCTTACAAATAAAAATAAATTTGAAAAACAAGTTTCAATTAAAATTTTATGAATGCATATTCACACTTTATAAAAATAAAATTAACATTTTTTGTTGAAATACAAGAAGACAACACATCAACATTTTACAGCAATAAGGAGATTTTGAGATAAACTATATACATTTGAAGTTCAACAAAAAAATAACAAGTGACAATGAATTTCATTTTTTACTAAACAATCTTAAGATTTTGAAGTGTATCTCTCTCACACATGTATATACATATATGTGAAATTTTTAGTAATTATTAATTTATAGTTTCATTGGGACTAATATATATACACTATGGTTTCAAAAAAAATATTATCTTATTATTTTATCGATTAGGGTCAAAATTTGTACTGGTCCCAAGTTGGGACTAGACAAAATATTAATTTTATCGAGGTTATTAATTTATCTAGTATTAATTTATAGAGCTTTTACTGTATTAAGATCAAATTAATAAATCTTGTTTCTTTAAAGATTATACAGTACAATGTAATAATAATTATAAATAATACTTTAATTACGTCAAAAACTATTTCTTTTTTCTCTAAAAGTTTTTTTTTTTTTTTTTTTTTTTTTTTCACATTTTGTACTGGAATCATGAAAATCCATAATTAACTAACGATATTAAATAAACTTCGTATTATCAATACATATTATAGTTTTTTTCTTGTCGATTTCATTCTGCCTTATCACACCACCAAACATGATTAATACCAGTAATGAATAATTACCCGTACATTATATCATTTATTTCATTACCATGTTTATTTCATTCAATTTACATTTTACTCCTTCCTACTAAACAAACCATTAATATATAGTTATATACATATCTTGCAAAACATTACAGTAAAGGAAATGTTAAATGCCTATGCATCTCGCCACAAGAACAATAAATAATAAACGAAAGATAATATGCAGGCCGTTATCAAGTGTGTATCCGTTAATTTTGAAAAACGTGACAATCTTTTGCGTAATATGTTTTGTCTTAAAACAACTGAGCTTTGTGTATGAAGGCTTCGAATAAAAATTATCGTCTCTGCAGTTTGAGAAGTTAGAAATTAACATATAAAATAAATCAATGATATAAGGAAAAACTATAATGAAGTCTAAAATAGAAAGAGATAAAAAAAGAAAAAAAAAAAAATCCATTGTTGAGATTGTGTACGTGTACAAGACTTTTACAAGAGAAACACCACATAAGCTTAAATGTTAGGGTAAACTAGTTATAATATCCACGCATGCACGAGTTTTAATTTATTGTTTGAATGATATATTTTTATTTATTAAAAATAAATAATTTAATATTTGTTTTGTTTTATTTATGATTTTTAATTATATTTGTTTATTATTAAAGATAATCATTTAAAAAATTTAATCATGTTTTTAGTTGTATCTTATCTGTATTTTTTTGTATTTATCTTCTACTTGTGTAGTATTGTATCTTATCTATATTTTTTTTTATTTATCTTATACTTGTTTAGTATATCAACAAAACAAATTTTTAAAATTTTAAATTAAAAAATAATGATTAAAATATTATCTAATAAGGAAATATTCTTTTTTCTGAAATACGAAAGTACTCACTTGAGGTTTTGTTTTATTATATAAAAGATTATAGAGGTGTAAATTGAGTCGTGTTTGGGTTGACCTATTTGGGTTTATGGGTTAGCATGTTATCTTAGCATCTACCCAAACGCGACTTATTTATTAACCTTGTAAAGAAACTCAATCCTAACCCAGGTCTGCATAACATATGTAACCCATTTGTGACCCGTTTAAGTAAATAGGTGAAGCGGTAAATAAAGTTAGTGGTTTGTCCATTTAACTAGTTAATCTGCAAAAAAATATACAAGGATCTAAAAAACTGATAAAAATAGCATACTACACGACCATTTCAATTTGAATATAATCGCAATTCAGTCATATATTAATTACATAACAAAATATATTTAATCCAAATCCAACATAAAATCACATATTTCAATTTTGAGATTTTGTACGTGGAGGCCACAAAAGTTTTAACTTTCTTTCAATGGAGTCGTCCATTTATGAAAACTAACTTATAGGCCGTTCAAGTATATTTCCTTTTTCATTTATACCAAATCCGTCCAAAATTACACCAAAAAATTGTATATTGACGAATACCCCATGTGAAAACTGAAAATTATAACAAATTAAATTATAAATATGTAATGTCTATTTGATATATCAATGAAATTTTAGTCAATAAACACTTTATATTGCCGGATTTGGTATAAACGAAAAGAGAAATATACTTGAACGACCTATAAGATATTTTTCATAGATGAGCGGTCTTAATGAAAAATTGTTAAAAGTTGGGTGACCTCCATGTACAAAATCCCTTTAATTTTAGTGGTTTATATACTTAAACGGGTTCACGGGTTGAGCTGTTTAATACTTACTCAACCCAAACACGACACGTTTATTAAATGGGTTAGACGGGTTGACCTATTTTGACCGAAACATTTTTATCCTCAACCAAAACCTGTTTAACTTCATGTTGGGTTCGTGTCGCTTATCATGTCGTGTCGAGAATTGTCACCCTAGTAAATTACACCATTGGTCTCTTAATCGGACCACCTAAATTCTTAAAATTTGCATGGTTAGTCTCAAACTTTTTCATTAACTACGTTGTTAGTCCTTGATGAGCGTGTAAATACTCATCATTTTTACCTCATCTAAACTGACAAAACATCCAAAAACACTCAAATATGCATCAAAATACTGAAAATATCTCAGAATTATGTTTTATATGTCTCAGATGCAAAATGATCAAAAACAGATGAAATATGAACAAAGTTTGCATAATTGGCAGTTTCAGTCCCTCAACTTTTAAAACTTGTCAAATCTAGTCCCTAAGCATTTATTTTGGAAGAAAAGTCACCAAAGGTCCTTTTGGAATCACAGGTAAACATATTTAGTCCTTTGGTGTGAAGTTTCATAAGATTACAAGTTTAATCCCTGCACTTTGCAAAATTAATAAGAATGGTCCCTAGGAGTTAAAAAACTTTGAAAAAAATCAATTTTGGTCCTTGTGCTACTCATCTTTGGCAGGAATGGTCCTTTGAAGAAAAGTTTGGTGAAATTACATGTTTGGTCCCTGGAGTTTACAAAGTTGTCAGATTTAGTCCCTTGGAAATTCAAAAGTGTAAAATTTATATTTCGGACCTTGGATTATTCATACTTGGCAGAAATTAACCTTGAAACAACTTTGGAAGATTGACAAATCCAACCCCTAACTTTCGGATTATTGCAACTTAGGTCCTTGTGATTTCTACTAATAAAACCAAACGGACCATTTATTAATACCAATCCAATCCACAACCAAACCAACCCAACGCCCTAACCCCTGATCCACAAACACCCAACGCCCAAACCCTCAGCCCAGTCCACCACCCTTTCTAATACAACACCAGGGTCAAACCATTGACCCTTGGTCAAACCGGTCAAACACAACACCCTTCCCTCTCCCTCTCCCTCTTACCCCCACTCCACTTACAGCATCCCATCACCTCAGATCCCCCACCATCACCATCCCATCAACCACCCAAACCACTACCCACCTAACAAGGACAACTACAATTAATGCTCCCCCCTCAATTGGTATAAAGCAGAGCAATCTGTTTCTGTTTTGGCGCCAAAATGATCCAAGGGTCAAGATCAATCAGAAATAATCCAACGGCTCTAATTCCAAGTGGGAAAGACTCAGAAGGCTTCCAGGAACCCTAATCCTCAGCTATAAAAGGAAAGAAGCAACAAGGAAGAAGAGTAGTATATTTTTAGTTTAAGTATGTTGTTTAGATTATAGCTTGTTATTTCAGTTAAATCTTAAGCTTTTAAGCATTGTACTAGTTTATTTAAGTTGTAATAAAACTTTGTTCAAGTTTAATTTCAAAGTTCAGTACCAATTTTAGTATATGCAATTTTCGTTTTTATTTCAAAAATCTCAAAAGGCTAGCTGTTGTTTCTAGTTAATGATATGGATGCATAAGTTCATGTAAGCTCCCAGAAAGCTCATAAAAGCTTTTTGAAACATTAAAAGCAGTGTAGGTTCAGAAAAATCAAAAACATAAAAAAATAAGAACAAAAATAAAGAAAAATCAAAAATGGAGATGAAGATGATGATTAAGCTAGAGCAGGGCTGATTTTGGATGGCCCTGGGTTTAGAGGTTTGTGGAAACCTATAGGTTTGGTTTGTGGTTCCTTGGTTCATGCTTTGTAGCTGGAATGCACATTGTAAGCTCAAAATTACATTTATGTATTTCTACTATGGCATAGCTTATTTTACTGCTTATTTAATCTCTTTGTGCTTATTAGGTGCTATTTAGTCTCATTAGTGTTTAAAGTTGTGCACTGGTTCAATATTGTGCATTGTGCTTGAAGTTTTCATCTTAACTGTCATATAAGCTAAGTGGTGATTCATGAGATTTAGGTGATACTGTTGGTGTTTTTATACACACATACGCTTATTACATCATAAATAGTCCCTTGAAAACATTTTCACCTTCCTAAAACAGTATTACCTTTGAAAAGCTCATTTGAATAATTTTATAGGGGTGTTTGGATGTGCATGTATCTCTGTGTTCCTGTTGTTGTTTTATTGTTCATTTAGCCTGAGTAGTCTTCATTAGGTATATATAGGTTAGTAGAGTCATAAAATTTAGGTCTCTGTTGATATAAATAATGTATAAAAACGTTATTAATATCTTTCGATATCCTTAAGTTTTGACGATCACAAAATATAAGAACATTAAACTAAAAATTAATACGTAAACAAGTTTTAAGCAAGTTTATATCATCTCATCCAACATAATCACTTAAGGTATGAATAAACAAGTGACTAATACATTTTATGATCAAAGGGATGTTTATGTAAATAATACAAAGTTTATAAAATTAAATAAACTTATTATATGTTTTTGAAAAACATTTTTGGTAATAAAGGAAAATGTTTTATTCATAATAAATATATGAATTCAAAAGTTTAACCAAAATCAGTTAGTTTTTCATCAAATAAACTTTCCCCAGAAAAAGACAAGAAAATTGCAGTTTTCGTCTGGGCGGCCCCCTTAATTTTAAGGGGGCCGGCACACAATTAAGGGGAACGGCCACGCTCCCCTGTCAGATTCTGTCAGAAATTTTTCCCTATAAATACTACCTCAAACCTGGTATTTTTACTACCTCCTGCACGAAAATTTTCAGATCCAAATATCTCTAAACATCCTCCTAAAAACCCTTTGATCATATAATTGTTAATCCTTGTTTCAAGTGATTCATTCCCTCACCTCTCATCTCTCAAAGTGCAAGAGAAGAATACTCCTTCAACATCAAGTTGTGAAGTATTGTAGATTTGTGTATATAGTCTAGTTGTTGTGTACATTCATTGTAAAGGTGTGATAGTAGTGTAACTAGATAGATCTAGGAGTAGAAGTTGTGAATAGAAGTAGTGAGATATAAATAGTGGTGTGAAGAAGAAGTAGTGGAGTAGTGTGAAGTTGTGAAGTAGTAGTGGTGTGTACAAGTTGTGAAGAAGGTGTGCCAAGTCGTGAAGAAGTTGTGTAGAAGGTGTGAATAAGTTGTGACGAAGTTGTGGTGTGTATATTGGTGTGTAAGGTTTTCTCCGCCATAAGAGAGCTTGTTGACATAGTGAAGAAAACTCTCGAGTAGGTGACTCAAGGAGTGGAGTAGGGCAAAGAAGGTGTCCTTGTAGCCGAACCACTATAAATCCTTTGTCTCGCGGTTAGATCTTTCCATATCTTACTTATTATCTTGCTTATATCGTTATTACTTTTGTAGACGTAGACGTATATGTATAGTTGCTCATATAGTGCTAGTATTGATTTTACTTAAAGATTAAACAAAAGTTTCATTTACAAAACAAAGTTTTTACAATCAAACTAAAAAGGTAACATACATTTAATTGATCATTTCGATCAAGTATAGTTTTCACACAAAATATAACTAAGGATTATAAAATAAACGTTTACTTACTTATCTCTCGTATATAGCTATAATTGTTTATATTATGCATGTGTTGATTTTACATACTTAGTTTGCATTATTATCATTGCTCATACTTGAATATAGTTGTTCATATTGTTCAAGACTTGAATTCACATAAGATCGAATCAAAGTTTTAAAAGTAAACAAGACTTTTAAACAACTAAGTTTTCATAAAACTAAAAAGACGTAAAAGTATTCAACCCTCCCCCCTTCTAGTTTTCCACAATTGGTATCAGAGCCAGGTTAAACAAGATTTTTAAAATAAACTGTATTTTAAAACTTGAAACGATCTATGGAATCTGAAAAATATTTAGAAGGGCAATCTATGCAAAGACCACCACTATTTGAAAGTGATGGTTTTCTTTATTGGAAAAATAGATTCGAAACTTACGTGAAATCAAAAGATCTTGATCTTTGGCATGTCATTACCTTTGGTGATTTTCCCCCTATTCAATATAATTTTGAAACTAAAATGGATAAAATTGTATCTTTTGAAAAACAAAATGATGATTTGAAAAGGAAAATAGCAAAAAATAATGAGGCTAAAATGGTTATTTATAATGCGTTACCACGCAAAGAATATGAAAGAATTTTTATGTGTAAAACCGCAAAAGAAATTTGGGATTATTTACTAATCACTCACCAAGGTAATAGTCAAGTTAAAGATAATAAAATAGATCTTCTTGTTCAACAATATGAACAATTTACGATTCCGGAGGAGGAATCAATAGATAATGCTTTTGCTAGGTTTAACACTATCATCACAAGTTTAAAAGCACTTGATAAAATTTTTTCTAAAAAGAACTTTGTTAGGAAATTTCTTAGGGCTCTTCATTCAAAATGGCGAGCTAAAGTTACGGCAATTAAAGAATCGAAGAACTTGTCAACTCTTCAACTTGATGAGTTGATCGGCAACCTGAAAGTCTACGAAGCAATAATAAAGAAAAACTCCGAGATGGTAAATGGAAAAAGAGAGCAAAGCAAGTCAATTGCGTTGAAAGCTAGGAAGGAATCTAGTAACGAGGATAGCTCAACCTCCGAAAGTGATGACGAAGAAGATGCGATGGCCGTAAGAGACTTCAAGAAATTCTTCAAAAGGCGAGGAAGATTTGTTAGACAACCGCATGATGAAAGGAAAGCAAACCAAAGAAATAAAGATGACAAAAATGGCAAAAGTGATAGGAAGTGCTTCAAATGTGGTGATCCAAATCATCTCATTGGAAAATGTCCAATGATGTCAAGAGATCAAAATCAAAAGGCGTTTGTTGGAGGAACTTGGAGTGATAGCGATGACGATGAGAAAGAAATCACAAATGAGGAGAAGTGTCTTATGGCTAAGACATCAAGTGAGGTACGTTCCGAAACCGAATACTTTAGTGACGAAAATTTATCATTAGACGAAAAAGACCTAGATAGTGAATATAATAGGTTATGCAAATTAGGTCAAAAGGTTATAGCTAAAAATAAGTCACTAAAACATATTAATAATCTATTAGAAAATGAAGTACTCGAATTAAAAATTAGACTACAACATTTGGAAAAAGGAAAATAAGTTTTTATAGAATGTAAAACATGCATAGAGGTTAAAAATGAAAACGAAAAACTTAAAGATGAAATTTTCAAACTTGACAAGTTTAAAAATAGTAGTAACCCACTTAAGAAAATAATAAGTGTTCAAGAAACTTCGGGAGATAAAACCGGTCTGGGATTAACCTCAACTAATGTTTCAACTAGTGAAAATAAAAGTATAAAGTTTGAATGTAAATCTAGTAAATAAAAATCATTATAATCAAAACCTAAGTATATACTTACAAAAGATAGAAAAATACCCATTGCGAATGATGAAAAAGTAAAAGCTTTTTATAAACCATCCTTAAAGGCCGAAGTAGGATCCTCTAAATCTAAATTAAGATCTAAAACTCCACCACCAAGAATACCAACTAATCTTCATACTCGATCTAAAGCACCTCAACCTAGAAGAAACCAAAATAGACAAAACTACAATAATACTAGTCATCAAATGTGGAATTATCAACCAAGTTACAATCCTTGGGGAATATTACCACCATACATGCATCCTAGCCAAATGTTGAATATGTTTGAACCAAACAACTTTGGACCAATGAGACAATGGGGACCAAGTGGCTAAGCTGTCAATCCTGGAAGAAGTTGGAATATCATCTACAAATGACTTCTATAAGTCAACATGGTCACTTGAAGTGCTTGAAGATATTCCATTGAAGACTAAAAGGTACGCGTTTCTTTTAAGTTCATCGCTATAATTTGCATGCTTAGATAAATGATTAGTTAGATTAATGCTTAGCTATACATATATATGTACATAATAGCTTATATTCTTATAACCTAGAAACATCATTAGTTGACTTTCTTAGGAATAAGATAAAATTGTTCATTGCCGAACAAAATAGAAAATGGAAATCTTCTATATCCACTATTAGCAAATTCATGGTGATGAAGTGAAATGAGTTAAGTGGATCGATCGTTAATATAGAAGTAGGATTAGATCCCTCGCGTAAGAAAACTATGGATTAAACAAGCTCTCGTAGACTATGGCATTAAGTTAGATAAGCGTGCGAAAACAAAGGAACTATAGATGTTAGGTTATACCCCATTCAACACTCTCGCATCTAACATATAAATTTTCGTCTTCATTTCCTTTAGGATCATAGGATATGTAGAAACGATAGCATGAGATAATAATAGGCTTAATCAATCCTCTTGAGCATGAGATCTTTAATAAACATCTTTTAAAATATTTGATTTATGATATTTGTTGTCAAAAATCTAGTATCTCTAAAAATATGCAAAAACCTCACATTTTGGAAAATAGTTTTTCAAATAACTATTCCACTTTTAAATAACATATTTTCACTATCAATATCCACAATTTTGTCTTGATCAAAATTAAAGATTGGGAAAATATCATTTATCATTCATTCACACATTTTGAAGTAAAAACCCAATCTATCTTATTCAAATAACTCTCACATCTAAGTGAAAACCTACTTTCAAACATTGTTGAATAATGCTAAAAATGTCTCTTTTAAAATCATGCATGGTGATCTCATATTTGTCATCTATGTTTATATAAATGACACTTATAAGTGAACTAAATCAAATCAAGATGACCATGGTTTGTCTATTAAGACTTTGTTTGTAACAAGTCTAGAAATCCATGCTATCATAACTACCCACTTATTGCACATTGATACACATTAGGATCAATCCTCCTAGTTATGTAGTTATGAAATACTTGATGTTGCTTATTGTTTCCTAGCACTTATATTTTACTTGCTTGATAAGTATGTTTACATGCTAGATGATATTGCTTGTTTACTTAATCTATTTGGTTTCCTACATAATTGCCTACATAATTAGTATATGCTTAATTACCTCAAAGAGTTGGACTTGTTTGAAACCAAAAACACAACCTTTCTGCAATTCACTACCAAAAACCCTTTTCTGGCAATCTGGGAATCACCAGATGGGCGGCCCCCTTAAATCATAAGGCGGCCCCCTTAATTATTAAGGGGACCGGCCTCCAATTAAGGTGACCGGCCATCTGATGGCCGAAGGTGTTGTTTCCTTTTTCTACTTTTTAGCCCATTTCATCCTACACTTCCCAAAATTCACAAACCAATTTTATCCTAAACCTTCCATCAAAGTTTATCCATCCTTAATCCCACCTATCCTACACTATAAACACTCTCATTCCTCATAATCTCCATACATCTCTTTATGTCCTCTCTCATCAAACCAAAACTACCAAGAAATCCCTTCCGTGAACATCGCTCTTTCACTCTCACCAATCACATCACTTGATACTCATTTTCCATCTTCACCAATAACTCCACCTAGTCATCCTCACAAAAAGATTCAACCATATAACCATTCCCTACACTCTACAAAGTGTGTCATCACCACTACAACTTAACCCATGAAGGTCAAACCATGTTTCATGATACACAAACCTCATGTTCACTCAAATGAACCCTTTCAGAAACCACATCATAACAACCAACCATCCATCACATTACCCAAGTACACCTTCATCTCACCCTTCACCTCTGTTAGCATTAAAAGTGACGATCATTATTGAGTCAACAACTATTGTAATAGTTAAGAATATTGGGCTATGGACTTGGTACTTATTAAGTATATCATGTAAGCCCTTTTTAGAATTTGTAAACCAAGCCCATTAGACAAAGCCCATGGAAAGCCTTTTAGGGCATGATGTAACTTACTATATAAACACCTCAAAGGCTCATTTGAGGTGTGTGCTTGTGTGTGTACTGTGTGTGTTTTTAATAAAAGTTCTCTTCATCTTTATCTCTCTTTTTCATATATTAACGCCATACATATCTATAAAAGTCACCATCTTTACTTCATCGAGTGCTTATATTTGTGTTAAAGTTGATAGATTTAAGGTCCTACAAGTGGTATCAATCGCCTAACAATGATTTAGGAGTGTTTTATCAAGTTTTTTGTTAAAAAGTTGCGTATTTTCCATATATACGTGCACTTTTTCTTCAAAAAGTTTTGATTTTTACAAGTTTTAGTGTTAAAGTTGTTGTCTTTATTGAAGTTTTAGTGATTTTAAGTGTTTTGGGAAAGATTTGATCAAAAGAAACAAGTAGAAAATGAGTTTTGAGTGAAAAAAAATCATTTTTTTTAGCTGGTTGGTAATCCTTTGCTTAAAAGTTTAGCAAAAACCCTTTTCCTATTCAGAAGATCCTACTCAAAAGATCCTACTCAGAAGATCCTACTCAAAAGATCCTACTCAAAAGATCCTACTCAGAAGATCCTACTCAAAAGATCCTACTCAGAAGATCCTACTCAGAAGATCCTACTCAAAAGATCCTACTCAGAAGATCCTACTCAGAAGTTTTACTCAGTACTTCCCTAGCTTGGACAAGTTAGTGGAATACTTCGACACGAGATATCTTTCAAGCTTGGACAAGTTTGAGAGATTTGTTTGGTTCTTTAACCTTACGCATAAACAATTGCTTACGCCTAAGCCAAAAACTTACGCATAAAGTAAAAGTTTACGCCTAAACTTGCAGTTTACGCATAACTTCTCTTTACGCCTAACTTTTTGTTTACGCATAAGTTATCAGTTACGCGTAAGATTCAAGTTAACCATAAGATTTGTGTCTACGCATAAGATCAAGGTTTACGCATAAGAACAGATCATCAGAGTTGACTAAAAACGCTCCGGGAAGAAGTTATTGAGGTTTTAAGGTTTCAGATCAAATTTTTCACCATAAAAACTTGCATCAACTTACACTAAACACAACTCCTACTTCGTTCGAACGATCCAAGATCAACTTTATCACACATAGTTTTAACAATGGAAATGAAAATGCAAATCCAAGAGAGAGATTCAAAGAAAGTGTTTACAGTGTTCAAGTCATATGTAGTGAAGGTCATCAATATTTATGGTTATGAT
Source organism: Artemisia argyi (assembly GCA_030686995.1). Lineage (NCBI taxonomy): Eukaryota > Viridiplantae > Streptophyta > Magnoliopsida > Asterales > Asteraceae > Artemisia > Artemisia argyi. The sequence continues at coordinate 132,483,843 of CM060692.1, forward strand.
TCAAGGTTCGAACAAGCATTTGAATACTACGTCAGAGACCGATTTCATTATTTCAAAGAGAAACTCAACAAAAGCCTAAATCAACTTGAGATGCTATTTAATGAAGAAGAACTTGATATGAGTAACTGCAAGGAAGCTTTTAAAGTGATTCAGACTCAATTTCAGAGTATCTTTAACCCTTGGATAATGAACCAGTCAGAGTTTATCGATGCATTTTACCAACAATTTTGGGTAGGCTATTCGACCTTCAGAACTAAATGCATAAATGACATGGGGGAACTCGAAAAGATACTTGATGCTGAGGAAGTTGAGTTAAATGAAATTGAGAAGCTGAAACGGGAAAGAGAGCAGATTGACAAAGATATGCAGTTAAAGGAAAGAGAGCAGATTGAAAAAGATATGCAGTTAAAAGAAAGAGAGCTAATTAAAAGAGAGATGCAGTTAAAGGAAACAGAGGTAATTGAAAGAGAGACAGACAGAGATTTTCAAACAGAAGAGGAAACGGTCAATGAGGGTGATGCATCAGATGATAGTTTGGTTTTCACGGGAAGTGATTCATCTTCAGAACAACAGGTTGAAAGTAGTAGTCCTAGCTATGATTCAGATACTGATGGTACACAAAGGAATGAAGCTGTTTGGGACACCGAAGATGATCATATCAGACCTTCATCAGACACAGAGATAATGGCTACGGTACAACATTCACATGCTCATGATAATGTTGATATATTCGATAATGTGTTTGCTCATAATCAGACACATCCTGCGCATCCTGAGTCTATTAGTGACACATATGTGGTGGAACAAAATGATAGTAATATCACTTTTGCTACTCCAGATATGGTTCATAATAGAGGTGAGCCTGCCCAGGATGGATCTTCTTATGAACAAGATCGTGCCTTATTTGCTTCATTAATCAATAATTTCAAACATGAACTTGAAAAGTGCAAAGATGACAATTGTAAAGCTAAGTAAACGAATGTCTTTTTGACAAAAGATCTTGAGAGATTTAAAGAAATGGAAAAAGGTTTTCAAAATGTAACAAAAAGAAAAGCTGAACTTGAATTTGAAAACTCAAACCTTAAATCTCAAGCTCAAAAGTTTGAAATATATGGAGAGTCTGTCAAACCACTTTTAAAAAGAAATGAAGAACTTGAAGTTGGTTATAGAGAAGCTGTTCTTCGTGAAAAACGTTCCATTCAAAATCTGGATGCTCAAATGGTTGTTAACAACAGAAAGGTTCAAGCGCTTTTAAAAGAGAACAATGATTTAAAAAGTGAAAATTCAAAGCTTCAGAAAATCACATCAAATTTTGAGATTGTAAACACAAAACTTGAGAATGAAAACCAAGAGTTTTTTAAACGAACAAACGATCTTGAAAACAAACTTCAAAAATTGGGACAGACTTCTCAGACTATTAACATGCTGCCTACTAAAGATAAGGAAGTTGATAAACAAACATCTGGGATTAGTTTTGTGAAAATGCTAATGTGGAAAATGAAAAACCTTGTTTTTTAAACAAAGTGCAAAAGTTGACACCTATTTTGTATAACGCTAATGATATGGGAAAAGAATTGCCAGAAGATCTTTTGTTTGAGTCTCAAGATATTTTAAAATCTGAAGAGGAAAAACGTTTGAAAGTAAAACAAACAAAACACCCACTCTCGTACCACAGCTATGTGTATGGTTGTCTACAATTGACAGATATACCAAAAGAACCTTTCAAAAGAAAAGACACAAATGTGAAAGGATTTTTCAAAGAAGCTCAACTTGCTACCTATGATGCTAAGTTATGGCAAAATAGAGCAAGGAAACAATTTTGTAATCTTAAACATCATATTGAGCAAACGTTAAAGGTCATTTGGTTTAAGCAAGAAAACATCACAAACAACGTTTTCTCTAATCCTCTTTCATCAGATGTACGCCTTAAGTTAGAAGTCAAAAAGATTTTGAAAGATGAGATTGAACCTCGAGTGAAAGATATCAACTTATGTTTTGAGTACTTTGAAAAATATCTTGTAACTGAAATGAGAGAAGATCTAAAATACGTTCACTCTCTTGAAGACGAATTTGATGAAAAATGCTTAATTCTGGACATTCAAAAAGAATTTTTCACAAATCAAATAGAGTCGTTCAAGTCAACATCTGTCAACCATTAGTATGAGAATGAGAATTTTGAACAAACATCTTCCTTGAAATCTGAAAATCTTTCTCTCAAAACGAAAATCACCGAGCTTTCAAAAGAAGCAGCTGATGTCAAAGAAGAACTGTAAAAAAGAACTGCTCAGTTTGAGAAACATCTTGAAAAACTCGAAGCACAAAGTATCTCTTTCCAACTAAAACTGCAAGAGAAGAATGAGAAAATGTCTTCTAAAAACTCTTTGACATCAGTGCTTAAAGAAAAAGAAAAGATTTTTGAAGAAAATTGTGATGATACCAATATTAAGTTTGATCTCGACGAACTTGATACAAAAAATCTTGAATTGGAACATGATGTGGCATCATTACAAAAAGAAAAAGAGCATTTGAAACAGACTTACAAAAACTTGTTTGATTCAATCAAGCGGTCAAGAGTTCAGAATCAAATTTCAAACAAATCTGACTCTCAGATCGCACAAAATCATCTTTTTGAAAAAGAAAAATCTGTGCTTCAAAAGAAAATTGTTGAATTAGAAAAGACGTTTTCTCAACAAACCAAGGATTTTGGAGATGCCAAAAATGATTTTTCAATAGAAACAGACAAATATGAAAAATATTTTGCACATCTTGAAAATCAAAACGCTGCTTTGCAAGAAAAACTGGCATCATCAGATCATCTTTCTCTTCAAAAAGAATATAATGATTTGAGAACTTCATACAATGCCTTAAAAGCAAAGTTTGATGTTCTTAACCAGTCAAAAGGAAAATCTCAAGTTTCAAACGAGTCTCAACCACAAGTAAGTGTTTCAGAAAAGGTTTACACGGGTGAATCTTCAAAACCATTTTCAAAAAGGGTTTCTCAGTTTACCACCTATTCTTTGCAAAAAGGAAGGAAGTTTTCAAAGAGACCACATTTTTCTGAAACATTCACTCCTCAAAAGGTTTCAAATGCAAGTGCTCATAAAGAAAAGAATCAAGGTTTTCAAACTCCATACTCTCGTTTTACTCCGGTAAAGCCAGTGTGGAAAACAAAACAAAGCCGTTCAAAAAATTTGAATTATTCATACTCTGAAATGCTTCTGCTACAACAAAGGAATGGCTATGTTTTGAAAAATTCTAATTCTGGAAGGTTTCCATTCCTCTCAAAAACGAATTTTCGAAATGAAACACCGACTTTCAACAATGGATGGAAAACTTCTTCTTCAAGTTTTAAAACTCCAAGAGAGACACCGAGTTTCTCAAACAACTTTCAAAACCAAAAGAGTTTTAAATCACCGTTGATTCCATGAGCTTTATTTCAAAATGAAACACAGGTTTTCAGTCCTCGGTGGAATTCAACTTCTTTGTCTCGGATTGACACAACTTTCAAATGGATTTCTAAATATGGTAAACCCATTGGCGCCGTGCTCAAATGGGTTCCAAAAGTTGTTGTCTAATCCAAAAACATTATGACTTCTTAGTACTTCTGCTAAGGACTCGGACTTCAACATAATGACTTCTTAGTATTTCAGCTAAGGACTCGTTCTTCAAAGAAAGGAAAGTGCATAAATCAATTCAAAGGTTTTAAATATTTTTTGAGCACTTATCCTAAAAACATTATGGCTTATGCACACAAAACAGTGTATAACCCGTGATTTTCAAAGAAAGGACCATGTTGTACATTTATGTGCGACAATCCTAACTGATAAGAAGACTTCTCACCAAAAAGCTTAACAAAGTCTTCTTAATTTTTGAGCAAAATTTTGAAATTTTTTTCAAAAGGTTTTCAAAACTTTTCACGATGCTGCTCAAGATATTACTCCCTCAAATCCTTAATTCCTTAATTTACTCAAAATGTTCTATTTTTCAGGGGGAGTAATAAAAAGATGTTCCAAAAAGATCATGCTTAAAAGAAACTAACACGAAATTTACAAACATCCATTTCTCCCATAAGCTATCCAAAAAGAAAAGGTTTTAATCAATTGGTATCAAAAATACCATGGATATGCTATTTTTGAGGGGGAGAAGACGTGATTAAAATGTGATCAATGTGTTGAAGATTGTGGCTGAATCTCGTGCGAGCTCGACTCAGGAATGACCCAAGAATTGACGAAACAACAAAAGTTAGTAATCGAAAAGACTTATCCTCGACGGGTAATAACATCAAGTTAGTTACTAGAGCTAGCTGTCACCTAAAAGCTGACAATGGAACTCTTTAACTAGCCACGTAAGCGTGTCTCGAAAAGGATTTGTCTTAGTAGAAATGTACCGTTTCGAAAAACTTTCTGTAGACTTGACCAGGCCGGGTAATAACTTCAAGCTAGTTTAACTAGTGATGTAAGCGTGTCTCGAATTGGTCATGTTCGCTGAAAGTGGATCAATTCAAAAAAGTGAAAACTCCTCACACATGTGCAAATTTCTTAAAAAACACATGAGCACATGTGAAGGGGGAGTCCTTCAAATGAAATACAAAACTCTCGAAGTGTTAACAAAGTATGTGTTTTATTATCATAAACACTTTGAGAGATTTTCAATAAATGGTTTCATGGCAATTATAGGGTAGTCATGGTGTTATAAGGTGACTAAGGTTAGGAAAAATCGTCCTATGATCCGCCAGAGCCGGAGGGATCTACCCAAGGACAATTCCAATAGAATAGAATTAGAAGTCCTTAGGTATGATTGAAAAAAAAGAGAAAATGAGAAAGGAGAAAGAAGGGGTTGAAGAATTAAAAAGAAATGATGTGAAAAAGGGTGAAAAGAAATAGCCCTCCAAATGTTCAACCTTAGGGCAGACACCGGGTTCAATTCATATGCTACTGGTTGTTACCAAGGTGACACCGGTATTGAAGATAAAGACGTCATGGACCCAGTGACGCATGGCACTTAACCTTCTAGCTACTCAAGTTCTCTTAAAAGAGCTTGTTTCATTCTCATGGGGAACCGGTGTAATCTATCAACTTATCTCTTAGAGATGGTTGATATTGAAGCAGGAGACCTCTCCCTAGTCTCCGCATAGGAAACCAAATTATGCACTTATCGAGTCTAGAGCCATGAGATACATTAAAAGATCTCTTAGGATACACTTCCTATGAATACACTTGTGTTCGCCAAAAAGGACACAAGTTGTAAGAGTCTTTATGAGATCTACGGATCTTGCCTTATCTATCATGATGGTTACTATGTTCCAAATCGGTCTACAGTTGTAGGGTGATCTCCAGCAACTCACCTGAATCATTGATGTACTTCGGTGGATCTAGTAAGCCCTCTCGGGGGTATCTGGTTCAGGAACGGCCTTGGTAAGGGTTAGAAGGAGTCTTCACACTATGTTGTTGACGATCTCTAATTCCAAACCTGTAAGTACCAGATACTTTATTGCTAACTGTTTTATGCTGGTAATGATGAATGTTCCTTGGAGAAAGACCGTTACCATCACTCAAAGATCCACATGCTCATACCCTGCAAAGCTCTCCTCAAAGATCAAAGCAAAAGCAAAGTTCTGAATGTTTCTAAGTCAAAGTCAAAGAATCTACAAACTAAAGAAACAAAGATTAAAGTCAAAGAAAAGAGAACTTCACAAAGATTCAATGTCAAACAAAGTATGAGCATGTTGGAAAAGACGTTAAGACAACAGAGTAAAGATGTTGATCTAAGGCAAGAACGACCAATCGACATTATTCAGAGATCACAAAGCATGATTGGAATAAAGGAACAAAGCAAAACTATTACACAACAAGACTCAAAGTTCAAAAAGAACAAGCTTCAAAAATTAAAGATCAAGGTCACAAAAGAGAGATCTCAATGATCACCCTTAGGGGGAGATTGTTAGCATAAGAAGTGTTGATCATTTATGTAATCAAAGGAGATCTCAATGATCGTCCCTTAGGGGGAGATTGTTAGCATTAAAAGTGACGATCATTATTGAGTCAACAACTATTGTAATAGTTAAGAATATTGGGCTATGGACTTGGTACTTATTAAGTATATCATGTAAGCCTTTATTAGAATTTGTAAACCAAGCCCATTAGACAAAGCCCATGGAAAGCCTTTTAGGGCATGATGTAACTTACTATATAAACACCTCAAAGGCTCATTTGAGGTGTGTGCTTGTGTGTGTATTGTGTGTGTTTTTAATAAAAGTTCTCTTCATCTTTATCTCTCTTTTTCATATATTAACGCCACACATATCTATACAAGTCACCATCTTTACTTCATCTAGTGCTTATATTTGTGTTAAAGTTGATAGATTTAAGGTCCTACAACCTCCAACACACATCACCATAATCCACCATGAATTCACCAAAAACTTCCATTTCCAAAACATCAAAGAAACAAAAGATCCTCATCATCACTCCTAAACAACTATTCATTGACTTAACCAAAGATGACAACACAACCCCATCACCTCAAATTCAATGATCATCTCCTAATGCACCGAATGCACCATCCAAAACACCCTCTACTCATGGAACATCCTCTTCTTCAATACCGTCATCCTCATCCATCAATGACTACCTAAACTCACAAATGTTTCCACCACCAAGAGTGACACCACCACTTCCTAACAACACACATGATATTCTCATGTTGCATATCCAATCATCCATCACAACCCAACACCTCCATCATCACCTTCGTCCGAATAATGAAAGTTCGTTGAGGAGCTCAAAGAAGCTCATGAGCTTAGTGCTCTTCTTGTCATGCATCTTGTTCTATGCAACTTGGACCAACCACCTTTATCACCCTACTCAAATTGTCTCCCTCACTCACTCCACTTAAAGCAAGTTGAGCATCATACCCACTATTGTCCTTGTTTCATTTACCTCCGAAAACAAACCATTCTCTTGGAAGAACACCTCACTTGGATTGAATACCTCCTCACTAGGAAAAACTCAAACCCATCACTCACTCAAGACACCAAAAATTTATCAACCGCTCCAAACCCACAACTTACCATTGAAAATGCATCCGTAGACATCACCCTTTCATTATCACCCATAACATCCCTTAATGCACACTTCTCCTCATAACCAATCAACCTACCAAACTTCAATCCTATCCCATGAAGCTTACTTGAAGCCAACTACCATGCTTCCCATCAACAACCACCAAACTCTCCAAACACCATTCCAACAAAAATCTATCTCCACTAAATCCAACTACCATGATTCCCATCCACAAATAAATTCTCCACAAACCTTTTGTGTTCCAAGCAAGTCCAAGAGACCTCAAGTTGGCAACTTAGTATTATCTAGTGTAATTTGCTAGAAAAGCACATATATATATGCTTATGTATTAATGTTTATGTTTTCAACATAGTCTATTTAAATTATTCTTGTTAGTTATCTTATATTTGTTCCATGCATATATATATATATATATATATATATATATATATATATATATATATATATATATATATATATATATATATATATATATATATATATATATTGCTTGTGCTCTAAATATTTTTGCAAGCATTCCATATCTCGATTTCTTATGACCTCAAAACGAGGGGGAGTATACTTCAAGGGGGAGCTATACATTCGTCGGGATAACCTTTTTGATATTAACAAAAAGGGGGAGAAGTGATATAAACTCACACTAAAAACTTGCATATATATTAATTTTTAGTTTAATGAGTTTAGATTTTGTAATCATCAAAAAGGTGGAGATTGTTGATATAAATAATGTATAAAAACGTTATTAATATTTTTCGATATCCTTAAGTTTTGACGATCACAAAATATAAGAACATTAAACTAAAAATTAATACGTAAACAAGTTTTAAGCAAGTTTATATCATCTCATCCAACATAATCACTTAAGGTATGAATAAACAAGTGACTAATACATTTTATGATCAAAGGGATGTTTATTTAAATAATACAAAGTTTATAAAATTAAATAAACTTATTACATATTTTTGAAAAACATTTTTGGTAATAAAGGAAAATGTTTTGTTCATAATAAATATATGAATTCAAAATTTTAACCAAAATCAGTTAGTTTTTCACCAAATAAACTTTTCCCAGAAAAAGACAAGAAAAATGCAGTTTTCATCTGGGCGGCCCCCTTAATTATAAGGGCGACCCCCTTAATTTTAAGGGGGCCGGCACACAATTAAGGGGACCGGCCACGCTCCCCTGTCAGATTCTGTCAGAAATTTTTCCCTATAAATACTACCTCAAACCTGGTATTTTTACTATCTCTTGCACGAAAATTTTCAGATCCAAATCTCTCTAAACATCCTCCTAAAAACCCTTTGATCATATAATTGTTAATCCTTGTTTCAAGTGATTCATTCCCTCACCTCTCATCTCTCAAAGTGCAAGAGAAGAATACTCCTTCAACATCAAGTTGTGAAGTATTGTAGATTTGTGTATATAGTCTAGTTGTTGTGTACATTCATTGTAAAGGTGTGATAGTAGTGTAACTAGATAGATCTAGGAGTAGAAGTTGTGAATAGAAGTAGTGAGATATAAGTAGTGGTGTGAAGAAGAAGTAGTGGAGTAGTGTGAAGTTGTGAAGTAGTAGTGGTGTGTACAAGTTGTGAAGAAGGTGTGCCAAGTCGTGAAGAAGTTGTGTAGAAGGTGTGAATAAGTTGTGACGAAGTTGTGGTGTGTAAGGTTTTCTCCGCCATAATGGAGCTTGTTGACATAGTGAAGAAAACTCTCGAGTAGGTGACTCGAGGAGTGGAGTAGGGCAAAGAAGGTGTCCTTGTAGCCGAACCACTATAAATCCTTTGTCTCGCGGTTAGATCTTTCCATATCTTACTTATTATCTTGCTTATATCGTTATTACTTTTGTAGACGTAGACGTATATGTATAGTTGCTCATATAGTGCTAGTATTGATTTTACTTAAAGATCAAACAAAAGTTTCATTCACAAAACAAAGTTTTTACAATCAAACTAAAAAGGTAACATACATTTAATTGATCATTTCGATCAAGTATAGTTTTCACACAAAATATAACTAAGGATTATAAAATAAATGTTTACTTACTTATCTCTCGTATATAGCTATAATTGTTTATATTATGCATGTGTTGATTTCACATACTTAGTTTGCATTATTATTATTGCTCATACTTAAATATAGTTGTTCATATTGTTCAAGACTTGAATTCACATAAGATCGAATCAAAGTGTTAAGAGTAAACAAGACTTTTAAACAGCTAAGTTTTTATAAAACTAAAAAGAAGTAAAACTATTGAACCCCCCTTCTAGTTTTCCGAAGTCTCTTTTGTAAAAAAGTCAAAATTTCATTTCCAAGTTCATTTGCATAATCTGTTTTCATATTAGAGGTTAAAATCTTGTATACTAATTCACAAGTGTTTAACTTAGCTTAATTTAACTTGATTTCAGCTTGTCACATCATTTTTAATCCATTAGATTCAAATCCAAGTTCACAAAAGTCAAATAGCATCAAAAACCAAAAAGTCAAAATTACATGTTGTGTAGAAACTCATTTTTTTAGAAATTTTCATGAATTTTGTGATGCAATTCAGACCCTGAGCTTTTTACAAGTCAAAGCCCATCAGCTTATCTTTCAAAACCTACCATCAGCTTAATTTTGTGAAGCCTGTGCAACAGCTTATTTGAAGCTGCAGGGCAAGTACATGCCTTGTGCACTAGGCATTGGCCAAATTTCCAAGTCCCTTTGTGACTGACTCAGTGGACCCCACACCCTGCCCCATGGCGTATTTTGTAGCTTATTAGCCCACCTTTTTAGACCTAGGTTTAGATTAGACTCCAGCTTATTTGCCCTTGGCTTATTTAGCCTCTCTTGTGACCTGTCTCATAACCAATAACCTGAGCCCTCAGGTTTTACACCCAACTTCCAAGGCTTACCCTGGTTGCATAAATAAGCCATAAGCCTAGCTTATTGGCTTATTTCAGAGTTGACCAGGTCAACTTTGAGGACCTAGGTTTAGTTTGGACACCCTTTCACTTTTGTGGACCCCACATAGGTCCAAATGTCCTTGTGTAAGGCCTGTTTTGGCCTTGTATTTTGTTTAGTGCTTATTTGATCACAACAACATATTCTTCTGCTTATTTGGTTTCTAATTGCTCATTTCAAGTTTGTTTCCATCTGTTTTACCTGATTTGATCATTTGGTAGCTTAAAATTAGCTTTTTCAAACAACCACAAGTCCATATAAGCTAAAACATACACTATTAAGCATTTGGGGGTGCACACAGCTTATTATTAAGCTACAACACAAGTCCCTTCATAAAAGTTGTTTGTTTTTAGTTAATAATCAGTTGTCATAAAGAAAAATCCAGAAAAACCAAATTTAAAATTAGTGATAACTTCTATTTAATAGGATTTATCTATTTAATTTTTCTTTTTAGCTTATTATTAAGCACTTCATCATTTTTATATTTTTTTAATTTTCTTTTATATTAAAGTATTTTCAGTAATTTTTCTAGATTTTTCTCTTTTAAATTTAGTATTTATTAGAATTAATATTAGTTTAATTAATAATTAAGTAATAAGAGTATATTAAATAGTTTTTTTAATTTTTAATTAACAACAGTACCTTTTTATATTTTCCTAGGTTTTATAAATCATTAAGTATTTTTAAAAAATAGTTTCTTAATTACTACTGTTCATTTTCCATTTTTCTTAATTAATTTAGTTAACTAGATTTTAACTAATAAATAAGTAAATAATTAGTAAAAAAGTCTAAATATAATTTTTATAAACTTTTTACAATTTTTTAGGATTCCTGAGATGGTTAATTAGTTTTATAAATTTTCTCAGAATTTTCTAAGACATTTTGCTATTTTTAGTAATTTAAATTAGTTTAATTAGTTTAATTAATATAATTAGTATTTAATTAATATAAAATCCACAAAAAGACAAAAATACATATTTTTAGTTTTTATATTATTTTTAAGTTATTTTATAATTTTTAAAAATAAATTTTCATTTTCTTAGTTTATTTTAATATTATATTATATTTAGTATAAGTTAAATATTAATAATAAGTAATTAAATAGTTTTAATTAATAATAAATAATCAAATAATCAAAAAAATAATTTTCTTTTTAATTAAATTTTCTTTTAATATTAAGTTTGTAAAATTTTCATTTGCACCCCCTATAGCTGTAAATTGTTTAAACCTCACCTTTTTCGCTGTCTGTAAGCATTTCTGATTTGCAATTTGCTTACGTGTATACATATCTGTTTACTGTGCTTGTTATAAACTGTTATCCAAATAATATCAGTAGTGTAAATCAAACCCACTTCATCTTTGGTTACTGTCCTCAGTACCATTCATTCCCAAAAACGTTTATAAATACAATTTCAATCTCGTTGGGACTTAACGACCCGATGATTTCCCTCTACTTCCATAGATTTTAATACTTGACTTTCCCTCCTAGGTGGGCCTATCAACTGCACCCGGTTGACTGGTCGGTTTGGGAGGAGTCAAAATTTGGTGCCGCTGCCGTGTTGCGTGTTTCAAAACGTTTTTAGGTTTAGTGATTTTTAGAACCCCTCCTGTACAAATATCATCACTTTGTAAATTTTTGTGAAAATCAAAAGCATAACTGAAAAAGTTCATTAACACTTTTCCGGAAGTGTTAAAAACACCAAAAAAATCATAAACAACAAAACAAACTGTGAAGTTAAATTACTTCGTTATCTTTAAGATTACAACCTACACAGGTGGAATACGGAAGTTCTGACATTAAATTGCTAACTGAAAAGCCCTGCGAGTCTTAAAGGAACGATTTCGGTTAACGAACCAGTTCCAAAAATATTTTCCAAGCTTTTTCACCCATACACGAAAAGCCAAAAACATTTTTACTGTGAATAAATTACATAAAAGATTACCACCGCAAACCAAGGTAGAACACCTACCAACTAGGGGTGTGAACATAATAAGTTCCCAAACATAAGATAAAAACTTGCCATTGTATCCTTGTGAGTGGTGTACCTTTTCTAAAGAAGCCATTCACTTGAGATTATTGGTTTAAGTTCACTGTGGTTTTGCCTCGATCTTGTTTTGAAAAATTGTTTTAGTTCATGCGCACTCGTTCACAATCATGACGTAATCGTCATAAAAACGTAACCTAGTTACGTACTGTTGAAGAAGAACACACGTTAAAAATGGACGATGTACCCCCACATCCTACCAAGGATGAGATAGTTCCTGACACCCGAACAATGGAGGAACTATGTCAACCTACCATGCACGGGAGAGGTGGACCCATTGCACCACTTACAATTGGAGCCACGGATTTTGGGCTAAAACACAACATGATAAAGCAGGTCCAAAATTCGTGTCAATTCCACGGTTTGCCGGGTGACGATGCTAACAAGCATCTCGATAAATTTTTAACCGTCATCCAAAGCATGAAATAAAATGGCGTCATCGAAGATGGCCTGCGTTTATACCTGTACCCATATTCTCTCACTCATCATGCGACTGCTTGGTTCAATCGACTTCCTAAGAATTCGATCCATACTTTTGATGTGATGGTTACTAAGTTCTTGGCTAAATACTTTCCACCATCCATGGTTACAAAGCTGAGAAATGATATTAGTAACTTCAGACAGTTTCCCGACGAGTCCTTATTTGAGGCATGGGAACGCTACAAACTTGCCATTGGTATCCCAATCATAGCATGCTTCTTGTCACCATTATTGATACCTTTTATAATGGTTTGACACTTCATCATCGTGACACCATCAATTCTGCTGCTGGGGGCACCTTTATGAAAAGGACCCTTGAAGAGTGTTATGACTTAATCAAAAACATGACTGCCCATCACAATTTTTGAGACTCCTCTGCAGAGAGGAATGACTCATGTAAGTCAGTCACTCCGGCCAATAATGAAATAGCTGCCCTTACCAGAAAGTTTGATGATTTGTCTGCTGCAGTTCTCCGAATTCACCAGACAAATCACAATCAGCAGATCAAAATTGTCAGTTGTGAAACGTGTGGTGGTCCACACCCATACCATGAGTGCCCAGCCTCCGGTGGCTTCGCTCATGAGAACGTATTCGCAGCTCAAGGTTCCTACAATGCTGGAGGTAATTCTTACCAACCACAAGGGGACCGAAATTTGTTGAGTTATCATTCCAATAACTACATTGGACCACCGAGATTTAATCAGTCCCAGAACCAAAATGGTCAAAACAGAAACAAGAACTTTAACCAGAATCAGAATTAGAACTGAATGAACCAAGGTTTTAACAACCAAGGGAATTTCAACTCTGGTCAACACCAGGTTCAACAAAATCAAAACCAAGGGAATTATAACCGTAATCAGGGTCAGAACAATTACCATCAGGGTAATTTTCAACAACAAAATCACTTCCAGGGTAATAACAACCAGCAACATGGGAATTTCTAGAACATGACCGCTAATCTGAGGGGCGATGTAAAGGCGATCACCACCAGAAGTGGAATTTCTTATAAAGGACCTACAACTCCGTCTTCCTCTTCTCCTGTCCAGGTAGAGGAATGTGAAACTGAGGATACTACAGACACAGTACTTCCTACTAATAACGGAGGTACCAATGTCGTCCCTCCTCCAGTTGTCCCAGTCTCGACTCCCCCTAAAGATTCATGTTTGAAACTCCCGAAGGTCCTGTTGAAAATCCAAAAGCCAACCCAAAACCATCAATTCCATATCCCTCACGATTACAAGACCAGAAGCTCCATGAAAAAGCTAATCATCAGATGGAAAAATTTTTCCAAAATTTTCAAGATCTACACTTTGATATTAGTTTTGCGGATGCTCTTCTTTTAATGCCCAAATTTGCATCGACAATCAAAAACCTATTGAGCAATAAAGAAAAACTGTTTGAGATGGCATGAACTCCACTCAATGAAAACTGATCTGCAGTTCTGTTGAAATAGCTTCCCAAAAAGCTAGGAGACCCTGGGAAATTTATAATACCATGTATTTTGATGAGTGTGTAAATACTCATCATTTTTGTCTTATATGAACTGCCAAAACATCCAAAAACACTCAAATACGCATCAAAATACAGAAATTATTCCAAAATTGTGTTTTATATGTTTCTGATGCAAAATGTTTAAAAACAAATGAAAAACAAACAAAGTTTGCACAATTGACAGTTTCAGTCCCTCAAGTTTCAAATATTGACAAAACTAGTCCCTGGAAGTTTAAAACGAAAGAAAAGTCAACCCAAGGCATGGAAAAGTCAAAAATTATAAAAAATGATCCTTGGGTAAAAAGTTTGAGAAAATTACACTTTTACCCCTCAAAATCCAAAATTGACATAAAAGGCCCCTGAACTTCAGATTTTGGTAGATGTGGTCCCTGGTGGGATAATTTTGAAAGAAAGAATCATTTTTGGTCCTTAAAAATCATAAATTATCAAAAATGATCCTTTGATGTGAAGTTTGAGGAAATTACAATATTGGTCCCTCAAGTTTGGAAACTTGTCACATTTGGTCCTCGGGAAATTTTGAAAAGTGAAAATGGAAAAATTGATTCTTAGTTTGTTGGTGATTAGCAATTTTAGTCCTTTGAAGCAATATGGGAAAAATGCAAAGTCAGTCCTCAATGTTTGGGTGTATTACATTTTTGGTCCTTGTGAATTAAAAGTTACAAACATCCGGACCCTTAATTTTATTACCCAAAACCAATTCCAAACCCAACAAAACCAGCCCACCCATTTTCCCTTGGCCCATCCAAACCCTCAGCCCACCACTTCACCCCCCGTTTTAAATAATAAAACCCCTCCCAAATACCACTACCCTACTGCAAAACTACCTCCATTACCACTATCATGTGACTCCTGCCAAGCAACCCACTTACCCACACTCATCATCATCACACCTAAACACTGCCACCCCCCCTCCAACTCACCCCAGTCCAAATAAACACCCTCCTAAACAAGTTATCAGTTCATAGCTATGATGAGAATTTTTTTGGCGCCAAAATCAATCAAGGGTCTAGATTGAAGATTAGTCATCCAAAGGCTGAAAATCGTGCTGGGAAAAGACAAAAGGGTCCTCAAAAACCCTACTTTGTGGGTATAAAAGAAGGAAGGATGCAATGAAGAAGTGTGTAATTTTTTCAGCTTAATTTTAATGTATTTTATGTTTAATGTAACTTTTTAATGCTATCAACTCTAGATTGTAGTTTGTTTTCATCAAGTTAATTTCAATCTCTGAGACTTATTTTAATCCTTGTATTTTTTTTAGAATTAATGAAATTATGAAGTTTTCTTAATTAAAATCATGTGTATGCTTGTTAACCTTGTAATTTAAATTCATTAGTAGTTTACAAAAGCTTGTAAAGCATTGAAGTTGGTTTAACTCAGTCCATTAAATAAATCATTAAAAGTACAAAAAAATTCAGTAAAGGAAAAATAAAATAAAAAATATGAAGAAGAAGATGGTGCAGAGTTGAGTAAAAAATTGGAATGGGTATTTTAGTACTCCATGGGGAGTGATAGGGTGTTCATTGGACCTTGGTTCTCTTGGTTGAGCTCAGGAAGCAGTTGTGAGTTCAAATTCCATTTCTCAGCTTAATCATTGTAGCTAGCTTATTGCCTATTCATTTGCGCTTAATCTTTGTCTATTCCTGCTTATTTATGCTTTTTTTTTATTTGCAAATCATGCTTATTTGGTAGCCCAGGTTAACTCAGTTTGAGATTTGCTCATTTACGTTAAAATAGCTCAAGGTGATTTTTGTATTTTGCTTGTTAGAAAGGTGTTCACTTGGTCTTAGTTATAGTTTCTCACTAAGTTTTAAACATAATCAGTCCATGTTATTTAGAAAATCTTTGTCCAATTCAGTTTTCATTTGCAAAAGTGTGACAATTGATAGTTTAAGAGGGTGTTTGGATTAAGAGATTCAACCAGGTCCCTGTTGATTTTTTGGTTAACCATTGGTTCATACATGCTAAGTTGATGATAAACAGATCATATTAAGCACCAAAATTCTAGGTCCAAGGTAGAAAGTCAAACTTCACTCTTAATTTCAAATTCAGTATCCCTGTTAAAATTTGTAGGTTGCATAATCACTTAGGTTGTTACATAGATGGTTAAGACAGAGTAATTTAGTCTCATTTCTTCTCATAACAACATTTTCAGTCACCTAGGTAGGATCAAAGTCTCAAAAAGTCAAAGAAAATTCAACAGTGTAAAGTCAAAAGTTCATGAGAACCCAGTTTTTCCAAAACTTGGGTGATTTTTTCTGAATTTTGTACATCAAATGGGAACTTGAAAATTTTTGGAGTCAAACTTTACCACCTGAATTCATGAAAAATGTGCTAGTTTCATTTTTAAGATTTTTTTTTTAGCTTGTGCAAAAGCTAGAAGTGGGCTGCAGGGAGAGAAACCTCCCCTGCAC
Organism: Artemisia argyi; assembly: GCA_030686995.1. Lineage (NCBI taxonomy): Eukaryota > Viridiplantae > Streptophyta > Magnoliopsida > Asterales > Asteraceae > Artemisia > Artemisia argyi. Next base: position 132,500,313 of record CM060692.1, read on the forward strand.
CACAGATACTGACCCAACTTCTTAGGTTCGTTCTAGCTTGTTTAGTGGGACCCACCTTCAATATTTTGGTTATTTAGAAAGCCTGATAGTAGGGTTTGGTTGGGTTGTCAGTTGTGTTTCCTTATTAGCTTATTAGATAGCTTAATTTGCATCACAGATTTGATCTTGGTCTTTGACTTGTCTGCTTGCATCAGTACATCACCACTCTTGTTCAATTTTTGCCTTTGTTTGAATGTAGCTTAGTAGTTAAGTTTTTAAGTTGATTTGTGAAGTGTTTGTGCCTGTAAAACTTTTGTAGTTCCTAACTTTTGCTCTTGAGCTTATTGGTCTGATTGTTCATTCCAAGTCTCACTTCCAAATTTTAAGTTCTTCACTGTTTGTGATAATAAGTTTGCATAAGCTTGTAAAGTTGCTTATTTCAGTTTCCTTGAGTTTTTTTGTGTTCACATAAGTTATTTTCATGATTATCTCTGAGTTGTAAGCTTGTGGGATTAAATTTTGGCTTGTGCACTCACTGAATCAACACTAACTCAGTATCTCACAAGCCTAACTCCACTAGCCTCTAACTTGCTCATAATTTGAGCTTTTCCTGAGCTTGTGAGCTCTTTGGAAAGCCCCTCAGGTCCCCTCCCCAGGTTCCTATTTGGTTTGGTCCCTAAGTCTCTCTTGTGGGCCCCACAGAGGGCTGCACATTGCCCTCAAGGTCTGTTTGGCCTGAATTGGATCTGAGATTGCTTATTTGTGAATCTGGCTTATTCAATGTGTATTGCTTGTCATTTTAGCTTCATTTCTGTCCCTCTAAGTTACTCAAAGCTTATTTTATTAGTGTGAGCCCTTGGATAGTTATTTGAGCTTCAAACCTTCATAATCAAGCTTATAAGCTCACTTTTTGGCTTATTTGTATGCACACCACTTATTTCTGAGTTTCATTTAAAGTTCCTTTACAAAAGTTGCATATTTTCAGTGTTAAATCAGTTTTGTAAAAGAAAATTTGGAAAAATCCAAAAATTAAGAAAGGAAAGCTTCTATTTAAGCCATTTTGGCTTATTTTCTGCTTATTTATAAGCAATTTTCATTTTTAAATTTTTCTTAGGCTTTTTTTTAGTTAAAATAATTTTAGTAATTTTTCCAGATTTTTTCTAGTTTATTTGGTATTTTTTTAATAATTAATTTTAGTTTAAATTAATTAAATAATTAGTTTTAATTAATATTAAATAATTAAAAGGTAGAAAAATTAGGTTTTCTGTTTTAAAAATAGTTTTATAATATTTTAGATTTTTCTAAATTTAATTTTCATTTTTCTAGTTAAATTTTCATACTTAATTGATAATTAGTGTAATTTAGTTAATTAAAAAGTAATTAGAAAATAGTAATTAATTAAAAAGTGTAAAAATTATTTTTCTTTTTCTAAAAATTTTCTTAAGTTATTAGGATTATAAAAATATAATTTTCATTTTTGTAGGACTTTATTTGCTCTCGTTTCACTTTTATTTTTGCGCGTTCGCGTTATTTTTAATTCAAACGCGCGTTTTTAGGTTAACTTACGTTTCTAGATAATATGATCATCAGTAATTGTTCCAATAGTGTTTCTAAGTTATTTTCAATCATAATCCTGTAGTTTAATCACTCAAAACAAATTTCTGATCCTCCTGTTAAATCACCCGATCACTTTAAACGTTTTTGAATACAATTGCTTACCTCGCTGGGACATAACGACCCGGGAATACACTGTACTCCTTGGTTAGTTGGTTTTAGACGTTTGATTAGGTTGACCATTACCTGGGAAACTTAGTTGACCGTTTAGGACCAATCAAAATTTGGCGCCGCTGCCGGGGAGGTAGCTGCGTGTTTAAAACATTTCTTAGAGATTAGTGATTTTTCATTCGTCACTGTATAAACCCACCACCTTTTTGTAAATTCAAATCATAAAACAAAAACGTCATTAACACTTTTCCTAAAGTGTTAACAACACCAAAAACCCAAAAAGATTTTCTTTCTGATTTATACAAAATGCTTTTCAAAAACCCAAAAATATTTTTCCTTAACCTCTATCCATTTGATTCTACCTTCTTATACCCCTCTCATGTATAATTCTTATGGCGTCTCTCGGCTATACGTGTTTTCACTGTAAAAGCCCAATTGAGAACGGCTTTCGTTGTCTCCGGTGTATTTGTGAGAAATGTGGCAATAATTGTAGTGACAGATTTTGTGTTTTGTGCAATCTGTTCATAAGTCCAAATTCTCTCAATGATTCACCAAATTCTTCCAAGCCCGAGATACGTGCTATTAATGACAAACCTTCAAGAATTGATCCTAACCTTTCACGGTTTATGGTCAAAAGTTTGTCAAGCAAAAGTACTGAGCTTAGGGCAGTGACTGAAAAGCACGACTTGCCCAATCTTCACATTTATCAAGAACCAAAACCCGAGACCATAACGGAAGTGGTGGAAATTGCTAGCTCTAAGAGCACACCACTTGTCCCACCTCCGGATTTTATTCCTTGTGTCGGTTGTGGTGAGCCGCTTTTCGGTTCTCCATGTCATTGGTGTACATGTGTACAATGTGGTAATGATATCCAAAACGGGAGTTGTTTGTTTTGTGGGTTGAGTAATTCATTTGCTTATGATCCTAATCAAAACTCATTCAACGACTCTTCAAATTTTTCCAATTACCCAACACATTCATACGAGCAAGAATCATATTATCCAAACTCCAATGATGCTTCGTATCAAGATACACCATACCAGACTCAACAGTTTAACTGTTGTGAGTACTGTGGTGGTCCACACTACAGTTCTGATTGTCAATCGGGGAACACGCTTGTCTATGAGCAGTTTCCCGATAACAATTATGACTCAAGCCCATATGACTCACAGCCACATCAGTTTTACTGTTGTGAATACTGTGGAGGTCCTCACATTAGCTCGGATTGTCAAACAAGGAATCCATTTCCTTGTAACAATTATGACTATTCAATTCAAGACCAACCTCCACAGTACCAAATGGTCCAAGCAACTCCTCATGATACCGAGCAAGACCTTTTACTAAAGGCTCTTGATATTTTAAAAGAACTTAAGGAGGAGTTTGCCACTACATCGTTTCAAGAATCTCATGAAAAATCAATGGCAGAATTGCTTGCTAAAGAACAAGATGCTAGAAACGAATTGAGCATGGAAGAATTACTTGCTGAGCAAAGAGCGGCTAAAATACGTGCCAATCTTCGCTATGCTGCTCTATATGATGACGATGATGACAGTGATGATGATGAAGATGACATTGTCATTATTCAAAAAGATTCATCAGATTCGTCAGTTGTGATTCCTTCCATGGATAATCAGGGAGAAAATAATGTGACGAAGTCACTAGTCGTTGATCAAATGGAACTTGAAAATTCCATAACTGCTAGTACTTCTAAACTCCCTCAGTCTGTTGTTATCACACCCGAAGTTCACACTCACTCTCTTAACATAGGGGATGAGCATCTTAGCACTGTTCCCAATAAGGAATCGGACGAATTAATAAAGTCTAGTGTTGAGATCCTTGTCCCAATCCCGAGAGAGTCACAGGGGACTTTTGATCAAGTGTGTGATATTCTTTCCACCCCTAATAATCCAAATGATCAAATTGAGACTGTCTCTGATTCCAGTGATGATTGTTTATCTTATGGAGACATTGAATTTGTTGATGCATCACTTCTCCACTCTGATGTTGACTTTCTTCTTGAAGAGTTCGCTGATGAACTCTCTCATATGGATCCCATCCCACCAAGGGATGAAAATGAAGTCTTTGACTTTGATGCGGATTTGAGAGAGTTAGAATTCTTATTTACTCGTGATCCTTCGATTGAACTTACTCAAATCAATCCACTTACTCCGGAAAGTGAAAATGATCTGGACGAATTCGAGGCTTTTCTTACTGAAGATAGTTCAATTTCATACGAAGTTGATGATAATTATCTTGATCCTGAGGGGGACATTCTTTTTCTAGAAAGTTTGTTAAACGAAGATCCATTCCCCCCTCTCCCACCCAAACAACTTCATAATGAGGAAATCAAATCAGTTGAGGAAACTGATAAATTTCCTGAGATCAAGCTTAAGGACTTGCCTCCTCCACTTGAATATACATTTCTTGAGGAGGAAGTTCTTATCTTAATTGCTATTCAGATCTCTCTTCTTTCCTTAACCTACCAGGTGATTTCTCCTCTTCTTCATTCCTTCGGGAATGAAGACACTATATTTGATCCCGGCATTTTCATGTATCATTTTCTTGAGCCGGTATTATATCTCATCGGTGTGGAACTTTCACGTGCTTCAAATGTTTGTCCAAACATCTTGAATGAAAGTCCGATTGAGATTTTTCCTTCCACATCTTGCTTCCCCAATGACAAATGAATTAGGGGTCGAGTCACGCTAGCGACTCGGTAAACAAAAACAGAGCATGCTTATAGGGTTTTCACCCTAAGTGTGGGGGAGTCCCCCATGCTATGGTTACAAGAGTGAAAAATAAAATGGTGTTTTCCACGCTTAGCTTGTAATGTTTCCCTTTTACGTTCAAAATGTCGGCATAATAGCCGCGATTTTAAATATTGAGGACAATATTCATCCTAAGTGTGGGGGGGTATTTCGCTATGCTAGCGAATTTTATCACATTTTACTATATAATACCCCCGTTTTAGCCAAAATTTCAAAAATTTTAAAATTTTTTTCACTGGTGCTTCAAAATTTTTGTGGTAATCAGTCCGCCTTGTCTAACCGACAAAAGGGATTGGCTAGTCCAGGAGCAAACGGCTCTTGGTAAAGACATCTCAAATCCGTTTATGGCTTGCAATTTGCCCAAAATTGTATGGTTCATCAACTCCCCAAAAACAAATGAGTTGGCTAGCCCGCAAGATTATGGCTTGTGGTAAAGGCCGTGGAAAATCCATAATTGGTAATCAGCTCACCAAGATGTTGACTATTCCATCAAGAGCTGGCTAGTCCAAAAGCAAACGGCTTTTGGTAAAGACTAATCAAATCCGTTAACAGCTGGTGGTTTGCTCAAAATCACACGGTTATCAGGTGTGCCACAGTTCTTACACCTGGCTACTCCAGAAGTGATGGCTTTTGGTAAAGAGTTTCAAATCCATTAATTTTTCTCAAAAGATTGCTAGGGACTAGCAATAGTTTAGTGTGGGGGATTGATGAGTGTGTAAATACTCATCATTTTTGTCTTATATGAACTGCCAAAACATCCAAAAACACTCAAATACGCATCAAAATACAGAAATTATTCCAAAATTGTGTTTTATATGTTTCTGATGCAAAATGTTTAAAAACAAATGAAAAACAAACAAAGTTTGCACAATTGACAGTTTCAGTCCCTCAAGTTTCAAATATTGACAAAACTAGTCCCTGGAAGTTTAAAATGAAAGAAAAGTCAACCCAAGGCATGGAAAAGTCAAAAATTATAAAAAATGATCCTTGGGTAAAAAGTTTGAGAAAATTACACTTTTACCCCTCAAAATCAAAAATTGACATAAAAGGCCCCTGAACTTCAGATTTTGGCAGATTTGGTCCCTGGTGGGATAATTTTGAAAGAAAGAATCATTTTTGGTCCTTAAAAATCATAAATTATCAAAAATGATCCTTTGATGTGAAATTTGAGGAAATTACAATATTGGTCCCTCAAGTTTGGAAACTTGTCACATTTGGTCCTCGGGAAATTTTGAAAAGTGAAAATGGAAAAATTGATTCTTAGTTTGTTGGTGATTAGCAATTTTAGTCCTTTGAAGCAATATGGGAAAAATGCAAAGTCAGTCCTCAATGTTTGGGTGTATTACATTTTTGGTCCTTGTGAATTAAAAATTACAAACATCCGGACCCTTAATTTTATTACCCAAAACCAATTCCAAACCCAACAAAACCAGCCCACCCATTTTCCCTTGGCCCATCCAAACCCTCAGCCCACCACTTCACCCCCCGTTTTAAATAATAATACCCCTCCCAAATACCACTACCCTACTGCAAAACCACCTCCATTACCACTATCATGTGACTCCTGCCAAACAACCCACTTACCCACACTCATCATCATCACACCTAAACACTACCACCCCCCTCCAACTCACCCCAGTCCAAATAAACACCCTCCTAAACAAGTTATCAGTTCATAGCTATGATGAGATTTTTTTGGCGCCAAAATCAATCAAGGGTCTAGATTGAAGATTAGTCATCCAAAGGCTGAAAATCGTGCTGGGAAAAGACAAAAGGGTCCTCAAAAACCCTACTTTGTGGCTATAAAAGAAGGAAGGATGCAATGAAGAAGTGTGTAATTTTTTCAGCTTAATTTTAATGTATTTTATGTTTAATGTAACTTTTTAATGCTATCAACTCTAGATTGTAGTTTGTTTTCATCAAGTTAATTTCAATCTCTGAGACTTATTTTAATCCTTGTATTTTTTTTAGAATTAATGAAATTATGAAGTTTTCTTAATTAAAATCATGTGTATGCTTGTTAACCTTGTAATTTAAATTCCTTAGTAGTTTACAAAAGCTTGTAAAGCATTGAAGTTGGTTTAACTCAGTCCATCAAATAAATCATTAAAAGTACAAAAAAATTCAGTAAAGGAAAAATAAAAAAAAATATGAAGAAGAAGATGGTGCAGAGTTGAGTAAAAAATTGGAATGGGTATTTTAGTACTCCATGGGGAGTGATAGGGTGTTCATTGGACCTTGGTTCTCTTGGTTGAGCTCAGGAAGCAGTTGTGAGTTCAAATTCCATTTCTCAGCTTAATCATTGTAGCTAGCTTATTGCCTATTCATTTGCGCTTAATCTTTGTCTATTCCTGCTTATTTATGCTTTTTTTTTTTATTTGCAAATCATGCTTATTTGGTAGCCCAGGTTAACTCAGTTTGAGATTTGCTCATTTACGTTAAAATAGCTCAAGGTGATTTTTGTATTTTGCTTGTTAGAAAGGTGTTCACTTGGTCTTAGTTATAGTTTCTCACTAAGTTTTAAACATAATCAGTCCATGTTATTTAGAAAATCTTTGTCCAATTCAGTTTTCATTTGCAAAAGTGTGACAATTGATAGTTTAAGAGGGTGTTTGGATTAAGAGATTCAACCAGGTCCCTGTTGATTTTTTGGTTAACCATTGGTTCATACATGCTAAGTTGATGATAAACAGATCATATTAAGCACCAAAATTCTAGGTCCAAGGTAGAAAGTCAAACTTCACTCTTAATTTCAAATTCAGTATCCCTGTTAAAATTTGTAGGTTGCATAATCACTTAGGTTGTTACATAGATGGTTAAGACAGAGTAATTTAGTCTGATTTCTTCTCATAACAACATTTTCAGTCACCTAGGTAGGATCAAAGTCTCAAAAAGTCAAAGAAAATTCAACAGTGTAAAGTCAAAAGTTCATGAGAACCCAGTTTTTCCAAAACTTGGGTGATTTTTTCTGAATTTTGTACATCAAATGGGAACTTGAAAATTTTTGGAGTCAAACTTTACCACCAGAATTCATGAAAAATGTGCTAGTTTCATTTTTAAGATTTTTTTTTAGCTTGTGCAAAAGCTAGAAGTAGGCTGCAGGGAGAGAAACCTCCCCTGCACCACAGATACTGACCCAACTTCTTAGGTTCATTCTAGCTTGTTTAGTGGGACCCACCTTCAATATTTTGGTTATTTAGAAAGCCTGATAGTAGGGTTTGGTTGGGTTGTCAGTTGTGTTTCCTCATTAGCTTATTAGATAGCTTAATTTGCATCACAAATTTGATCTTGGTCTTTGACTTGTCTGCTTGCATCAGTACATCACCACTCTTGTTCAATTTTTGCCTTTGTTTGAATGTAGCTTAGTAGTTAAGTTTTTAAGTTTAATTGTGAAGTGTTTGTGCCTGTAAAACTTTTGTAGTTCCTAACTTTTGCTCTTGAGCTTATTGGTCTGATTGTTCATTCCAAGTCTCACTTCCAAATTTTAAGTTCTTCACTGTTTGTGATAATAAGTTTGCATAAGCTTGTAAAGTTGCTTATTTCAGTTTCCTTGAGTTGTTTTGTGTTCACATAAGTTATTTTCATGATTATCTCTGAGTTGTAAGCTTGTGGGATTAAATTTTGGCTTGTGCACTCACTGAATCAACACTAACTCAGTATCTCACAAGCCTAACTCCACTAGCCAATAACTTGCTCATAATTTGAGCTTTTCCTGAGCTTGTGAGCTCTTTGGAAAGCCCCTCAGGTCCCCTCCCCAGGTTCCTATTTGGTTTGGTCCCTAAGTCTCTCTTGTAGGCCCCACAGAGGGCTGCACATTGCCCTCAAGGTCTATTTGGCCTGAATTGGATCTGAGATTGCTTATTTGTTAATCTGGCTTATTCAATGTGTATTGCTTGTCATTTTAGCTTCATTTCTGTCCCTCTAAGTTACTCAAAGCTTATTTTATTAGTGTGAGCCCTTGGATAGTTATTTGAGCTTCAAACCTTCATAATCAAGCTTATAAGCTCACTTTTTGGCTTATTTGTATGCACACCACTTATTTCTGAGTTTCATTTAAAGTTCCTTTACAAAAGTTGCATATTTTCAGTGTTAAATCAGTTTTGTAAAAGAAAATTTGGAAAAAGCCAAAAATTAAGAAAGTGATAGCTTCTATTTAAGCCATTTTGGCTTATTTTCTGCTTATTTATAAGCAATTTTCATTTTTAAATTTTTCTTAGGCTTCTTTTTAGTTAAAATAATTTTAGTAATTTTTCCAGATTTTTTCTAGTTCATTTGGTATTTTTTTAATAATTAATTTTAGTTTAAATTAATTAAATAATTAGTTTTAATTAATATTAAATAATTAAAAGGTAGAAAAATTAGGTTTTCTGTTTTAAAAATAGTTTTATAATATTTTAGATTTTTCTAAATTTAATTTTCATTTTTCTAGTTAAATTTTCATACTTAATTGATAATTAGTGTAATTTAGTTAATTAAAAAGTAATTAGAAAATAGTAATTAATTAATAGTAATTAATTAAAAAGTGTAAAAATTATTTTTCTTTTTCTAAAAATTTTCTTAAGTTATTAGGATTATAAAAATATAATTTTCACGTTTGTAGGACTTTATTTGCTCTCGTTTCACTTTTATTTTTGCGCGTTCGCGTTATTTTTAATTCAAACGCGCGTTTTTAGGTTAACTTACGTTTCTAGATAATATGATCATCAGTAATTGTTCCAATAGTATTTCTAAGTTATTTTCAATCATAATCCTGTAGTTTAATCACTCAAAACAAATTTCTGATCCTCCTGTTAAATCACCCGATCACTTTAAACGTTTTTTAATACAATTGTTTACCTCGCTGGGACATAACGACCCGGGAATACACTGTACTCCTTGGTTAGTTGGTTTTAGACGTTTGATTAGGTTGACCATTACCTGGGAAACTTAGTTGACCGTTTAGGACCAATCATATTTTCCCAGGGATGGTTGAGTGCTTCGCCTTGACCGATCTTGGTACAAGCTTCAACTTAATGCCCCACTCAGTATGATAAAAGCTCTCTCTTCAGGAACTCACTCCCACATGCATGACTCTCGAGCTTGCAGACCGTTCAATTTCACGTCCCCTCAGTATTTCCGAGGACGTATTTGTAAGAGTGGGAAAGTTCCATTTTCCGGCATACTTTGTCGTTGTTAATTTCGATGCGGATCCAAGAGTTCCTCTAATTCTTGGGAGAGTATTCTTATGGATGGGTCGTGCATTGATCGATGTTTTCGATGAGGAAATCACGTTACGGGTTGGTACTGAAGCGATAACGTTCAACCTTGATCAAACCTCGAGATACTGCTCGAATTACGATGCTGAATCGGTCAACCGAATTGATGTCATTGACATTGCATCTAAGGAGTATGCTCAAGAAATCCTTGGATTCGCTGATAGTTCTCCGAGTGGCAATCCCACTCCATCTTCTAACCCTATAATTGCTAATTCTTCTCCTTCCCTCACTCCGTTTGAGGGAAGTGATTTCGTCCTTGAGGAAATAGAGGCCTTTCTCAAAAGTGATTCGGTTCCCGATGGAATTAATCACCAAGAGATTGACCCGGAGGAGGATATCTTTCTCCTTGAGAAATTATTAAACAAAGATCCCTCTCCTCTTCCTGTTCTACCTCAACAACTTAATAACGCGGAAATCAAATATGTTGAGAAAACTGATGATTTTCCCGAGGTCGAACTTAAGGACCTACCTCCTCATCTAGAATATGCATTCTTGGAAGGTAATGATAAATTACCAGTCATTATTGCAAAAGATTTAAAGGATGAGGAGAAAACTGCTCTGCTTAAGGTTTTAAAGTCCCACAAGCAAGCAATTACTTGGAAGCTCTCTGACATAAAGGGTATTAACCCAGATTTTTGTACACACAAAATCTTAATGGAGGATGACTTTAAGCCTGCAGTGCAGCATCAAAGACGGGTAAATCCAAAAATCCACGAAGTTATCAAGCAAGAAGTTCTCAAACTTCTTGACGCTGGATTGATTTACTCGATATCTGACAGTCCTTGGGTTAGTCCCATACATTGTGTTCCAAAAAAGGGTGGCATAACTGTTGTCACAAATGAGGATAATGAGTTGATTCCAACTCGGTTGGTTACGGGGTGGCGAGTATGCATCGATTACAGAAAACTAGACGAAGCCACCCGCAAGGACCATTTTCCTCTGCCCTTTATGGATCAAATGCTCGAGAGACTGGCGGGGAATGAGTATTATTGCTTCCTCGACGGCTTCTCGGGATATTTCCAGATTCCCATTGATCCACAGGATCAAGAGAAAACTACCTTCACTTGCCCTTATGGGACATTTGCCTACCGTCGCATGCCTTTTGGGTTATGCAATGCTCCGGGCACTTTCCAGAGGTGCATGATGGCTATTTTCCACGACATGATCGAGAAAACCATGGAGATATTCATGGTTGACTTCTCAGTCATCGGGAATTCTTTCAACTCATGCCTCTCCCATTTAAAAAAGATGCTTCAACGTTGCAAAGACACAAATCTTTGTCTAAATTGGGAGAAGAGCCATCTTATGGTCAAGGAGGGCATTGTCCTCGGCCATAAAATTTCAAAAAGTGGGATTGAGGTCGATAAGGCCATGCCGGGTTTTATCGGAGATTCATTTAGGATTTCTCCAAAATAGCCCGGCCCATGACTCACTTTCTTGAAAAGGAAGCTCCTTTCATCTTTTCCTCCGAGTGCATTGAAGCTTTTTCTACTTTAAAGAAAAGGCTTACCGAGGCACCGATCCTTGTTGCCCCCGACTGGGATTTACCCTTCGAACTTATGTGCGATGCTAGCGACTTCGCTATTGGTGCAGTTCTGGGGCAACGCAAAACCAAACATTTTCAGCCAATACATTACGCAAGTAAGACCATGACTGAAGCTCAAACACACTATACCACCACAGAAAAAGAATTATTAGCTGTGGTATATGCCTTTGAGAAATTTAGGCCTTAATTGATCCTGACCAAATGCGTGGTGTATACGGACCACTCGGCCTTGAAATACATGTTTGCTAAACAGGACGCAAAGCCAAGACTGCTCCGTTGGGTCCTGCTCCTATGAGAATTCGATATAATTATACGAGACAAAAAAGGAGCAGAAAACCTTGCGGCTGATCACTTATCCTGGCTAGAGAATCCTCATCAGGATGTTCTCGAAAGAAAGGAAATTAATGAAACATTTCCTCTTGAGACACTCAATTTAATCTCTACCCGGGATGATACCACTACCCCATGGTTTGCCGATTTTGCAAATTACCATGCGGATAATTTCATTGTGAAAGGGATGTCGTCCCAACAGAAAAGAAAATTCTTTAAAGATGTTAAACATTACTTCTGGGACGACCCCTACTTGTTCAAAATCTGTGCGGATCAAGTCTTCCGACGGTGTGTCCATGGCCAAGAAGCCATGGAAATTCTTAAAGCATGTCATGATGGACCCACGGGGGTACATCATAACCCAAACTACACCGCCAAAATGGTGTTTGATTTAGGATTATTTTGGCCACAATCTATAAAGATGCCCATGAACTTATCAAAACCTGTGAGGCTTGCCAGTGTCACGGGAATATTTCCAAAAGAATGAGATGCCACAAAACGCCATCCAAGTCTGCGAAATATTTGATATGTGGGGCATTGACTTTATGGGGTCGTTCCCGTCTTCACGAGGGAATAAATACATACTCGTGGCTGTCGACTATCTGTCAAAATGGGTTGAAGCAAAAGCTTTACCCGCCAATGATGCCCGAGTAGTCGTTAAATTTTTGAAGTCTCTCTTTGCTAGATTCGGAACTCCTCGTGCCATTATCAGTGATCGTGGCACACACTTCTGCAATGAACAATTTGCAAGAGTGATGCTGAAATATGGTGTAACTCACCGTCTTTCTACTGCATATCACCCACAAACAAGTGGGCAAGTAGAGGTCTCGAATCGGGGTATTAAGAGAATTCTGGAGAGGACGGTGGGCGAAAACCGTGCCTCTTGGTCGGATAAGCTGGATGATGCACTATGGGCTTTCTGCACTTCTTACAAAACACCCATTGGGTGTACTCCATATAAGCTGGTGTATGGGAAAGCATGTCATCTTCCGATCGACTTAGAACATAAGGCCTACTGGGCCTTAAAACATGCAAATTTCGACCTTCAAACAGCGGGTGATCACCGCAAAGTTCAACTAAACGAACTTCGTGATCAAGCTTATGAGAATTCTTTGCAGGGAAAAAACCAAGAAGATCCACGACTCAAACATTAAGAACCGTGTTTTCAACATCGGTGACAGAGTCCTTCTCTTCAATTCACGATTGAAGATATTATCAGGAAAGCTGAAAACCCGCTGGTCTGGGCCATTCACTGTAACAAAAGTGTTTCCATACGTAACTATTGAATTATCTCAACCTGACGGTTCCAACTTCAAAGTGAATGGCCATCGGTTAAAACACTACTTTGGAAGGGACGTACCACCAATGGTTGTCCCGGATCTCCAAACTTTCCCCACGAACCAATGAATTCGGGAATCGAGTCAAGCTAGTGATTCGATAAATAAAAACAGTAGCATGTATACGGGGTTTTCACCCTAAGTGTGGGGGAAGTTACCCTGCTATGATTCACCATGTATATATCTCTCTAAAAAAAAAAAATAAAAAAAAAAATAAAAAAAAAAAATTGTATGTATAAATGCATATAAATAAAGTGAAAAATGTTATTTCCACATTTAGCTTGTAATGCTATCTTTTTGCTTTCAAAGAGTCGGCATAATAGCCGAGACTTTGAATATTGAGGACAATATTCAACTCTAAGTGTGGGGGGGGGGGGGGGGGGGGGGGGGGAATTCTAGCGAATTTAATCACATTATACCTTCTAGTACCCCCCCCCCCACCCCCACTCCCCCCCCCCCCCCCCGTTTTTAGCCAAAATTTTTTCACTTTATTTCAAAATTTTTATGGTTATCAGTCCACCTTGTCTAAGCCACAAAAGGACTGGCTAATACAGGAGCAAACGGCTCTTAGTAAGATATCTCAAAACCGTTGATGGCTGACAATTTGCCAAATATTGTATGGGATTCAACTCACCATATCCTTAATCGTGAAGAGTTGGCTAGTCAGAAGCAAACGGCTTTTGGTAAAGACAAATCTAATCCGTTGACAGCTGATGGTTTGCTCAAAATCATATGGTGTTAACATTAAATATTATATTAAAAAGTGATGGTCATTCTCATTTATTGTAACGTTGTAATGTGTCGTAGTTTTTGTTATTAGAATAGTCCAATGGGCCTTGGTCTTGGTAAGCTAATATATCATGAATTAAGTAATGTAAGCCTTTATATGTAAAAGGAAACCAAGCCCAAGACCAAGCCCATGGAAAGCCTCATAAGGCATCATGTTATGAACTATATAAACACCTCAAAGGCTCATTTGAGGTGTGTGCTTGTGTGTGTATTTGTGTGTGTTTATTAATAAAAGCTTTCTACTTCATCTCTTATTCTTATTACATATTAACGCCACATACATCTCATCAAGTCACCATCTTTCCTTCTTCTAGTGCTTAATATTTGTGATAAAGTTGATATATCTAAGGTCCTACATATGGTTATCAGTGTACCATAGTTCTTACTAGAACTGAAACATTTGGCTACTCCAGAAGTAATGGCTTTTGGAAAAGAGACATCAAATCCATTAAGTTTTCATAAAAGATTGCTAGGGACTAGCAATATTTTAGTGTGGGGGATTGATGAGTGTGCAAATACTCATCATTTTTACTCATCTGAACTGCCAAAATATCCAAAAAACACTCAAATTTGCATCAAAATACTGAAAATATCACAGAATTGTGTTTTATATGTTTCAGATGCAAAATGATCAAAAATAGATGAAATATGAACAAAGTTTGCATAATTGGCAGTTTCAGTCCCTCAACTTTCAAAACTTGTCAAATCTAGTCCCTAAGCATTTATTTTGGAAAAAAAGTCACCAAAGGTCCTTTTGGAATCACAAGTAAACATATTTAGTCCTTTGGTGTGAAGTTTCTAAAATTACAAGGTTAATCCCTACACTTTGCAAAATTGATAAGAATGGTCCCTGGGAGTTAAAAAACTTTGAAAAAATCAATTTTGGTCCTTTTTCTACTCATCTTTGGCAGGAATGGTCCTTGGGAGAAAAGTTTGGTGAAATTACATGTTTGGTCCCTGAAGTTTACAAAGTTGTCAGATTTAGTCCCTAGGAAATTCAAAAGTGGAAAATTTATATTTCGGACCTTGGACTATTCATACTTGGCAGAAATTAACCTTGAAACAACTTTGGAAGATTGACAAATCCAACCCCCAACTTTCAGATTATTGCAACTTAGGTCCTTGTGATTTCTACTAATAAAACCAAACGGACCATTTTAATAATACCAATCCAATCCACAACCAAACCAACCCAACGCTCTAACCCCTGATCCACAAACACCCAAAGCCCAAACCCTCAGCCCAGTCCACCACCCTTTCTAATACAACACCAGGGTCAAACCATTGACCCTTGGTCAAACCGGTCAAACACAACACCCTTCCCTCTCCCTCTCATCCCACTCCACTTGCAGCATCCCATCACCTAAGACCCCCACCATCACCATCCTATCAACCACCCAAACAACTACCCACCTAACAAGGACAACTACAATTAATGCTCCCCCTCAATTGGTATAAAGCAGAGCAAATTGCTCTGTTTCTGTTTTGGTGCCAAAATGATCCAAGGGTCAAGATCAATCAGAAATAATCAAACAGCTCTAATTACAAGTGGGAAAGACTCAGAAGGCTTCTGAGAACCCTAATCCTCAGCTATAAAAGGAAAGAAGCAACAAGGAAGAAGAGTAGTATATTTTTAGTTTAAGTGTGTCGTTTAGATTATAGCTTGTTATTTCAGTTAAATCTTAAGCTTTTGAGCATTGTACTAGTTTATTTAAGTTGTAATAAAACTTTTTTCAAGTTTAATTTCAAAGTTCAGTACCAATTTCAGTATATGCAATTTTCATTTTTATTTCAAAAATCTCAAAAGGCTTAGCTGTTGTTTCTAGTTAATGATATAGATGCATAAGTTCATGTAAGCTCCCAGAAATCTCATAAAATCTTTTAGAAACATTAAAAGCAGTGTAGGTTCAGAAAAATAAAAAACACAAAAAATAAGAAAAAAAAACAAAGAAAAATCAAAAAGGGAGATGAAGATGATGATTAAGCTGGAGCAGGGTTGATTTTGGATGGCCCTAGGTTTAGAGGTTTGTGGAAACCTATAGGTTTGGTTTGTGGTTCCTTGGTTCATGCTTTGTATCTGGAATGCACATTGTAAGCTCAAAATTACATTTCTGTATTTCTACGGTAGCATAGCTTATTTTACTGCTTATTTAATCTCTTTGTGCTTATTAGGTGCTATTTAGTCTCATTAGTGTTAATAGTTGTGCACTGGTTCAATATTGTGCATTGTGCTTGAAGTTTTCATCTTAACTGTCATATAAGCTAAGTAGTGATTCATGAGATTTAGGTGATACTGTTGGTGTTTTTATACACACATAAGCTTATTACATCATAAATAGTCCCTTGAAAACATTTTCACCTTCCTGAAACAGTATTACCTTTGAAAAGTTCATTTGAATAATTTTATAGGGGGTGTTTGGATGTGCAAGTATCTTTACGTTCCTGTTGTTGTTTTATTGTTCATTTAGCCTGAGTAGTCTTCATTAGGTATATATAGGTTAGTAGAGTCATAAAATTTAGGTCTCTTTTGTAAAAAAGTCAAAATTTCATTTCCAAGTTCATTTGCATAATCTGTTTTCATATTAGAGGTTAAAATCTTGCATACTAGTTCACAAGTGTTCAACTTAGCTTAATTTAACTTGATTTCAGCTTGTCACATCATTTTTAATCCATTAGATTCAAATCCAAGTTCACAAAAGTCAAATAGCATCAAAAACCAAAAAGTCAAAATTGCATGTTGTGCAGAAACTCATTTTTTCAAGAAATTTTCATGAATTTTGTGATGCAATTCAGACCCTGAGCTTTTTACAAGTCAAAGCCCATCAGCTTATCTTTCAAAACCTACCATCAGCTTAATTTTGTGATTTTTTGTGAAGCCTGTGCAACAGCTTATTTGAAGCTGCAGGGCAAGTACATGCCCTGTGCGTTGGGCATTGGCCAAATTTCCAAGTCCCTTTGTGACTGACTCAGTGGACCCCACACCCTGCCCCTTGGCTTATTTTGTAGCTTATTAGCCCACCTTTTCAGACCTAGGTTTAGATTAGACTCCAGCTTATTTGCCCTTGGCTTATTTAGCCTCTCTTGTGACCTGTCTCAGAACCAATAACCTGAGCCCTCAGGTTTTACACCCAAGTTCCAAGGCTTACCCTGGTTGCATAAATAAGCCATAAGCCTAGCTTATTGGCTTATTTCAGAGTTGACCAGGTCAACTTTGAGGACCTAGGTTTAGTTTGGACCCCTTTCACTTCTGTGGACCCCAGAGAGGTCCAAAAGTCCTTGTGTAAGGCCTGTTTTGGCCTTGTATTTTGTTTAGTGCTTATTTGATCACAACAGCTTATACTTGTGCTTATTTGGTTTCTAATTGCTCATTTCAAGTTTGTTTCCATCTGTTTTACCTTATTTGATCATTTGGCAGCTTAAAATTAGCTTTTTCAAACAACCACAAGTCCTAATAAGCTAAAACATACACTGTTAAGCACTTGGGGTGCACACAGCTTATTATTAAGCTACAACACAAGTCCCTTCATAAAAGTTGTTTGTTATTAGTTAATAATCAGTTGTCATAAAGTAAAATCCAGAAAAACCAAATTTAAAATTAGTGATAGCTTCTATTTAATAGGATTTATCTATTTGATTTTTCTTTTCAGCTTATTATTAAGCACTTCATCATTTTCATGTTTTTCTTAATTTTTTTTTATATTAAAGTATTTTCAGTAATTTTTCTAGATTTTTCTCTTTTAATTTAGTATTTATTAGAAGTAATATTATTTTAATTAATAATTAAGTAATAATAGTATATTTAATAGTTTTATTAATTTTAATTAACAACAGTATCTTTTTATATTTTTCCTAGGTTTTATAAATCATTAAGTATTTTTAGAAAATAGTTTCTTAATTACTACTGTTCATTTTCTATTTTTCTTAATTAATTTAGTTAACTAGATTTTAATTAATAAATAAGTAAATAATTAGTAAAATAGTCTAAATATAATTTTTATAAACTTTTTATAATTTTTTAGGATTCCTAAGATGGTTAATTAGTTTTACAAAGTTTCTCGGAATTTTCTAAGACATTTTGCTATTTTTAGTAATTTAAATTAGTTTAATTACTTTAATTAATATAATTAGTATTTAATTAATATAAAATCCACAAAAAGACAAAAAGACATATTTTTAGTTTTTATATTATTTTTAAGTTATTTTATAATTTTTAAAAATAAATTTTCATTTTCTTAGTTTTAATTTAATATTATATTATATTTTGTATAAATTAAATATTAATAATAAGTAATTAAATAGTTTTAATTAATAATAAATAATAAAATAATCAAAAAAAAATATTTTTAATTAAATTTTCTTTTAATATTAAGTTTGTAAAATTTTCATTTGCACCCCCTGTAGTTGTAAATTGTTTAAAACTCACATTTTTCTCTGTCTGTAAGCATTTCTAATTTGCAATTTGCTTACGCTTATACATATCTGTTTACTGTGCTTGTTATAAACTGTTATCCAAATAATATCAGTAGTATAAATCAAACCCACTTCATCTTTGGTTACTGTCCTCAGTACCATTCATTCCCAAAAACGTTTATAAATTCAATTTCAATCTCGTTGGGACTTAACGACCCGGGGATTTCCCTGTACTTCCACGGATTTTAATACTTGACTTTTTCTCCTAGGTGAGCCTATCAACTGCACCCGGTTGACTGGTTGGTTTGGGAGGAGTCAGTCCCATTTTAGTAACGCTCGTTAAAAATGTCATTAGTTGCAAGGATTTTTTCGTCTTTTCGGTCTTTCTTGTCCAAGCACCCCATTAACACCGTTGGTCCCTGAACTTTCCAATTCTAGAATTACAAAAATCAAGAACCTATATTCTCAATCTTTCACCCCACTAGCACCCTCTGTTCACCATCGCTCCTACCAGGCCGTTACTATCGTCAACCTCTCCACTCTTCATCAACCTCCAACCTTTATTACCATCGTCACCACCATACCCATCACCACTAAAATAATTCCAAACACTTTTTTCCTCAATTTGTTATTAATTGTCAATTTCAGTTTACACATTTCTCTAATCACCCTACATCCTTAACCCTAACTAAAGAATGTCAACAATCAAGATGAGCCAGTAAACCAAAATTGATACCGAGATTAAAACCCATAATCCCTTTCCTCCTTATGATCTGATAGTCTACAATCCCCCCGATCGACTAAATTATTGTCATTCTTGTCAATTTTTCACTCTATATAAATATAAATGGGATTTCAGTATACGATGCTTCATCAATCATCACATGACTCTTACGCTCTTTGTATTTGATCGATTGGTTCTTTAGTAGTGTTTGTTTGATGTTCATCTAAAGCTATCAGTTTGTTCATACTCAAAAATGTTGATAATATGTTTTTCTAGTTCTTATTGTATTATTTTTCCTTTTTTAGTTTCATTCGTACATAGTTGAACAAACGATTAAAACGGAGATTTCAACCCGCGCATTGCAGTGAAGTGTTTGTATACGATAATATTATAACCATTGGAAGAGTAGACTTTTTCTAAATTAAAGTCGACTTTCGTGTGTTAACTTTGCTTGTTCCGTTAACTTAGATACAACGTTGCACAGAAAAATAAAATAAAATAAATAATTGTTATTAGACTACTGAACCACTTGTTTTTGTAGGTAAAGATACATATAAAGTTACACAAAATCGTTTTTATTCCTTGTTGGCTTTAGTTCTTGTTGATTTATTTTCTTCTGGTTTTATACCCCATGATTATTTTTTCAGCATCTTGATCTTCTGGTAGATGTGATGGTGATAGTGTCACTAAAAGAGAGAAAATTCAGTACTAATTACTAAATATTGAGATTAGTAAAAAAATGGTCGCAACTATACCTACAATAATTATCCATGTTCCATTATGCATCATCATATAAAAAAAACAAATTGACATATTGAAGGTTAACTTCATGTATTGTTCAAAAGTAACAGAATATAATCTTACAGAAACTATAATTACCATAAAAGAAAGCTATGTCAATAATCAACAATCATGTATATTTAGTCTTGCAAACAAGACTATTGCTGAGAAGATAGTCAATAGTCTTGCAAAAACATCAATGTTGCCGAGAAGATGCCACATGAAAATTTGGGTTTTTCTCTTCGTAGTATTCCTCGGGGTGGTATTGAACAGTCTCAATTCATTAATCTTGTGGCAAGATTGGAGGATATTGTTCTAGTTGATATGAGGGACAGGTGGGTGTGATCGAAAGAATGATCAGGTGAATTTTCAGTTGCATCTGTTCGAAGAATGATTGATGATCGCTGGTTGCCTAATGTTACAAACAAGACTCGATGGACTAATGTTGTGCCCATTAAAGTTATCGTTCTTGCATGGAAAGTTAAATTGGACTGTTTACCAACTAGGTTGAATATTTCTAGGCAAGGTATGGATATCGAATCTATTTTATGTCCTTCTTGTGGTGTGGTGGTGGAATCATCTAGTCATGTTTTCTTCTCTTGCTTATTAGCTAGAGAGGTTTTTCCCAAGATTTGTAATTGGTGGGATGTAAATTTCATGGAGCTTTCTTCGTACGAGGAATGGTTAGAATGGTTCTTAAATATTCGCCTTCACTCTAAACATAAAAAGATGATCGAAGGAGTTTGCTACACCATGTGGTGGTCTATTTGGAATTTTCGCAATAAGAGTATTTTTTGGTTGAATCCTCCTACCAAGACATCTTTTTTTTAGGGTATTGTTTCTCGTTCTTTTTATTGATGTAGGTTTAGAAGTAAGGTATTTTTTAGTTGGATAGATTGGCTTAAAAATCCCTACCTTATAACTATGTAATTTCCTAGCTCCTTTTTTTTTTTTTTTTTTTTTTTTTTTTTTTTTTTTTTTTTTTAATCCGCCGTTTAATATAAAAGAAAAAGAAAAAAAAAAAACAATCACATAGATTTAACATGTTACACGCTGACAACAATTTTTAGAGGATAAAGTTTAAGTTACAACAATAATAAGTCACATTAAGAAATGTGGTTCTTAAGTCAAAAGAGTACACAAAAAAACCATAGCTTCATACTGGCCCGCCACATCAAAATTCAAGCACGTCACATCATTTTTATGGATGTTTTGATTAACTGTATCATCATTCTTTTATTGTTTGATCTTCTCAGAATTGTTTTGATCCGCAAGGTGATATAACTTGATGAATCAATATATGTATATGGAGATGAGATCAATATAGATCTTATATTTGCTGTGTTTTCAAAAACGGAAGGCTAAATAACTGGTTTACCCAACAATCAATAACCAAAACCGGAGCCACAAACTAGACTTTTTTTAATCAAACCTAATAAAATTTCACAACAAAAGAAGCATCAATTTCTATCAGAGAATACTATATATAACAAAATCTTACAAACCTATAAAATAAATTGAGTAAACTGCAAAATACATGCATGTGGTTTGCAAATTTTAACGTCTCACATCTTTGTCAGAAACAATCGGCACCTTACATCCTTCGTTAGCCAAACGTTTAAGATCATACATCCCTCGTTTAAAATAAGGACAAACGGTGCAAATCATTTCTCCGTTATCTCTTAACAGGATAGAAAATATTACACCGTTAGCCTTCAAACTAATGGTATTTGCACCGTTAGTCATCATTTTACGCTTTTATGCGTTTTATCCGCTTTTTGTACGTTTATCCTATTTTTGTACGTTTTTATCCGTTTTTTGTATATTTTATCCGTTTTTAATGTTTTTTGTACGTTTTTGTCCTTTTTAACGTTTTATCCATTTTTTGTACGTTTTTATCAGTTTTTTGTGTTATATCCGTTTTTTGTACGTTTTATGAGTTTTTTTTATATGTTTTATCCATTTTTGTACGTTTTATCCATTTTTTTGTACGTTTTTATCCATTTTTATTCATTTTTTTATGCTTTCTCCATTTTTTGTATGTCTTATCAGTTTTTTACGTTTTGTCCATTTTTTTTGTACATTTCATTAGTTTTTTGTACGTTTTATTTGTTTTTTTTAATTTTTTATCCGTTTTTTGTACGTTTTATCATTTTTTTATGTTTTATCCGTTTTTTGTATGTTTTATCCTTTTTTACGTTTTATATGTTTTTATCCATTTTTTTTTACGTTTTATCCAATTCTTTTGTATGTTTTAACCATTTATGCCCTTATTCTACGTTTGTATCCGTTTTTTTAACGTTTTAACCTTTTTTTTTTACGTTTCATCCATTTTTTGTCCGTTTTTGTATGCTTTGTTCATTTTTTTGTACATTTTCATAAGTTTTTTTACGTCTTATCCATTTTTGTATGGTTAAAACGTACCAAAAACGTACAAAAAATGGTTAAAATATAAAAAAGTGGATAAAACGTACAAAAAATGGTAAAGCGTACAAAAACGTATAAAAAACGTTTAAAAAGTAATAAAACGGATAAAATCGTAAAAAAAAGCAAAACATACAAAAAACAGATAAAAAGTAAAAAAAAAAAAGAAAAAAGATAAAATAAAAAAAAATAGATAAAACGTAAAAAAATGATAAGAATGTACAAAAAAACGGAGACAACATTAAAAAAGGGACAAAAACGGATAAAACATAAAACAAACGGATAAAACGTGAAAAAACCTGATAAAAGCAGACAAAAAAACAAAGAAAAGGTAAAATAATGGACAAAAACAAATAAAACGTACAAAAAATGTAAAAAACGGATAAATAATAAAATAAAAAAAGGATAAAAACGTAAAAAATACATAATACGTACAAAAAGCTGTTAAAAATGTAAAAAGATGACTTACGATGCAAATACCATTAGTCCTAAAGGCTAATGGTGTAATATTTTCTATCTCGTTAAGTGATAACAGACAAATAATTTGCACCGTTAGTCCTTATTGTAAATGAGGGATGTATGATGTTAAGCATTTGGCTAATGAAAGATGTAAGGTGCCAATTGTTTCTGACATAGATGTAAGATGTAAAAAATTGCAAACCACATAAATGTATTTTGCAGTTTTCTCAAATAACTTTTTGAGACATCAAAGGATCCACATAGAAAGGTCGTATTACCAAACAACTTTACAAAGCCTGTAACTACCCAAAAATAAACTGAATATGAACATATTAGTAAGTTAATAATAGTTTTGATTTTTTGGAAAAAGAACATTGAAAGCTCATTTTCTAGTTTGCTTAATGCAACAGTGGAGAAAAGTTTCCATGGTCCATTTAACAGCTAGTTCCTTGACCCATGCCACAATCAAAAAAGAAACGACATAATATTCGAAAAATTAAGCAACAATCCAAATACATGATTCAACACAAAAAGGCACTTAGTTGTATGTGTTAGTTTTAACGGATAAAAATTAATAAATATGTCCGGACTCGAACTCGAGACTTCAGGATTGCACACTTTACGTATGAGTTTCAATTAATTAATAATTATTGTTTTAGTGACGAATAATTATTAAATTCACAAAATGAGCACTTAACGGTACCTAACGACCGTTAGACAAAAGATGAAGGACTAGAATTGAAATTGAATTAAAGAATGCTATGGATTGGGCTTGTGTGACCCATGTTTGGCCGATCCATGCCCTCTAGGGCTTGTGATTGTGTCTTTTGCTCCAAGCTATGAGAATAGTATAAATACATGCCTTCATGTATTCACTTTCTCATCCTTTGATTCATTTGCAATCTAATTCTTCTTCTTCTCTCTTATTGAGCCTAGAAATCGAACTACACCCTTATAGGGTTCCTACTAGATTTCCTAAGCTCAAATCCATTCTAGTTTTAGTTGATCAACTACACCCTTCTACGGTTCCTACGCGATCTTCTAAATATTGTGTTTGGATTGCTTGTGAATTAAGAACCTAGCTTTTCTTATTGAAACGCTACTAATACGTGTGTTCAAGAACGAAGTGTTGGCATACTTTTGCTAACAAGGTGATTTGCCCTATTCGACTAACCCTAGTCGATCCACCATTAAACCCTAATTAGGGTTTATAGTTCTTGTTCACTGATTTCTTGTTATTGCTAGAAATCACAAAGAGGTACGCATCCTTTTATATTCAGTTAATTTATTTACATGTATTTGATCTATTTTCGTTGCGTACTCTTTGATGTTTATGTGTTTATACTATTGTTATGATTCACATATTCCAACAGTGGCATCAAGAGCCGTTAATACATGTAATATATTACCGAAACACATAAAATTGAATCGTTTGATTATTACATGCTTGGTGTTCTTATGTTTTTTAAATCTCTCTTAAACCTTAGATTTTTTTTAATAAGTCGACTTCTATTTATTTTTTATAAATGTCGATTTTTTTTTAATAAAATTAGGGTTTTGGAATTTTGAATAAAAACTTGTAGAAACCCTAGGTTGCATGTAATAGTTATGTGTATATAAATGGATATTGGTGATATGCCGTTTGGTTGTGTTCCTAATTGACATGATTATATGTTTATAATATGTGCTATTTGGGCATCCATGACAAACCATGCATGTGTTGTTATGGATTATGTTTTGTTTGATTTCATGCTTATTTATGCGATTCTATTATAATTGATAAGTTGTTTAGTAAATATTATGAATAAAGATTACTAAAATTTGATTAATTATAAAATTAGGGAAGACCCTATTAATTGTGTATTAAATCAATTGTGTGTTTTAAATTGATTTTTATTTGCATGCCCATTATTGTTGTCGTTTGTTTATTTTATTTAATTACTTTTGTTTTATATGTTTTGTGACATGATATTAACAAAAGGGTAATTTCAAAAATAAAATATTAAACGGACTTAATAATGGTGAAATCTTGTTTTGAGCTTACATATAAATCTTGAACTTTTGGTTGATTGATCGCTACTGTATTAAGTGGTTGTAAGGTGAAACTATTTTGACAAACTATAAAGTGGGTATAAGGATGGCTTAGCATTAAATTGCGGCCTTAGTGAGCCTCCATTCTGGCTTGACGCCCGCCTGTGAGTCAAATTTAGTTTTACCTAACATCCATGATAACTACGAAGCACTTAAGGCAAAGTTGTAAGTTTCTCAACACCTCAATCAAAACTTTGGAGATTTAAGCTCGTAAAGAAACTAATGAGTAAAGTTTTTTACATGAAACATATGCTACAAGATGAATGCATGACATCTTTGTACATATATTTTGATTACACACATCAAATTTACTACCCTTAAATTGAAGTTATATGCCATCTAAGGAAACGGAAACACCTAAAATTGGGTCTACGTCAGGGCGTAACCTGGCTAGATTGCAATGGAAGGGAAAATTACATGATTTCATCACTAGCATATCAACTGGTGTGGTGGAATTATGTAAGTTTGTTGTTTCTTAAATTGGTTAACTTAATTGAGTTGATAGTGGGACTGATCACTCAAGGCATAAGAAGATGGGGATAAAACATGCTTACATTGCAACTGCGGTTGGCAAATATGTAAATCCCATCGATTCTAGGAATTGCAATTGAATATTGGCAATTGAGGTTCGACTCGTACCTTATTGAATACCGTCATCACTAGCAGATCAACTGATGTGATGAACCTATGTCAATTTGGATCCTAGTTTTTCAGTGAAAATTAAATGGTTATATGATTATGAACCATGGGTATTTAATTTTCTTGAAAATTTAATTATCGAAAATACTAAAATTGAATTTTGTAATTCTTTTTAACGTATTAATGCAACATTAAAGCCGTAAACATGGTTTGGTCTTAAATTGGTAAATTGATCTAATTCTGCTTTCAAACATAATGTTTGATTGAGAAAAATTTATCGAAATGAAAGAAAGTCTATTTTCCATGAGAGAAGAATAAGACTCAATCCTATTCCTTTTCATGATTAAGAAAGGTATGATAGGAACATAAGAATAAGACTCAATCCTAAGTCTATTTTCCATGAGAGAAGAATAAGACTCAATCCTGTTCCTTTTCATGATTGAGAAAAGTATGACAGGAACATTAGAATTGTCTACATTCTAATATATAACTCAAGAGTATTGCACATGCTATTTCCATAAGAAATTTCATTACCCTTATTTGGTGAATGAATTCTTCTATAACAAACAATGCATTTGGTTAAATGGAAAATATGAGTTATTAGAAGCTGGACAGATTACCGCAAAATTGGTAAAAGGCAAAGCTAGTATTTTATCTAGTTGTTGTGCTTTAAAGGTGCTACATACCATTATGGGGATGGTAGGCCTATTAAGGAAGAAGCTGCATGCCCAAATTCTTCAAGTTAATATCATTGATATAGTAGAATACACATTTTAGAACCTGAGTAATTATTACGTATGGGTTTCTCTAAATGTGCAGGAAAGTAAAAACAAGCAAATTGTTTTCACTAGTTATGAAACACGTACAATGTTGTCAAATCCAGTGGGAGCTTTGTGTTGTTTACTGAATATAGAGTTATTGTTATGTTCTCTAATTCAGTGGGAGCTACAAGACTTAATTTCTGTGTAGTAGCCCAGTTTAGCTTTAAGATAATTACTTTCAAATTGTAGACACTCATGCTTTTAGGATAGCCATGTGCGTTTCCTGACAAGACAAAGTAGTCCTACATCTACTAGTTAACTTATGACACAAATCATATTGAATCACATAAACAAACTGATTGAGCCTAAACGGTCAACCTAAATAGACCAAAGGATGGTCAACTAGGTCAAACTGCCTAGAATTTTGATTGGCTCCAAACGGTCAACCTAAATAGACCAAAGAATGGTCAACTAGGTCAAACTTCCTAGAGTCAATGCTCTGTGGAATATAAGGTTTCCCCGGGTCGTTATGTCCCGACGAGGTGTGAATTGTTATCAAACGGGTTTGTGATCGGGTGAATTTGAATGGGAAGTGGTTTATGATTGATTACACTAAGGAATATACGAAGAAATAGCTTAAATAAGCTATATGAATGGTTACGTGAAAGTTAGATACTTAAAAACGTTTAATATCTAAAAACGCGTATGTTTACATTTTAAATAACGTAAACGTACAAAATAAAACGTAAAAACTGAAATCTGAAAACCCCCAGGGGTGAAAATGACTTTTTTACAAACCTAAGGTTAAAAGAAAATTTTTAGAAAAAGAAAATTAATTTTCACACTAATTACTTATTTAATATTAATTAAATACTATTTAATACTAATTATTAATATTTAAATAACTTAAATACAATATAATATTATTTTAATACTAGAAACATGAAAATTAAATTTCTAAAATTATAAAATAACTAAAAACAAATTTTAAAACTAAAAATATGTCTTTTTGTCTTTTTGTGATTTTTATATTAATTAATTACTAATTTAATATTAATTACCAAATTAAACTAATTTAAATTATTAAAAATACTAAAAAGACTTAGAAAATTAAGAAAAATTTTATATATCTAATTAACCATCACAGAAATCCTAGAAAATTATAAAAAGTTTGTTTTACATATTTTTACACTATTTAACTAATTAATATTCTAAATATTAAATAATTACTAATTAAACTATTTAAATTATAAAAACTAGAAGATGAACAGTAAAAATTATAAGAAAATTCCTAAAATTGTTTTATAACTTATAAAAGCTAGAAAAAAATATAAAAACTAGGGTTTACTTCATAAAAACTAATTTTGGTATTTAATACTTAATTATTAATAAACCTAATATTAAATCTAATTAATACTAAATGACAAAATAAAAATCTGAGAAAATTACTAAAATTACTTTAATATAAAAGAAGTTTAAGAAAAATATAAAAATGCCAAGTGCTTAATAAAAATCTAAACAGGATAATTAAAAATTTAAATTACATTAAATAGAACTATCACTTGAAATTAAATTGGTTTTTGTGGAATTTTCTTTTACAAACCTATTTTAACACTAAAAACAAACAACTTTTGCAAAAACAAATTTTTTAAAACTTAAAAATAAGTCATGTGGGCACAATAAGCTTGGACAGTTGACTTTGGTCAATTGTCAAAGCTAAAAGCTTTGAAATAAGCTTTAAGCTGAGACCAGGGGTGGATTAAGGTGAGAATAAGCTAAAGGGACAAGTATTAAACTAAAACAATAAGAATGGCACCCTGAATAAGCCAATAAGTCCAAATAAGCAATCCAATTCAAACTTAGAAGCTGGAAAATGGGACAAGTTTTATGGGTGATTTCAAGTGGGGTCCATTGAGTCTAAGCTCAAAAGAGTGCTCAGACTTTGAAGGTGGCCAGGAGGGGAGTCCAAGGAACCAACGAGGGGGGTGTGGGTCCCACTGTGGAGGCCAGAGACAACCACCAAAGGTGGTTGTGTGGGGTGGTGATCTACTGCAGCAGGGGAGATCAGTCCCCCTACAGTAGTGTTTGGCCAAGTGTGGGGCCCACCATAAAAATCACAAAAGTAAAGGGAAGGTTGGACTTTGAAGATGAGGTGGGATACTACTACTCCTAAAAAGCTCAAGGTCTGAAACTTCTCACAAAATTCTATAAAAATCTTGCAAGAAATGGAAAAAACTGAGTACATGCCATTTTGACTTTTCATGCAAACATGCTAGATTGACTTTTATGGATTTCTAATGGATCCTATGAGCTAATAAAGTTATGATAAGCTATAATAAAGATTGATGAGTGCTCAAATACTCATCATTTTTATCGTATTTAAACTGCCAAAACGTACAAAAACAATCGAAAAGTCATCAAAATACTGAAATTATCCCAGGGATTGTGTTTTATATGTTTTAAATGCAAAATGAGCAAAAACAAATGAAAAATGATCAAAATTTGCAATATTGGCAGTTTCAGTCCCCTATGTTTCAAAATTTGTCAAAAATAGTCCATATACATTTATTTTGAAAGAAAAGTCAACCCAAGTCCTTAAAAAATCAAAGGTTATCAAAAATGGACTTTGGGTGAAAAGTTTGGAAAATTTACATTTTTAGTCCCTCAAGTTTGAAATCTGTCAAAAATAGTCCCTGGGAATTTTGAAAAATGAAAAAAAATTAAGTTTGATCCTTGGAATGTGAAAACTTGGCAATATTGATCCCTTGTGATATTTTGGCAGAAGTACAACTCAGGTCCCTTGGTTTGGTAAAATTTCAAAATTGGTCCTTGTGTTTACTACTTAACCATACGGACCCTTTGTTTTATTATAAACATAAACCAAACCAAACCAAACCAAGCCCACTCAAAATCCAAAGCCCATTCCAACCTCTTCACAGCCCATCCAACACCCCAGCCCACCTCCATCTCAAAATACTACTCCCTCCCGTTTTAATAAAAACCTCGGTCAAAACTTTGACCCCCCACTTTGACCACTCCCTTTGACCTCCACCTCATCACCTCCCCACTCAAACCTGCTACCAGCCAACCCCCCCATCATAACCCCTACTCCTTCACCCTCTGCTACACTCAACCCTTCCCCCTTGCATCTCCAAACAACAACTACAATCCAAATTTACACCCCTGGCACCAATTATCTGAGGAAAGAGCCAAAAAGGTTTTGGCGGCAAAGGATTTTAAATGGCCAAGATTGCTTCTACTTGATCCTATGGTCCAAGAAGGGTGCTGGGAAAAGTCCAAAGTTGATTCAGAAACCCTAATTTTGGAGGCTATATAAAAGGAAGAAGATGCAGTGGAAGAGAGTGGTAGTTTTTTAGTGTAATTTTAGTTCATTTAAGTTATTGTAATTTGTAATTTCCACTCAAACTTTATGTTGTAACTTGTTTTCATTAAGTAATATAAGCTCTCAGTTATTGAATTTAAGTTGTTTCAGTTCAATCTCAGAATTCAAGTTTTTTAGTAAAATTTGGTTAAAAATCTGTGGTTGTTATAAATGATTCACAAGCTCATTTAAACTCATAAACACATAAGAAAAATAAAAAAAACAAGGAAGGAAAGTGATATAATAAGCAGGGTACCTTAGCATATGAAACTGTGGAAGCAATATGGAAGTACCAAGTAATGGAAATTGGTAGAAGGACTTTACCTAGCTTATCTTTGATAAGCTAGGAGCTTGTTGCAGCTTCAAGATACCCTAGTTGAGCTAGTGGTTAAGGTTTTCAAAGTTTGCTTTCAAATTTCAAGTTCTTAGTGTAATATTTGCATACTTTGTAATTAGTAATTATAATTGTATTTTGTTGTTTGATTCTGCTTATTCTAGCTTATTTGTGGTATTTATGGTCTGTTAGAAGTAATTTAGTCCATTAGATAAAGTTTTGATAAGATTTGAACCCATTGCTTCATAAACTGTCACATAATGTATAATTGGATCTTGGTGGTTTGAAGTATTGTTTGTTGGATATTGATGCTTAAGTATGCTTGTTTCATGATTATATAAGCTCTGTGATCAATTTTCATTGCTTAAATCAGTGTATACTCTCAAAACCTCAAATCAGTTATACATTAAGGAGTGTTTGGTTTAGTGTATTACTAGGTGTGCAGGACTGTGTCTGTTGCTATCTTTGGTTCATACAACTCAGGTTATGTATATTTAGGACAAGTAATGCATAAAATAAATAGGTTGTAAGTGAAAAAGTCAAAATCAAAGATAATACACCTACACAGTTAACTGTGTAGGTTTTTGAGAACCTCAACCACTCAAATCCTTGCATAAGTGTTTAAGTTTACTTGATTTAGCTTCATTATAGTTAAATACCTCATAACAAATCAATAAACCTAGATCAAAGTTCACATAAGTCAACTTTGCAAGTTTTCCTCAAAAAGTCAAAAGTGATACTAGGCAGAAATCTCAAAAATTCAAAGATTTTTGTGTGTACTTTCAAGCTTTGAAATTTGTTGAGTGCATAATCTATCAGTAGAACTTGAGATTTCCATGTTGGTTATATTTTTGAGAATTTTATTTGTAGACTGATTTGCCCCTCAAAGTGGGCTGCAGGGCAAACCTTTGCCCTGTGCATCAGATCAGACCCTCAACCCCACCACCTTTGGTGGTTGTTTGTGGCCACCCCAGTGGGTCCCACACTCCATATTTGGGTTTTCCCAACCCCCTCCTACCAGGCTTCCAGAGTTGACCCTTTGTTTGACCTAGGGACCAGTGGACCCCACTTGAAACCTCCTCCCATCTCTGTTCCATTTTTGTCTCAGAACCCACAATAAGCAAGTGCTTATTGTGGTCTTGTGGCTTATTTACTTAGCTTAATTGTGTGAATCTTACTCAAACATGTTCATTTAACTCAGAGGAACCAATTTTAATCATTGTGGACCCCACATAACTCCATTTGAGCTAAAATCCTTGTGCAGTCAACCAAAGTCAACTGTGTGGACAAATAAGCACTCAAGTGCTTATTTATGGGCTACTTAAAAAGTGTTTTCATAAAATTATTAGTCTTTAGTGTAAAATCAGTTTGGGAAAATAAAAAACTCAAAAAAACCAATTTTAATTTTAGTGATAGCTTCTATTTAATAGAAATTATCATTTTAATTTTCTTTTTAGCTTATTTATAAGCACTTTAGCATTTTGATATTTTTATTAATTCTCTTTTAGGTTAAAGTAATTTTAGAAATTTTTCCAGATTTTTCTTTTGTCTTTTAGTGGTTTTTAGAATTAATTTTAGTTTAATTAATTAATAATTAATATTAAGTAATTAAATAGCATAGTTAAATTTTATAAAGTACAACCTAGGTTTTATAATTTTTCTAGCTTTTATATAAGGTAAAACATTTTTATAAACGTTTCTAGAATTTATACTATTCACTTTCTATTTTTTTATAATATAATTAGTTTAATTGGTAATTAATAAGTAATTAGATTAATAATTAGTAAATTAGTTTATAAATACATAAAATCAACTTTTTATAATTTTTTAGGATTCCTATGACGGTTAATTAGATTTGTAAAATTTTTCTTAATTTTCTAAGCCTTTTTAGTATTTTTAATAATTCTAATTAGTTAAATTAGTTAATTAATAAATAATTAGTAATTAATTAATAATAAATAATTAAATAGTGTAAAAATAATTTTTAATTTTCTTAAAAAATTTTTTGTTCATTAGGATTGTAAAAATAATAATTTCACACTTGTAGCCTTTTCCGTTCATCAGTTGTACTTTCTGTTTCGTTCGTCAGCGTACGTTTTTAATTAAAACGTACATTTTCAGGTTTTAAATCGATTCTTCTTAATCTCAATACCAGTAATCAATCACATAGCTTTCCTAAGCTATTTCATTTCATAATTCTCAAATAATTCTCATCACTACCCTTTTCTGTGAATAATCACCCGATCACAAGTACGCTAAAGCACAATCCACACCTCGTCGGGACATAACGACCTGGTGATACCCTTTATTACCCGGAAGCATTGGTCTAGATAGTTTGACATTGTTGACCATATATTTGGTTAATTTAGGCTGATTTTTTAGCATCAATCAAAGCTAATCTAAGCTAAAGATAAAAGTTATAAGCTAATGAGGAGTTTAATGAGACTCAAATCCCTCACAGTTAACTGTGAGGGTGATCAATGGGTAATTTTGACTTTTATTGAAAGATCCTATGATTAATTGAGTTCTCTAACCTAAGTGAGCTTAAGGTGACATATAGAAACCATAAACAAAAACACAAACAGCTTGGGTCACAGGTAACCACACTAATCCAAACACTACCTAATGAAACTGAAAATGGGAAATTTATTAAGCAAATCCAAGTGTTAAGCTAAGAAACAGTTAACTACATTTACACTAAGCTAAATAGAACATAAATAAGCAGTAGATAACTAAAATGAAATAGAATTAAGCTAGGAAGAAGATTGTAAGCTGATGATAAAATCAAAATGAGAAATAGGTATGCTTACCTCAAGTAAGTGACTTAAAACTCATTTGAGCTTATGAATAAGCTATTTAACCAGAATCAAAACTCCAATACCCTTCTGAATCAGCTTCTAACCCATTGATACTTATGAGATTCTTTAGTTGACTTTATTTGACTTTTCTTATTTTTGAGAATTTATTGAACTAAACAAGCTTAAATACTACTGAGCTTATAGAGGATTTGTATTGAGCTTATGCAATGGTCTAACATGAATCTTAACAAGATTATTATAAAATGAGGAACTTACATAAAGAAAAATACAAAATCTGAATTTTACAAGGACAACTTGAAATTAAGATTAAATAAACTGAAGTTCACACTTAAAATGTTGATTACAAACTTTTTTAACTAAGAATTATAACTAAAGAATAACATTCCACTAAAATACCATTACAGCTAAACTAAAAATAAACTACATACATCCCTCCTCATTCTTCATTTCTTGACTTATACGGACCAAGTTGGGGCCCTGAGACTATCCCACTTTCTTTTGGAGCCTTTGGATTAGTAGTTTTGATCCTGGCCCTTCAAATTGTTATTGGCGGGAAAAAAGGTTTTAGCAATTGGGGATTGCTTGTGAATGATTTAGGGCATTAATTGCACCTTGGAAGTATTGTGGAGTTGGAGGAACATGGTATGGGTTTAGTGACCTGGAGGAGGGGGTGGAGTATTTGGTGAGTTTTGCAGGCTAGGTGGGGGAGGTGGAAGATGGTCAACATTTGACCTGGGGTAATATTCAAAGGGACGGGGTAGTTTATTTTGTTAGGGTTGGGCCTGGGAAGGTGATTGGGCCAGGTTGTGGATTGGGTGTGTTGGGTTGGTATTTAAAAGGTTAAGTAAATAACAAATTGGATCCGTTTGGTTTATAAACACCACAAGGAATAAATGTGTAAACTGATGAAAGTTGAAGGGCCTGATGTAGCAAGTTTCCAAAATATATTCAAGGAATAAACATGCCAAGGTGTAATAACCTAAGGACCAAAGATGTATTTTTCCAATATTTGAAACCCCAAAGACCATTTATGTAAAGATTCAAAACTGTGGGGACTAAACATGTAATCTTCTCAAAATTTTCATCCAGGGATTAAAAGTGACACATGTGAATTCCCAAGGACCATATTTGACTTTTTTCTCCAAAATTGAACTCCAAGGGCCAAAACTGCCAATTGTTGAAACTTGAGGGACCAAAATGTAAATTTTCAAAACTTTTCCATTTTTTCACCAAAGGACTAAATATGACAACTTATGATTTCAAAAGGACCTTTGGTGACTTTTCTTTTTTAAAACAAGTGCTCAGGGACTATTTTTGTCAATTTTTGAAAGTTGGGGGACTGAAACTGCCAATTTTGCAAACTTTGTACGTTTTTCATCTGTTTTTACTCTTTTTGCATCTAAAACATATAAAACACAATTTTGGAATATTTTCAGTATTTTGATGTATTTCTGAGTGTTTTTGTATGTTTTGCAGTTCAGATTTGACCAAAAATGAATATTGTTTGAGCACTCATCAATCCCCCACACAAAAATATTGCTAGTCCCTAGCAATAAACTGTTTTGAAAACTTAATGGATTTTAATCTCTTTACCAAAAGCTATCATTTCTGGAGTTGCCAAATGTTTTGGTTCAAGTAAGAACTATGGTCCACCTGATAACCATGTGATTTTGAGCAAACCACCAGCTGTCAACGGATTTAATTTGTCTTTACCAGAAGCCGTTTGCTTCTGGACTAGCCAACTCTTGATGGACAAAGTCAACATCTTGGTGAGCTGATTACCAATTATGGTTTTTCCACTGCCTTTACCACAAGCCATAATCTTGCGGGCTAGCCAACTTTTTCACTTTTTAGGATATGGCGAGTTGAGATACCTTACAATTTTGGGCAAATTGTAAGCCATTAACGGATTTGAGTTATCTTGACCAAGAGCCGTTTGCTCCTGGATTAGCCAATCCCTTTGTCGGTTAGACATGGCGGACTGATAACCACAAAAATTTTGAAGCACAAGTGAATTTTTTTTTTAAATTTTGCCAAAAACGGGGTATTATATAGTAAAATGTGATAAAATTCGCTAGAATACCCCCCCCCCCCCCCACACACACTTAGAATGAATATTGTCCTCAATATTCAAAGTCCCGGCTATTATGCCGACTCTTTGAACGTAAAAAGGCAACATTACAAGCTAAATGTGGAAACACCATTTTCTTTTCATTGTATTTGTAACCACAACAGGGGTAACTCCCCCACACTTAGGGTGAAAACCCTAAGTACATGCTACTGTTTTTGTTTACCGAGTCGCTAGCTTGACTCGACCCCGAATTCATTGGTTCTTGGGGAAGCATGATGTGGAAGAAACAATCTCCATCGGATTTTCATTCAAGATGTTTGGACAAACATTTGAAGCACGTGAAAGTTCCACACCGATGAGATATAATCCCGGCTCAAGATAATGGTAAATGAAAATGTCGGGATCAAAGATGGTATCTTCATTCCCGAAGGAGTAAAGAAGAGAAGAAGTCACCTTATAAGTGAAGAAAAGGAAGAAAACCATGATGAAAATCATGATTTGATTTTCTTCCTCGAGATTAGGCTCATTAGCCTGAATTTGGATTTCAAAGGTTAAGCTCAAAAACATCCCGGGAGGGTGGGTGGGAATTTGCAAATTCTCATGATTGAGTGCATCTCCCCCCGGGCTATCAAACTCCGGAGGAGTCATGATATGATGAGTGAGTTCACCGGAGAACTCCTCATGAAGAGAATCATTCACAAGATTTGAATCTGTGAACTCATGTTCCGGAATAGACTCATCACAATCCTCATTCCGAATACCAAATATTTGATTATCAGAAATCAAAGTGAATTCAGATTCTAATTCAAATAGAGAATTGGTGAGAGTAGTATTGAATGCTTCAAGAATAAAGTGATTATTATTCTCTATTGGACTGTTTGGGTAAGAAGTGAGTGGTGGATCATGATATAGGAGACTTTCAATTTCTCCCAGATCGGCTTCGAAATCAAGGAGACCATCATCACTTCCTGTTGAAAGTGGATTGATGTGAGTAAGTTCATCGGCGAACTCCTCAAGAAGAGGATCAGCATCAGACTGTGGGAGTGATGCCTCAATATACTCAATGTCTCCATGAGATGTACATTCATCATTAAAATCTGAGAAAGTCTCAAAATGATCGTTTGAACACTCAAGAGGGGAAGGAAGATCACACATATGCTCAAGAATTCCCTGTGACTCTCTTAGGATTGGGACAAGGTTCTCAACACTAGATTTTATGAATTCGTCCGATTCCTTTTTAGGAACAGTGTCAAGATGCTCGTCCCCCATGATCAAAGAGTGAGTGGGAGCCTCGGGTATGATAGCAGTTGTTTGAGATGGAATCTCAACTGTTGGGATATCAACTGATGAACTTGATGAAGTTTTATAAAATTGAAGAACATCAAGGGTATCTTCATCATCACTGTCATCAGGGATGAAACGGAATTGAGAGCTAGATTTGGCTGCTTTTTCTTTTGCAATTGATTCCCTAATAGATTTTTCATAGGCATCTTGGGAATTTATTCTAGTAGCCTGCTCTTCAGCTAGCAATTCTTCCATGGATTTTTTATGAGTGTCTTTTTGGGCAAAGTCTTTAACTAAACCCTTAAGCTCATCAAGTATTTCCAGTACATTTTGAATTTCTGGATGAATTGCTTGATTCGTTTGGTACTGTGGAGGTTGGTCGTAATACGATGTGTCAAAATTGTCACAAGGAAATGGATTCCCCGTTTGACGATCTGAGCTGAAGTGTGGACCTCAACAGTAATCACAACAGTAAAACTGTTGAGTCTGGACTGGTGAATCATATGGGTATTGGTCATAACCAAAGTTCTGAGCATCACCGGAAAACTGTTCATAGATAAACGTGTTTCCAGCTTGACACTCAAATCCTTAATTAGGACCACCACAAAACTCACACAAATATGTCAGTATCTCATGATGTGGTGGTTGGTAGGATTAATCAGATGTGTCATGGTAAGGATAGGGAGCTTGGTTATAGACAGACCCATCTCCTGACTCTACCATGCTACAGCTGGGACAATTCCCAGCATTATGAGGACCACCACATCATTGGCAACCAAAATGGTATGGATACGACATAGGAAAGAATCAAAGGTTCATAGAGGGGTAGGGATGAAGAATCAAAGATGTGAGAGGGTAAAGGTGAATATTTTTGGATTTTTGGATAAACATTTTGTACAAATAAGAAAGAAAATGTTTTTGTGTTTTTGTGTTCGTTGAAAACTGATTTTAAAATGTTTTCGTGAACTGTTTTGTTTTTATATGAAAATAAGAAGATAATATGAACAAGGGTGGTAAATATACAATGGATGTATATCCCAATTCACTAATCTGAAAACCATTTTAGAATAACGCGCACAACCTCCCCGGCAGCGGCGCCAAATTTTGATTGAGCCTAAACGGTCAACCTAAATAGACCAAAGGATGGTCAACTAGGTCAAACTGCCTAGAATTTTGATTGGCTCCAAACGGTCAACCTAAATAGACCAAAGGATGTTCAACTAGGTCAAACTGCCTAGAGTCAATGCTCCGTGGAATATAGGGTTTCCCCGGGTCGTTATGTCCCGACGAGGTGTGAATTGTTATCAAACGCGTTTGTGATCGGGTGAATTTGAATGGGAAGTGGTTTGTGATTTATTACACTAAGGAATATACGAAGAAATAGCTTAAATAAGCTATATGAATGGTTACGTGAAAGTTAGGTACTTAAAAACGTTTAATATCTAAAAACGCGTACGTTTACATTTTAAATAACGTAAACGTACAAAATAAAACGTAAAAACTGAAATCTGAAAACCCCCAGGGGGTGAAAATGACTTTTTTACAAACCTAAGGTTAAAAGAAAATTTTTTGAAAAAGAAAATTAATTTTCACACTAATTACTTATTTAATATTAATTAAATACTATTTAATACTAATTATTAATATTTAAATAACTTAAATACAATATAATATTATTTTAATACTAGAAACATGAAAATTAAATTTCTAAAGTTATAAAATAACTAAAAACAAATTTTAAAACTAAAAATATGTCTTTTTGTCTTTTTGTGATTTTTATATTAATTAATTACTAATTTAATATTAATTACCTAATTAAACTAATTTAAATTATTAAAAATACTAAAAAGACTTAGAAAATTAAGAAAAATTTTATATATCTAATTAACCATCACAGGAATCCTAGAAAATTATAAAAAGTTTGTTTTACATATTTTTACACTATTTTACTAATTAATATTCTAAATATTAAATAATTACTAATTAAACTATTTAAATTATAAAAACTAGAATATGAACAGTAGAAATTATAAGAAAATTCCTAAAATTATTTTATAACTTATAAAAGCTAAGAAAAATATAAAAACTAGGGTTTACTTCATAAAACTAATTTTGCTATTTAATACTTAATTATTAATTAATTATTAATAAACCTAATATTAAATCTAATTAATAATAAGTGACAAAATAAAAATCTGAGAAAATTACTAAAATTACTTTAATATAAAAGAAGTTTAAGAAAAATATAAAAATGCCAAGTGCTTAATAAAAATCTAAAAAGGAAAATTAAAAATTTAAATTACATTAAATAGAAACTATCACTTGAAATTAAATTGGTTTTTGTGGATTTTTCTTTTACAAACCTATTTTAACACTAAAAACAAACAACTTTTGCGAAAACAACTTTTTTAAAACTTAAAAATAAGCCATGTGGGCACAATAAGCTTAGACAGTTGAGTTTGGTCAACTGTCAAAGCTAAAAGCTTTGAAATAAGCTTTAAGCTGAGACCAGGGGTGGATTAAGGTGAGAATAAGCTAAAGGGACAAGTATTAAGCTAAAACAATAAGAATGGCACCCTGAATAAGCCAATAAGTTCAAATAAGCAATCCAATTCAAACTTAGAAGCTGGAAAATGGGACAAGTTTTATGGATGATTTCAAGTGGGGTCCACTGAGTCTAAGCTCAAAAGAGTGCTCAGACTTTAAAGGTGGCCAGGAGGGGAGTCCAAGGAACCAATGAGGGGATGTGGGTCCCACTGTGGAGGCCAGAGACAACAACCAAAGGTGGTGGTGTGGGGTGGTGATCTGCTGCAGCACGGGAGATCAGTCCCCCTGCAGGTGTGTTTGGCCAAGTGTGGAGCCCACCATAAAAATCACAAAAATAAAGGGAAGGTTGGACTTTGAAGATGAGGTGGGATACTACTACTCCTAAAAAGCTCAAGGTCTGGAACTTCTCACAAAATTCTATAAAAATCTTGCAAGAAATGGAAAAAACTGAGTACATGCCATTTTGATTTTTCATGCAAACATGCTAGATTGACTTTTATGGATTTCTAATGGATCCTATGAGCTAATAAAGTTGTGATAAGCTATAATAAATCTAATCTAAGCTAAAGATAAAAGTTATAAGCTAATGGGGAGTTTAATGAGACCCAAATCCTTCACAGTTAACTGTGAGGGTGATCAATGGGTAATTTTGACTTTTACTGAAAGATCCTATGATTAATTGAGTTCTCTGACCTAAGTGAGCTTAAGGTGACATATAAAAACCATAAACAACAACACAAACAGCTTGGGTCACATGTAACCACACTAATCCAAACACTGCCAAATGAAACTGAAAATGGGAAATTTATTAAGCAAATCCAAGTGTTAAGCTAAGAAACAGTTAACTACACTTACTCTAAGCTAAATAGAACATAAATAAGCAGTAGATAACTAAAATTAAATAGAATTAAGCTAGGAAGAAGATTGTAAGCTGATGATAAAATCAAAATGAGAAATAGGTATGCTTACCTCAAGTAAGTGACTTAAAACTCATTTGAGCTTATGAATAAGCCATTTAACCAGAAACAAAACTCCAATACGCTTCTGAATCAGCTTCTAACCCATTGATACTTATGAGATTCTTTAGTTGACTTTATTTGACTTTTCTTATTTTTGAGAATTTATAGAACTAAACAAGCTTAAATACTACTGAGCTTATAGAGAATTTGTATTGAGCTTATGCAATGGTCTAACATGAATCTTAACAAGATTATTATAAAATGAGGAACTTACATAAAGAAAAATACAAATCTGAATTTTACAAGGACAACTTGAAATTAAGATTAAATAAACTGAAGTTCACACTGAAAATGTTGATTACAAACTTTTTTAACTAAGAATTATAACTAAAGAATAACATTCCACTAAAACATCATTACAGCTAAACTAAAAATAAACTACATACATCCCTCCTCATTCTTCATTTCTTCACTTATATGGACCAATTTGGGGCCTTGAGACTATCCCACTTTCTTTTGGAGCCGTTGGATTAGTAGTTTTGATCCTGGCCCTTCAAATTGTTATTGGCGGGAAAAAAGGTTTTGGTAATTGGGGATTGCTTGTGAATGATTTAGGGCATTAATTGCACCTTGGAAGTATTGTGGAGTTGGGGGAACATGGTATGGGTTTAGTGACCTGGAGGAGGGGGTGGAGTATTTGGTGAGTTTTGCAGGCTAGGTGGGGGAGGTGGAAGATGGTCAACGTTTGACCTGGGGTAATATTCAAAGGGACGGGGTGGTTTATTTTGTTGGGGTTGGGCCTGGGAAGGTGTTTGGGCCAGGTTATGGATTGGGTGTGTTGGGTTGGTATTTAAAAGGTTAAGTAAATAACAAATTGGATCCGTTTGGTTTATAAACACCACAAGGAATAAATGTGTAAACTGATGAAAGTTGAAGGGCCTGACGTAGCAAGTTTCCAAAATATATTCAAGGACTAAACATGCCAAGGTGTAATAACCTAAGGACCAAAGATGTATTTTTCCAATATTTGAAACCCTGGGGACCATTTATGTAAAGATTCAAAACTGTGGGGACTAAACATGTAATTTTCTCAGAATTTTTATCCAGGGATTAAAAGTGACACATGTAAATTCCCAAGGACCATATTTGACTTTTTTCTCCAAAATTGAACTCCAAGGGCCAAAACTGCCAATTGTTGAAACTTGAGGGACCAAAATGTAAATTTTCAAAACTTTTCCAATTTTTCACCAAAGGACTAAATATGACAACTTGTGATTTCAAAAGGACCTTTGGTGACTTTTCTTTTTTAAAATAAGTGCTCATGGACTATTTTTGCCAATTTTTGAAAGTTGGGGGACTGAAACTGCAAATTTTGCAAACTTTGTACGTTTTTCATCTGTTTTTACAATTTTTGCATCTAAAAGATATAAAACACAATTTTGGAATATTTTCAGTATTTTGATGCATTTCTGAGTGTTTTTGTATGTTTTGTAGTTCAGATTTGACAAAAAATGATGAGTGTTTGAGCACTTATCACAAACATATTTTGTTTTGTTTATATACTACATGATATTGTTCAATGCACAAGTGGGAGAGTTGTTTATTGTGTGCAAAGGAACAATACATAGAAATATGATTAAATGATTCTCTTAATTGCAAGGTAAGAGATCTATGTTATAATAGGACTTATACATTTAATGTGTAAAGGTATCTTATGTAGAATATGTGTCAAGATTATTATAAAGACTACTATTATGTCTTATGATATTCAAATTAAAAGAAACACTTGAATTTACAATTTACATCAGGGTGTAACCTGCCTAGATTGCAATAGAAAGGTAAACTACATGATTTCATTACTAGCAGATCAACTGATGTAATGGAATTATGTGAGTTTGCAGTTTCTTAAATTGGATAATTCATAAAATGACATAAGCAAATGAAGTAGTAAATTAACTTGAAATTACTATTGAAACCAAGTGGTGGTGTTCACAAATACTTTAGTTATTTATGTTTATATCTTCTTATAAACATGAAGTCGTTTAACTATTACAAGACTTATAATAAAGTAAGACGTTAAACTTGTTATGTTTCAAACAAGAAATCATTGAGTTGATCAATGATGTACAACGTAAAGTGGGAATATAACAGTTTATGTCTTCTTAAGACATGAACATGAAGTAACTTGTTCA
Organism: Artemisia argyi; assembly: GCA_030686995.1. Classification (NCBI taxonomy): domain Eukaryota; kingdom Viridiplantae; phylum Streptophyta; class Magnoliopsida; order Asterales; family Asteraceae; genus Artemisia; species Artemisia argyi. The sequence goes on from CM060692.1 coordinate 132,541,918, forward strand.
AAAGGTACTTATGTTATATAGCATGCAATTGGCTTGGAAATTCTATTGTACCATTTAGTTGACTTAGTTGGTAAATAGGTAAGCCAAAGGGAATAAGTTTATCTTACATATTGTTAGTTTGTCTCACAATATTAATTCTAACGAAACATCACAAGTTGGTGGTGTGTTCAGTTAGGAAAAATCAAACTCTTGTTATATTGTTTGATTAAAAGATAAATATGACTTCTTTTCTTTCAAAAGTTATCAAGGTTAGAAAATTGAGTATGGATTGAATATACTCAATAAGACTCCAACCTAGAAGATTAAATAAGACATTATGGAATGTGATGAATCACATTAAAGTCTTAAAATGAAGTTCTGATTTTGTTAATAAGTAGTATTAAGAGTCAGGAACTGTAAAATGTTTTTGTAATATCCCAAATGAGAACGATTTTGTGTTGCTCATCTTGCTAAAGTATTTATAGATAAAATGCAAAAGGCAAGTGGGAGTTTTGTTTAGATCTCGAAAGATCAAAATTACAAAATACATAATCTTCTAAAACCACACTAGTGAAAATCATGATGAGATTTGAAATGTAAAGGTTAAATCTCAACATGATGAAACTCTCATTCATAGATCCGTAGGGATGTCTCAGATATTTAATTAATATGCTGAGAATTATGAATTACAGGATCAAAGTAAGCCTGTTAATCATAATGACGCATTTACTAATTATGGTAAATTGCTCATACTATGAATGTTAAGATGCTGTCCATAAAGATAAGTCAACTTTGAAAACTTGGTTTATCTTAATGAAGATGAGTTTCTGCAAGAGAAGAAAAACCCTAGAGGTTTAAATCTTTGCATAAAGAATCATATGGACAAAATTGTATACATATTTTAATGTATGTCTTATGACAAGATTATTAATCATACTTAAGTAATTAACTATGATTGAATACTCTTTCCTAAGCACATTAAAAATACAAAGATGGTAATTGTCATACTCATTTTTATGAATATGAAATTTGACAATGGATTATAAAACCTCTATCTTATATAATTACTTAAGCGAGGACGATGAGTAATTAAGAGTTTTATGAATTCATTTAATCTTTAAAAGTATACAAAATGCAAGAATCCAAGTATGGATAGATGCATGCATCAAGGAGATAAATCTTATGTTTAAATATTAAATTCGTGTTTTGATTTATAATTTAAAATAAGATAACTCCTAAGTAATTCTGAAAGCTAGTGGGAGTATTATGTTTACTTACTTAAATCATATATGTTGTATAACATATAGGAAGTAACATTCTATATAAGTTAAGTGTTGAGTCATAACTTGGAATGAAACTTTACTTGAAAGATTTAATAAGTAAAACATACAACCTTGAATATATGTTTATTGATGTAAACATGTGCGGTTAATGAATCTAATAGAACATGATATATCATTTAGAAAGTTTAAATGGATATGTAGTACATGAATGAAATTTAAGTTGGACACACGAATTTTTCATGTACATCATGTTGTTGTTATATCATGCTTTGATAAAAGATGATTTGACAACATTGATATCTAATTGAAAGATATTAGATAAGTTGTGTAATGAATATTCTAAAGGAATATATTTGGATATAGAATCACATCCTCAGCCTGGAACAATTTCTAGATTCTATAAATGAACAATTTGTAAAATTGTCATAGCCAACAAACTTGAAAGTTTGGAAGGAATAAAACATTACACATTGAAGTTTATGGAAAAGAGCATATTGTTGTTTGCATACAATGATGCTAATAAAATTGAGATGACACTCAATACTAGTCATGGAAGGATTTCATCCTTGTTAATAGCCATGTGTACTAGTTATGCTTAACGAAAAGCATAGTTGAATTATACATTAAAGAATAAGAATACTTTAAACTTTAAAAGGTTTGGAAGTTTAATTATCATAAATTGTATGTTGAGGATGTCATACACATTTTATGATGTATTATGTGGTTATATCAAATTATTTGAATGCACATATACAAGAATTTCGTTATTGAAATAAGTATTCTCAAAATTCCGATAGATGAAAGTTAGTTGAATAATGCCTTGTCAACAAGTATGATTACTTGAGGCATAATTGTCAACAAGTATGATTGGTATTACTTGAGACAAAATTCATTAACGAGAATTTTCATGCATTGATCTATTTAGTATTTGGATAAGGGATGTTAAGCAATTATTATTAAATAATGAATTAAAGTACTGAGTACGTTTGTTTTCATTAATAATAGATTGTATCCCATATTTGTATGTTTAATCCATGAATAACTTATGTTATGTTATTCTAAATAGTCCGTTGTCAATTAATGATATGGGAGTATCATTGAAATAAGACAAATATGAGTTTTGGTATAATATATTAAAATATATTGATGCGTGGACATGCCAAATTCACATGATATTCAATAATGGATAAATTGAATATATGACAAAATCTCAATTACATGATTATACTTATGGATGTTGTCATTATAGTGAATCATGAACATTTATCCTCAGACTTGAGATACCAGGTAACTACTGTGGATGTAGCTCATTTTCTGTGAGATAATCTAACGTTATCTGTAACTGGTAGTTATAAGGATTATTTTCAGAGGTGATGGGAAGTTCATAGGTTACGCTTGTAGTCAATAACAGGATTTAGTTCCTTCAAATTTGTTTTGAAGTTTAATACTGTTTGGCCACTTGTAGGATTAACAAGATATTTGCATGGCCATGCCCAAGGTCTATCTAGAATGCGTTCAGATGAATTGGTAATCTTACTTGATCATAAATAACGAGAAACACTAGTTAATTATGGAATGACTTCGATCAATATCCATATTAACATAGTATTAGAATCAAAAGGATAAGTATGATGATGAATCATCAAATGTGGTTTTTCCAGGAAAACCATACTCGAGATCGTTCTGGGGACATTGGCGTGTTATGCTAGACTAACCATTGTCATTATTACATTAATGTATATCCGAGTGGGAGCTATTAGTTTTAACGGATAAAAATTAATGAATATGTCCGGACTCGAACTCGAGACTTCGGGATTGCACACTTTACGTATGAGTTTCAATTAATTAATAATTATTGTTTTAGTGACGAATAATTATTAAATTCACGAAATGAGCACTTAACGGTACCTAACGACCGTTAGACAAAAGATAAAGGACTAGATTTGAAATTGAATTAAAGAATGATATGGATTGGGTTTGTGTGACCCATGTTTGGCCGATCCATGCCCTCTAGGGCTTGTGATTGTGTCTTTTGCTCCAAGCTATGAGAATAGTATAAATACATGCCTTCATGTATTCACTTTCTCATCCCTTGATTCATTTGCAATCTAATTCTTCTTCTTCTCTCTTATTGAGCCTAGAAATCGAACTACACCCTTATATGGTTCCTACTAGATTTCCTAAGCTCAAATCCATTCTAGTTTTAGTTGATCAACTACACCCTTTTAGGGTTCCTACGCGATCTTCTAAATATTGTGTTTGGATTGCTTGTGAATTAAGAACCTAGCTTTTCTTATTGAAACGCTACTAATACATGTGTTCAAGAACGAAGTGTTGGCATACTTTTGCTAACAAGGTGATTTGCCCTATTCGACTAACCCTAGTCGATCCACCATTAAACCCTAATTAGGGTTTATAGTTCTTGTTCATTGATTTCTTGTTATTGCTAGAAATCACAAAGAGGTACTCATCTTTTTATATTCGGTTAATTTATTTACATGTATTTGATCTATTTCCGCTGCGTACTCTTTGATGTTTATGTGTTTATACTATTGTTATGATTCACATATTCCAACAGTATGATACCCGGAGAAGTTTCAAGCACGATACAATAAGATTTGTGCTATCTAATAAACATAGAATACTTTTAAAAGTTGCCAAAGAACTAAAATGCACTGAGGGTCCGCTTGGTTCAAAGTGGGGAAAGGTAAAGGTAAAGGGAAAGAGAAAGGGAATCTAAAGAATTGAGTGAGGTGGGTAATCAATACCTTACCACTCAATTTACTCTATAATGTTGATTACCCACTACGGGGTAATCAATACATTTGCACACCTCTAACCAAGCACCTAATTTGAGTGAGGTGGGCCCTTTTGAATTCCTCACCCCCCTTAACCCCCTTACCAAGCACCCCCTGATAAGATGTTTTCATTTGTCAACCTAGGATTATTTTCTTAGTTTTGCACTTTTGGATTATCACTTTAATTTGCAGTCATTCACTAGTCCTCAATTTTTGTACGGAGTATTATGTTAAATGTATCTCGGTAAATAATCAATCTTGGTAAATGAGTATCTTGGTAAAAAGGAACTCGGTGAATTATGGACAAATGGGTAATCTCGGTAAAATAAGTAACTCGGTGAAGTATGAAACTCGCTAAAATAGGTAATTCAATAAATAATGAAACTCGGTAAAAACCCTAACTTGCTGAAATTTGCATCCCGGTGAAATAGGAATTTAAACGAATTCGCTAAATGAATTACACTATCTCGCTAAATACCAAACTCGCTAAATGTGAAACCCTAAAATAACGAAGTAAGTATCTCGCTATTTGAAACCCTAAAAACCCGAATTAGACAACCCTTAAATACCGAACTCGGTAAATTCAAATTCACCGAGTTATGAAACCGACCAAAAACCGACTTTCAAATCGATCAAGAAGCACACTTTTAACCCTTTTTAATCCATTATTTTTGCATAAATCTTTACCAAAACACTTAATAAACCATAAAGTAAACAACTTTAACGTTTTTAATCACAAAATCCAGTGTTTTGATAAAAGTGAAGTCGGTGATATTAAATACTCAAAAATGGATAAAAAAAATTAACACACAAGTCACTCCATTACGCAAGCTTTTATACTAATTGTAAGATCCCAACTAATGAACTAAGTATCAAAAACACACATAGACGATAAAAAAAGGCGTGTTTAGAAAGAGATTAGAAAGAGAAATATGTGGTATCTATTAGTGAGAGAAAGTGTCAAAACACACACAAATACACACTCTTCTTGGCTAAGAGAGGGTTTTTTTACGTCACATGGTGGATGGTTGGGCTTCATGGGCCGTTAGATGGACTAGTCTTAGGCTTGTGATGGACTTTGTCCATTTTCTACATAATTGTTCTAACTTATACACTCCAAAGCCCATTTGACTAATACAAACTATTACGGCTTTATTACAAGACTCGTATACAATATAATGATCGTCACTTAAGATTATAACAGTTAAAATGGTTTGTCATATGGCCATCCTTAAATTTACAAATCACGGGTCCAATATTAGGCGAGTCGATAAGAATAGTCACATGATAATTGAGCTAAGAAATTACAAATATATCATTAATATCCTAAAACTCTCGATAACAAGTTTATTAGATTGTAAAATTTTATTTTCTGTAACAAAATCGAACTTTTAAACCCCGTTGTAACGCACTGTCGATGAACACTATTTTTATATACAAATATTGTCCACAAATAATTCATAAGTTTTTTTACCTGAAGATTAGTTTCACACTTTTAATTTGAGTTACGCATAAAGGAGGGTTACAAATCCACAAATACTAAACCGTACCAAAATGAAGACACTCTATATTCATTGTTTTCAAAGAAAAAAATTTCACATAAATATTGTGACAACGAGATCATTTAATTTTTCTTGATGTATTTATGGGACACTGAACTTGAGTGACATATATTTGTTTAGGGTAAATTGCAAAAATGGTCCTTAACGTTCCACACAATTGCAAAAACGGGACCGAGACAAAAAGTAGCGCAAAAAAGACACCAACGTTCCACATTTTCGCAAAATCGCCACCGAGAGGCCTTTTCAGTTAATTTTCCCGTTAAGTGCCACGTAGTTGAGGGTAGTATCGTCATTTCACGGTTCCCGCCTAAACCAATATTAGACCTATCGAACAAGCACATTAATCCCCTGATCCAAACACTCCCTTGCCCAAAGTCAAGCGCATTTTTTGCCCTAAAGTTTCCAATTACGATTTCCGAACCTGAAAAAAGTGAAGGAGATGGCTAATTTATTAGGGAAAAACCGCGAACGATCTTCCCCGATCCCTAATCTTCATCAACTTTACGGTATGTTTTGGGCATTGTTAATTGTATCGATTTTTTTATCTACAGTTATATGTGATTGTAATGAACAGTACGAATATGATGTGGATTATACATTAAGTTGATTTTTCATGTTGTTAGTGTGTGTGTGCCGATGTTTATTGTTTGCATACAGAATCAAAGCCGACCTACTTCACTCTGAAAGTAACCCACGGTGGAAAATTTACGCCACCACCAGGAAGGATGTATGTTGATCCAGTTATTGCGTGGTATGATTGTGTGGATTATGACTTGTTTAGCTTTTACGCCTTTGAAGAGTTGGTAGATGACATAGGTGTCAAAGGTGGGGTTGCAGGCTATTATTATAGGATACCAGGCGAGACTTTGGATGTTGGGTTGTACCCGTTGAAGTCTGATGAGGATGTGATGAAAATGTTGGATTTGATTCCAACGCATAGAGAGATTGAGGTGTATGTTGAGTTGAAACGCAGAAGACCCAAAAGAGGCCGAAAATGTAAAATAATGGATGAAGTACGGGTGGAGCCTTCAAATGATCCTACCATCGATCCAGAACAAGCTGAGACTTCAATTGATGGTACCGATGGTCAATCACCTGTGCCTATGATTGCTGGTCAAGAATGGTCAATCACCTGTGCCTATGATTGCTGGTCAAGAACAACAAGCTGAAGATGAAACCCAAATAATTGATGAAGTGTTGGATGGCACAGACACTCCTTCTGCGCAACCACATGTAAGCCGAGTTGTTGGTGACACAGATACTCATGCTGCGCAACCACCTGTAAGTGCGTTGATGGCCCAGAACAAGTTGATGGCCCAGAACTTGAGCAACAATCTCAACTTACAGATGACAACTTGTACAAGTTTGCCAGTACTGGAGATAATGTTGGTGTGGGAGACGACTTGATTACTGATATGGTTGCAGAACTTGACCAGAGTGAGGATGTGTTTTTAGAGCTCAACAAAAACTATGTTGGTTTAGAAGAAGTAGTGGTAAGGGATGATGTGGAAAGGGATGATGTTGAAAGCGATGATGTTGAAAGGGATGATGTGGGCACCTCAACACAGCAGGTAAACGAGGAAGAACATGTTGTACATGTGTCTGAGTTTGAAGATGAAGAGGACGATATGAGAGCCCCTATTGAGCCACAAGTGGAAATGACAGACTTTAAGTTTGATTTTGATCCCCACTTTGAGAATGTATCAAAGTTAACTGATGAGTGTATGACAGATTATACGGATCATGATAGTGGCTATAACTTTGATGATGATTTTCATAGTGATGAAGAAGCCAATAATAACAAATTTGTCAACCTACGCAAGTTAAGGTTAAAAGAAATAAGGAAGGAGTATGAGGGTAGGTCGAATGTCAGGAAGGGAGAGTTTTTTGTAACACAAACATTTAAACAACCCATGTATATCAAAGATAAGCTCAGAATCTATGCGTTGGAGTCCTGAAGAGATATTAGGATTGAAAAGTGTGACCAAGAAAGGATTCGAGCGATGTGTAGAGGGACGGTTGTGGGTTATGGCAGAAAGGATACAGGAAGTAGTCAACCATCAGCTTCTTCTTCGCAGTCAAAGGGAAAATTTGCAAGTTCTAAAACCTACAAAAAAAAATAACAAGGCCATGTGCGAATGGTCCCTACATGTATCAAAAGTGGGTGATGAAAGGAGTTGGTGTGTCAAAACATTAAATGATAAACATAAATGCCTACAAACAAGAAAAACTAAATTGTTGACTGCACGATTCCTTTCATCCGAGGTTGCTAAAATTCTTGTTAGGGACCGCACAACCCCGACAGCTGCAATAGCAATGGAAATAAATGAAAAATTGCAGCTTGATGTCCCTACCACAAAGATATCAAGAGCAAGGGATTACGCTTTGGAATTGAAGAATAGAAACCCTGATACAACTGTGAAGATTCAAGTTGAAGCAAACCCTGATTCAAGTGTTTCTTCAAGGGTTTTCAGACGGATCTATGTTTGTATTGGTGCACTGAAAAAAGGTTACAAAGCAGGCAGAAGGGACATACTAGGGCTAGATGGGGCGTTTATCAAAGGACATCACACTGGTCAAGTCTTAACTGCTGTTGATGCCGATAGCAATAATGGCCTCTATCCAGTTGCTTATGCAGTGGTTGAAGCTGAGTCCAAGAGTTCATGGTTATGGTTCCTTAGCAATCTTGGAGATGACCTTGATTTGCAACCAAATTCAAACTTCACCTTTATATCCGACAGACAAAAGGTATAAACATTGTGTAAATTCAATTAGTTGATTTCCAACCCAATTCAATCCTCATTCACATATTAAGTTTTGTACCAAACTACAGGGAATATTACCAGCCATTGAAGAACTATTTCCTGCTGCTGAACACCGCTTCTGTGTGCGACACATATATGACAACATGAAGCAGTTATTTAAGGGGGAGAGTATCAAGGAGCTTGTTTGGAGGTGTGCTAGAGCATCAACAATCCCTGAGTTTAATAGAGGAATGGAAGAGCTATAATCAATTGACTCTAAAGCTTATGACTGGTTAAGGAAGATACCAGCATCATCATGGTCAATGTTACATTTTTCAGGTACACTATACACATATTATCACTTTCATCTGTACTATTAATAATATTGAAAATGATTTTGATATTATAAGTGTCATCTGTAATATTAATAAGGTTGAAAATGATGTTGATATTATGACTGTCATCTGTAATATTAATAAGATTAAAAGTGCTGTTGATATTGATATATTGGTTACAGGGAGAGCTAATTGTGACATCCTTCTTAACAACTTATGTGAATCATTCAATAGCAAGTTGGTGGGCGGCAGAGATCAACCGATCATTGGTTGTTTGGAGTACATCACGCAGTATCTTGTGAAGAGAAGTGTTAGTGTGCAGCATGTAATAGATAGATGTGAAGGTCTCTTAACCCCAACAGCAACTAAAATTTTAGAAACCATCAAGGAGGAAGCAAATGAGTATAAGGTTTTATGGAGTGAGGGGGGGGGGGGATACATACCAGTGTGCCGGAGGTTGGGGTGACCAATGTGTTGTGAATATGCCGAAAATGGAATGCACATGTAGGAGATGGGAACTCACTGGTATTCCATGTAAGCATGCTGTTGCGGCTATCAACGACATGGCTAAACACAACAAGGAATCAACTGACAACATAGTTGTGATCCCAGAGGATTATGTGCACCAATGTTATTGGTTAACCACATGGAGGGCGATGTATCAACACAAGATTGAAGGAATTGCTGGTCGACACTTTTGGCCCAAATGCCCTATCCCTAGTGAACTAAAGCCACCTCACTACCATGTTCCAATTGGGAGACCACGGAAGAAGAGAAGAGTGTCAAGGGATGAGATTGCTGAACAGTTTAAGAAAAAATCAATGGTGAAGAATGGGAAGCTGTCAAAAAGGGGCAAGACTGTCAAATGTGGTGCATGTGGTGGGCAGGGTCATAATAAGAGAGCTTGTACGGGACAAAGAGGCAACCAAGGGACAAGAAGAAGGGAAGGAGTACCAGATGAGGTACTAGAAAGATCAACTCAGCCAGTGGGATCTTCTGCAACAGAGGTGGGAGCAGGGCCAAGTCAACCAGTTGGAACACAAGCAAGTGAGGTAGAAGGAGGGCCAAGTCATCAAGTTGGAACACAAGCAAGTCATGTGTCACATTCTACTGGGAATGGTGGAGGTCAAAGGAAGAATAGGATCAAGAGAAAAGCCAAAATCGCCAAGTGAGTCAACACAATTGTGATGGTACAATAACCTTGGGTTGGTTATTCGTTCATGTGATTTAACACAATATGTGTATGGATTGTGTAACTGAGTTTCTGTCTTCTAGACAATTATTTGTACGTGATTTGTTTTTTAGACTTGATTAATTAGGAATGGTATTTGTTTTCATTTTGGTTTACCATCATTATTTGCTGCATAATGCTGTGCATAATTTGTGGTTTGCCATCATCATATACTTATTTGTTGTATAATGCTGTGCACAATTTGTGGTTTGCCATCATCATATACTTACGTATATTGAATGACCCAACATGCCCACTACATAAGTATACCGAATGACCCAAACTTGTTTTGACTTTTGTAAGTCAAAGTTGATAAGGAACCAGAAACCAAGTTTATTGCATATTGATTATGTAATATTGACTACATTTGTCTTCTTATAATAACAAGGACAACCAAAACAACGATGATCCCACTATAGTGCTAAAATCAAACACTTTTTATTAACATGAAGGTCAATACAAACCAGGGATGACCTTATACCCTGTGATGATACAACCCAGAAAGATGTCAACACACCTACATACCAACGACCAACCTAAAGCAACTTAATGGCAATGAAAAAAAAGAGCCAACTAAAAATAAGAAACTTGTTGAGCTTCTTAATCCGCTGATCCTTCTCCCTCATCAACCTCAACTGCTCCTCCAACTCTTCTTCAAGCTCATTCCTCGCCCTCAACAGGCCAGGAATCACAACAACTGCTCGGCAACACATTGGAGGATCCGTCCATCCAATAAACCCACATGAAGGACAACAGTAGAATCGTCGTCCTGGGTTCCTGTTTGTCCAGCTTGTTTTGATTGTTGCTTGTTTCCCACAGTCACAAATCAAGACCATATTTTTTGCCGGATTTCGGAAAGTGTGAAACTTTAATGTGCTGCAACGTTCATATTTAACTGGGACTGGATAGTGTACCGTTTGTAAAAAAAGGCAAATAATCGCTTGCAAATTTAGTCCCTCAAGCTACAGTGTCACTAGCTTAGTACCCGTGGAACAGTAAAATGACGATACTACCGTCAACTACGTGGCACTTAACGGGAAAATTAACGGAAAAGGCCTCTCGGCGGTGATTTTGCGAAAATGTGGAACGTTGGTGTCTTTTTTGCGCTACTTTTTGTCTCGGTCCCGTTTTTGCAATTTCGTGAAACGTTAAAGACCATTTTTGCAATTTACCCATTTGTTTACTAAGGATGTGTTTGGTTGCCTACTTTAGAGTGGGTTTATATTTGATGTGACAGTTATAATTTGTTTGGTTGGATTGTTGGGGTTTAAAAATTGGACTCAATACCACATATAAGGGTGTAGAGAAATCCAGACTCACATGCCTACTTTTGGTCTGACATTCTTTGTCTTTTCCTCTTTTTATTTTCTTTTTCTCATATATTTGTTTTGTATATTCATTTGTGTCCACACAAATATAAATTAGTGGGTCTTTCTATTATTTTAGTATTTAAACAAAGTTGAATATAAATAAAATTTTACGGAGTATATTTTAATATTTAAAAAGAAGTATTATATAAATAAAATTATATATTTTCTCTCTTTAACATTAAATTCAAATTCTAATTCAAATCCAAATTCAAATCCTAAAACCTTCTACAAACCAAACGGGCCGTAAGTTTTGTTAATAGCTAGCTGGTTTCGGTTTTAATTTGTTTATAACAATAGTTTTCATTTAGTGGAGGATACAATATGAAATTGTAAAGTTTGATTTTGTAGCTAGGAAATAAATTGTTAGCAAACAATAATAAGAAAAATGATGTAAAGTTAAGAGTAAAAACCAGGGAATTAAGGGGATTAGATGTTTATTTGTTATATAAACATAAAAATGCTTTAAAATTGGGTTTTGCTAAATATAGCCCCAATGGTTAATTTTAAGAAACAAAAAAATGATTAAGTGTTGGTACAATCGATATCTTAAATATACTGTAAAATAATTTCCTTATAAATAAAACTTATGGGTTGAGCGAGTATCATGTATTATTGGTAAATTTAAGGATGTGTTTTCTAATATTGTGGGTGTTAAAAGCTAAAGTCTAATAGTTTTAAGGAAGATGTTTTTGAAAATCATGAGCGTTATAATCAAAAGTTTTACGGAATTAAAGGTTAGTATGTATTAATAAGGTTTTTTGTTTTATTTTATTATTTTTTTTAGAAGAGGGTGTCCTATGTTTATTGCTCATATTTCAAATGTTTTTATTATATTTGGTGCATAATTGCTTTACTTTCGCACTTTAGTATTAATCAGAATCAATTGTTGAAAAGACACGGAAACGGATAAGAATTATGTTCAAATAAAACAAGATTGGAAATTTGGACGTTTGTTGCGCTATTTTTGTCATAACTTTTTTTTGTTCGAGCTTTGTTTTAAGGATTCAAAAGACCACTGAAAGAGCGAAAAAGAGATCTTTACACTTAGCTAATTTGTTGCATGAAAATATGAAGTTATATTGTGATTCCATTTGCTGGAAAACTGAACTCGTGGCATGAACTTGCAACATGATGACGTATAATCCACACTCGGGTCACGAACCCGATTAATGAACATTACTAGTGCCCAAGTCCACTATGTGTGGGCTATCATAACAATGATTGGGCACAATCTTAACGGTTTGGGCTCACGAAGGCCCAAACCCAAGTGTATTATTTATGGTCTAGATAATGATCTCCTATTTATGGGATAAAGATCAATATACCGGATAAGCATGATACGCCGAAGAGTAAGGAGCACGAAATTAACTGGATTTCGTGCCTATATAAAGAATATCATAACTCTCATTAAGGTACGATCTACAACCCTAACTCTTCAATATAACCCTAAAATCGATTACTTACTGTCACACTGGAGGATAATCGTGAGAGACAATCCCACGATAAGCCTAACGGTGTTTGTTTGCTTTCTTAGTGCGCAGGTCTCAAGCATTAAGATCTAATTGGTACGAGAACAGGAACCCAAACAAGGAACGCCCAACTTTTGTATCAACAAGTGGCGCCATCCGTGGGACCCTACACTAAGAACTAGAATGACGAAGCATAAAAACTCAAGCCAGCGGACTCCGCAGTTGGGAAAAATACATGGTGACCCCCAGAGGAGGAAACATCAAGATTCGACCTCTAGGCAGGCCTATGGAACAACCAGTGCGCCCAGTCACCAAGAATCAGGCCCAAGTTTGATCCTCCTAACGGTAGAATTGCCCACAGGGACTACCCAGGCCACTACGGCGGCCCCTAGTGTGGAAGATCTACAACGTACTCTCTTCACCACTCCCCACCAAACGGCACCCATCGTGGACACTATTCTGCCGCCATGCGCGCCTAATAGAGACAGGGGACCTAATGTGGAAACAGATATCCTCGCGCTAGAGGAGGATGCGCCTTAGCTAACAGTAAGTAATTTTGTGTCCTAAAATTACGAAACTTTAACTACCCTCATGCAAGAGGAAGCAAGAAGAAGGTCAAGTCAGAGCCTGCAAGCCCGGCTTAACTTTGGCCCAGAGTATGAAACATCCCCATCGCGCTATCAGAAAGAGGGGCGCGAAAAAGATAGCCTCCGACTTCCAGTATTCGCCAGAGTTGGAAGGACAGCTGTAGATGGTGAAGCATCTGATTCGCAATACTCGGAGGAGTATGAAGACAATGGAAGGCGTACCAATGTCCACGCTAGATTTTGTAACCGCAGGATGCAGGATAGACTTGGACGGCAACGCTCACCAAGCGAGAGCCTTTCAAGGTCTAGCAGTAGAATAATTCATGATAGGCTTGGGAGACAGAACTCCTCAAATGAAAACCCCTCAAGCTCGGACTTCGAGGAAAAACGGCGCAAGCGCCGCAAAAGGGGCAACTCCTCTTCAAGTGACTCCTCGGACAACGAGGACCAAGAAACAGGACACTAGAAGTCCAGGAGAAGACATCGCGATGAGGATGACGAAGATATATCTCTTCCTTGGCGCCGCCAAAAGGTTGACGCATTCATGCGGCGCATCAGCGATTATTCAGATGACAAGAGAAGGCGCATGCCCGCCAATGTTAAAACATATGATGGGACGGGTGATCCTGATGACCACCTAAAAATTTTCGAATCAGCTACTACTATCGAAAATTGGCCACAACCTGTGTGGTGCCACATGTTTAACTCCACGTTGGTAGGGAATGTGCGAACCTGGTTTAGCAAGCTACCACGAAGAAGCATAAACGGGTTTGAAGAGTTGCGAAAAGCATTCCGTTTGAACTTTACTCAAAGAAAGAAGTGCGCCAAGAACCCTGTCGAACTTGCCAGAGTGAAACAACGCCAAGGGGAATCCACAAGCGCTTATGTGGAGCGCTATAAGGATGAATGCATACATGTCAAGGCATGCCTCGAAGTACATAAAATCTCAGGGTTCATGAATGGGATCAATAACCCAGAACTTATCAGAAGATTAAACGATAAGGTTCCACAAACCTTTGATGAACTGATGAAGCGCACCAGGTCCTTTATCCATGGGGAAGCAGCTGCTACGGATAGCAAAAAAGGTTACTCAAAACTATAGGTCACAAGCACAGCCTAGGAGACAATCCAATGACCAGAGTAGCAGCTGCAACAAGAATTACCGCAATCAAGGAAGTGGACGGGATAACGACAAATACACTCCACTCACGAAGACCCCAAGGGAGATATTTGCGACAAAAGGAGCAAACTTCCCGAAACCTCCACCAATGCGCACCCCAGAGGATCAGAGCGTAGGAAGTGGATACTGTGAATACCATGGACAAAAGGGCCGCACTACCAACGAATGTGTCCAATTGCGCCAACTGATTGACAAATTAGTGAAAGAAGGCAAAATGGATCACCTCGTTAAAAACATCAAGGAGGGGAAGGACAAACAGAAGAATGGGGCAAGAAAGAGACACCCAACGACAAGGCCGACACCATCTACATGATACAATCATGGCAGCGAAAGATGAGGCAAAAAGTCAGCCAAAAGTTTTCCTATGGGAGCGAAATCTCTTTCCCCACTCTGACTGCGGACAACGCAGTAGTGGAACCGCTCACCATTGAGATACATACGGGGGGTCATGATATCCACCGCATGTATGTTGATGGGGGAGCGTCAGCAGATATCCTGTATGAAAATTGCTTCAAAAGGTTGCGACCTGATATACGAAGTCAGCTAATTCCGGCCACTACATCACTGACTGATTTCACAAGAGAGAAGATATGGCCCATGGGGCAAGTACGATTACTTGTGGTCGTTGGTAATGAGCAACACTCTACGGCAGCCTGGATGAACTTTATGGTAATCAGGTCTCCTTCGCCATACAATAGCATTATTGGAACACCAGGAATATCAGCCATGCGCGCGGTACCGTCCACAACACATGGGATGCTCAAATTCCCAGTAGAAGGAGGCATTGTCACCCTCTACAATACCACTGTGTCACCTAAAGAATGCACACAGTGACAGGTGAGACCCCGCGCACTCCAGAGCAGCACACAACTAAAGTGGCAAACCTGAAGGTCGCAATCCACCCTAACTATCCGGATCAGGAGATATCAATTGGAGGATCGCTGTCTGATAAAGGCAGAGCGGCAGTGTGTGCACTCTTGCAAAGAAATCTAGACATCTTTGCATGGGAACCAAAGCACATGACTGGCGTATCGCAATCGATTACAGAGCACAAGCTGGAAATCCGACAAGGATACACTCCAATAAGACAGAAAAAGCGCGGCCAAGCTCCAGAACGCGCAAAAGCCATTCTAGAGGAAGTACACAAATTGGTAGACGCAGGCATCATGCGAGAGGTCTACTACCATGACTGGCTCTCTAATCCAGCAATGGTAAAAAAGAGTGATGGCAGCTGGAGGATGTGCGTGGATTTTACTGATCTCAACAAAGCATGTCCACAAGACTGCTACCCGTTACCAGAGATAGATTGGAAGACAGAATCTTTGTGCGGATACCCCTTTAAATGCTTCCTAGATGCATACAAAGGGTACCACCAAATTCAGATGGCCAAGGAAGACGAGGAGAAAATAGCCTTCCACACAAGTCAAGGGGTCTACTGCTACACAAAGATACCCTTTGGCCTAAAGAATGCGGGAACCACTTATTAGCGGTTAGGAACAATGCATTTGAGAAGCAAGTGGGCCGCAACTTGGAGGTTTACGTTGATGACCTTGTCATAAAGGGTCATACCGAAGATGAGTTGGTGCGCGACATTGAAGAAACATTAAAAACACTGGGAAGGATAAATATGAAGTTAAATCCCAAGAAGTGTACTTTTGGCGCTACAGAAGGCATGTTTCTCGGATATTTAATAGAGCCTAATGGCATTAAACCCTGCCCATAAAAAACACAGGCTGTCGTCCAACTCCCTTCACCACGCACATTGAAAGAGGTCCAATCATTGAACGGAAAATTAGCTGGGCTAAATCGATTCTTGTCCAAATCAGCGGATAAGTCACTTCCTCTCTTTAAAACACTCACGAAGTGTACAAAAAATGGAGACTTTTGTTGGATTGTAGAGGCGGAAGAAGCTTTTCAACAGCTTAAGCAACATATAGCAGCGCTTCCCACACTAGTCGCACCCCGACCAGGGGAAGAATTGATCATGTATTTGTCTGCAACTCATGGAGCACTCAGCGCGGTGCTATTGACGAATAGGAACTCCATACAAACACCAGTATACTTTGTAAGCAAAGCACTTAAAAAGACAAAGGTTAACTATACCCCAATGGAGAAGCTGGTCCTAGCTTTAGTATTCGCAGCAAAAAGATTGCGCAGATACTTTCAAGCACATCCAATAGCAGTGATCACGGATCAACCTATCAAGCAAGTTATCTCTAAACCCGACGCATTGGGGCGGCAACAAAAATGGAGTGTGTTACTAAGTGAGGATAACATCTCTTATAGACCACGCACTGCGATTAAAGGGCAGATATTGGCCGACTTCATCATTGAGAAACTAGATACCAATACTCCACCTTCAAAGAGCAAGGTAGCGCCACAAGAACCATGGGTTCTATTCACGGACGGATCTTCGTGCGTGGATGGGTCAGGCGCATGCCTTATCCTCACCAGCCCAGAAGGAATAGAATTCACTTACGCACTGCATTTGAATTCACAACCACAAACAATGAGGCAGAATATGAAGCCCTAATTGCTGGATTACGCATTGCAACTCAAATGGGTGTACGCAACCTAGAAGCAAATGTCGATTCCCGATTAGTAGCCAATCATGTGTTGGGCGAATACGTGGCTAAAGAGGATAACATGATCCAATACCTCGACAAGACCAAATCTCTAATCCAGAACTTTGACAGGTTCACCATCAAACAAGTTCCTAGAGGGGAAAACAGAAAAGAGGATGCACTAAGTAAAATCGCATCTACAAGCTTTGTGCACCTGTCAAAACAGGTATTGGCGGAAACCCTGAAGAACAAATCCATCTCAGAGATGGAGATATCCACGGTGATAGAAGAGCAGGATCCTACTTGGATGACACCTATCATTGAATTCATAAGCAAAGGGATATTACCTCAATAACAGAAGGACGCTCGACGGATATGGCGCACAACGCAGAGGTTCGAACTTCTAGATGGTATCCTATATCGACGTTCATTCTTGCAACCATGGCTTCGGTGCGTTGGACCTCTTCAGGCAGATTACGTAGTCCGAGAGATCCACACTGGTTCATGCAGTATGCACTCAGGACCATGGTCCGTTGTGGCACGAGCCTTGCGGTCAGGATACTATTGGCCTACTATGCATCGCGATGCGCGAGACATGATAAAGAAATGTAGCGACTGCCAGGTCCACAGACCCATCCCACGCTGACCACAACAAGAGCTAACGCCTATAAATTCACCATGGCCTTTCTATAAATGGGGTATTGATATTGCAGGCCCTTTTCCTGTTGCAGCAGGGGGACTAAAATTCCTCATAGTGGCCATAGATTACTTCACTAAGTGGATTGAGGCAAAAGCAGTAGCAACTATCACAGGCAACCAGGTCAAGCGCTTTGTTTGGGACATCATCGTATGTCGCTTTGGATTACCTGGAGAAATTATTTCGGACAACGAAAAACAATTCTGTGATAACCCGTTCAAAGACTGGTGCGTGCAGCTAAATATTACACAACACTTCGCGTCAGTTAAGCACCCACAAACCAATGGTTTGGTTGAACGCGCGAATCATAGTATGGGCGAAGGAATTAAAGCGCGTCTTGACAAACACAAAGGAAGATGGGTGGATGAATTTTCGCATGCTTTATGGGCGCACCGCACGACAATCAAAGTCAGCACTGGAGATACACCATTCTCTCTTGTTTGTGGGACAGAAGCTGTCATACCAGCCGAGATTGGGATGCCAACTATTCACACGACGGAAGTCAATGTTACAACCAATGATGACGAGCGACGTATAGACTTGGACCTGTTGGAAGAAAGGCGCGAACGTGCAGCTATATGTGAGGCAAGGGATAAGTCAAAGATGAAGGGATACTATGATGCTAAAGTCAGAAACACTTCATTCAGGCCAAGAGACTTTGTATATCGTGCCAATGATGCAAGCCACGCAGAAGATACAGGAAAGCTTGGTCCAAAGTGGGAAGGACCCTACGAGGTCACAGAAGCACTAGGTAAAGGTGCATACAAGCTGCGTGATATGGATGGCCATGAGCTACCACGCAAATGGAACATTTGCAATCTCAAGAGATGCTATCTTTAGGAAAGGCTACGGCCCACGCACAGACATCTCTGCACTTTAGTAAGTGCCTAATAAATGTCCGTGTATGTACATTTTCTTTTGTTTAGGGAATTGTTTTTTTTTTTTTTTTTTTTTTTTTTTTTTTTTTTTTTTTTCAAAAACTTGCAAGAATTAATCAAACATCGTGGTTTCTAGCTAACTCCGTGACACATTTAACTTCATTTCTTACATCTTATTTATGTCTCAATATTGTTACTTTATATTTTTGCCTACATGGCGTTCATGCATTTAGTAAGACCCACAATGGCATAAAGGATGAGTAAACCTACTAAATAACTCGTTGAGTAAGAGGGTTGCAAACCCATCAACATTGGATCACGTATCCTCGTTAAACACCTTATTCTCAAGACGTTGGAGTAAGATCAATGCACATCCCACGACGGATACTCAACAATGCACACCGTGCGTGTTTAACGAATTAGGAGTCAAGACTCTTGTTTCCTTAATATGGTATTTGCAGTACGCTGCAAATTAATCCATACACTTATGAATTTTTATTCACATATATTTATTGAGTCATGGACTTAATGCAATTTTTTTAAGTATGTTTTGGTTACGATTTGACTCTTGGAAAGTCTTTCATGAAAAAGACAAAAAATCTAAGTACAAACAAGATGATACAAACATGCGTACAGAAACCAATCTTATTATTCATTAACTACGAGTTTATACAAGTTATAGATTCAACATATACAACAAAAAAGGTGAATCTATAATAAACTAAATACTACGAGTACGTTTATGCCCTGAACTACTCGCAGTGGACGCTACACGCCCAGCTTCCTCAAGCATTTTGAGTAGGCTGCTATCCTCCTGCGACACTGCTAGCACGCTGACAGGAATTCCATCAGATCTTTGAAGCTGCACCAACACCGCACAAGATAGCTTTCCCTTTCACGCCCTTCTTCTTAGCAAGCCTTGTGATATGGGCTTCCAAAGCCGCCTTCAAAGATATCTCCTTCTCCATGGTGAAAGGATTCAGCATGTCGCGGGGGCGAGCAAAAACGGGCACTTACAGCTGCGATTCATCCAGCTTCAAAAAGAAGTCAGGCTGCGCCTCCGCGTCCTCCGCTATGTGCCTCCCCAGAGTTAACCCCTCCATAATTACATTGATGGGGTAATCCTGGTTACGCTCTAGTTTAGCAATGCGGGGGAACTCGAAGATCTTCATCCTCTCCATAGCAGCAACAAGCTCCGCATAACCATCTCCAGTGTAGCCTGGCACCTCCGCGAGGGGCACTGTCAACAAATTGCCACTGTGTTGCTCCTCCATGGCTTCAGCCTTGCCACGCGCTAAGGCACACCTAACAACGTCCCCAAAAGCTTCCACAACTTCTTGGGACTCTAGCGTGCCCATTGCAGCCAAGCGAAGACCATGACTGATTAACCACCTATGAATAAAACAACACACGCATTACAAAACAATAATTTCAAAGGAATTACAAGTGAAAAGCTGGAAAAGAGATCAAACAAGAATTAAATCCTGCGCTCAGCAACAACAGACACCAAGTGAGGGTACAACTCCTCATCGTACTCGATGCTAAGCTTGCGAAGCTTACCCTCCTGCATCTCCAAGGCAGCCTCCACAACATTGCGGAAGTCATCCAACTAAGCAAAGTGCTTGCTCTTATTCTCCCGCAGGTACTTCAATCCCCACAAGCAGGTAGCCTTGTACTATTTAAAAGCAGCTCGCTCATGGCTCACGTCAGCCAGTAGAGACAACCTTGCATCCGCAAGCCTCTTGGAGTACGCCGTTGTTGACTCCAAGGCAGCTTGAGCACTCACCAACTGTGTCTTTAGCAGCGTAATCTCCTCATCCTTCTGTGCGCTGCTGCTACCCTCACCAGCGTATTGTGCCTTGAGTTGAGCGACCAAGGTGGCCTGGCGCGCAACAGCCACGCTCAACTCCTCTATCAGCGCCGTAGCAGACATCTCCTCATTAGCCTTGGGAGGCTCTTCCACCTGCGAGTGACTCACCTTAGGTGGCACTTGATCCATATGTGCTGCATCACCCCCTATAGCTTTGTCACTACATATAAAGAGCAAAATGTCAAGACATTATATCAATGATAAAAAAGAAAGAAAGAAGAAAACCCATGGCATTATTACTTACATGGGAAAGGAGGTCTCAGCAGTGTCTCGCGCAGATATAGATAGCGACGCCTCCTCATCTATGGCATCTGCGCTTGGATGTGCCTTCGCCATCATCACCAGAAGCCCTGCGCTTCACTCCCTGACTCGCCTCCTCAGAGTCAGTATCGACCTTGAAGATCCCAACATCTTCAGAAGACTCAGTGCGCGCAGGCTCAGGGGCCGGCACTTCTTGAGAAGGAATATTCTGCACAGGGGTCGCCACCACCAAGGGTGGGGCGACGTTAGCTGGTTTCTCTTGCGCATAAGTGCGCCCAGCTGTAGCTTCTAGAATGGGTGCCTCACCTTCCCTCAAAGGACGCACTCCCACCGTCACTTGTGTAGGCTTTGACAGCTTCACCACACTGAACAAGTCCATCTCTGCGCAACAAATAACAAACAACAAAAAAGATGGAGTTATTAAAGCTGCAATATAAAAGAATGCTTACACTACAGATGCGAAGGAAAGGAAGGACAAGCACCCACCCCGGCCGCTCTCATCCAGAAACGTTGGCACCTCGTCCGCGCCCTGAAAGAAGTTGCGGCTTATTCCCATGTGCACCAAAAACTCCTCGGGATAGGAGTTGATGGGGATGTGGTTAGCATTGATGGTCTCCGCATCATCCATATTGTATGTCCCGGGGTCGGGGCGCTCATCCTTTGGTAGCGTTCCCTGAGTATAGAACTCAAAAAGCCAGGGGAACACTTTACTATCCACCCAGAAGAATCTCTCCCTCCAGTTCCTAAGGGCGTCTACCTTCTCCGTATAACATTGAAGGCGCCCTGCGCGCTTCGAAAAAGATACCCACCCGTTTGACCACGTTGTGTGGTAAAACGCGCAGAAGAGATTGAGGTTTGGGTTTATGGCAAGTAAACGACAGTTTACTTCAAAATTAGTTATTTTCGCCGCACCTATACAGTGCAACTGAGATATGTGCAGACGGTAAAAATTGAGCACGTCGCTCAGAAATAATGATATAGGCACGCGCTGATTCATAAACTCGAAAAAGCGCGTGTATACCCCTACCTTTCCCTCAGGGAAGTCCGGAATAGATGCGTCAGCCTCCGGTACTACCGGATGCACATCAAGAGGAATAAAAAAGTCTGAGGTGAACTGACGGAGTTCATCCTCGTCCATCTCAGAAGCAAAATCATTTAATTGACGAACCATTTTCCTATATTCTAATAAAAAAGTGCACGCGCTATTACCTTATCGGATACTAGGTTTCTTGATTGATATTCGATGATTTTAACAATGGAGGAAATGGTGTTTTACTGTGATAATCACAGTGAAAAAGGGGAACCCTTTATCTAGGGTTACCCCTAGCCTTGGATGGATGCCATGTGGATCCCACTCACTTCATCGTGTGGCTAGAATACCAACAGGATACGTGGGACTTTTTAAGCCTAGATACACTGTATATTCTTTTTGGCGGGAAACACTCGAAGCTTCCCCGCCACGCTTACCGCTACAGTCATTAGTCTAGCATACGCCGCAACGCCCCGCGCATACTAGACTGGGGGGACATCATGACGTATAGTCCACACTCGGGTCACGAACCCGATTAATGAACATTACTAGTGCCCAAGCCCACCACGTGTGGGCTATCATAACAATGATTGGGCTATAATGTTAACGGTTTGGGCTCACGATTGCCCAAACCCAAGTGTATTATTTATGGTCTAGATAATGATATCCTATTTATGGGATAAAGATCAATAGACCGGATAAGCATGATACACCGAAGAGTTAGGAGCACGAAGTCAACTAGATTTTGTGCCTATATAAAGAATATCACAACTCTCATTAAGGTACGATCTACAACCCTAACTCTTCAATATAACCCTAAAATCGATTACTTACTCTCACGCCGGAGGATAATCATGGGAGACAATCCCACGATAAGCCTAACGGTGTTTGTTTGCTTTCTTAGTGCGTAGGTCTCAAGCATTAAGATCTAATTGGTACGAGAACCGAAACCCAAACAAGGAACGCCCAACTTTTGTATCAACACAACACACATTTGGGATATTGTTAATTAAATTGTGCTTGGGCCTTTTCTACAAACATACTTAGACCTAGTATACAAAATCAAAAAGTGAAGCCCACAATTTATTTTGATGGGCCAGTTGGTTTTTCAAAGAAAATAGAAAACGTGCAAAGGGAATAAAATATTCCCACTCGTGGAGTATAAGGCATTCGACCAGAGGGTTTTATCCCATTCATTTTTTGGGGGAGGATTCGACAGTTAGGAGTTGGGAGGTTTTGGTTTGAGGGTTTTTTCCACAACCATCATTGAGGAACTCAACCATTCAAGAGAAGTCAACTTTTATCATCATAAACAATTGTTTCTATTTGAATTGTTTAACGTTTTCATAATGAGTTCTTTTGATTTATCGTTTATCATATCTCTTGTTATATGTTTGTTATGGAACACTAAACACTTATGAGGGTTAATGAATAGTAAGCTGACAATTTTATTAGTAATTAAAGTGCAACTCAAAACACAAGACATGTTATATAGATTAGTTGGAGAACTTAAAGAACGAGCAAGGTAACCCGCGCGTTGCTGCGGGAGTGTTGTGGTAATGTTTAATTAGATGCAGTTATTAGTATATGAGTGTGTTTTAAATAGGCATTGTGTTGATGCTTAGGAATTTATAATTAAGATATCATGTGAAACCCATTTGTATAAAACAAATGATGTATAAAGACATTATTATGTGACCGTTGTTACATGTTTCTTAAATTCATAGCAACTCTTTTGCAAGTACATACAAATTCTAATACAATCAATCACCGAGCTAGAGGTGTGTGCCACTATTTCTAGTCTGCTGGTCTTGCAATCCTCAGATGCATCCTACAAAATGAAAACAAAGTTGTTGACAACAAAGATTAACACATTAAAGTGTTGTAAGTGTAAAAGGGTAATTCACTTACTATGACATCTAAGTTGTGTATGAATAAGGCCTGCATATTTGCTATAGCAGCAACGTTTCTTGTTCATTTACAATGAGACTTAAAAAATGGGTAGATTGTTTGTCCACCTGCAATCATCAAGAAAAGAAGCATTATGCTTTTTAGCCATATCTTTAAAGAAAAAGAAAGAATTACATATAGTTGCATATTAATATACTTTGCCATCAGCTCTGTATCACTGTTCTTATATTTACTTAATTTTAGTATATAAACACAAAGAAGCAGAATCACTTGATGTGTTATGTACATAGTATTTGGTTGTTGGATTTGACCCGACCAATCATTGATGAGTTCACGTTTTCAATCTGGAACAATAAAGTTGAAAACATAAATATGAAATCTTTTAATAATAAATAAAGAAAGTAGGATTCTGAGTTTTGACAATCAGTTTCATTTATAACAGAACTGATTATTTACGAGTAGTCAGTTTATCGATTAATTTCAATTAACAAATGAAAATGGAAGAACAAAATCGAAAGCTTTTCATCACTTGTGACTTATTTTATTTTCAAAAGATAAGACATTACACGCCTCAGGAAAATAGCAAGTAGCAAAGAGCCTTAAGCACAACTGAAGACATAAATCTACTCTTGAGTCCTAATAAAGACATGCTAGTCTATGGGCCCATGTTTCAGTTAAAAGTTTTTTCAGGGAAACTTATAAGGTACCAGACAGCATTCCAAATTATTATCAGCCTAAAAAATGTGCAATAATCTGGTATGTAGGCGATTCATTCTCTTGAATGGTTATGAGTTATGAATGCATTACTTTGTAGGTTAGATCGTCTGCAGAATCATTTAATTAACATAAGAAGGAAATAAAGACCATCTATTAAGAAGATGGAAGTAAAAAATAATTAATAATAGGAAAAAGTTTTTTTAAAAAATTTTTGGTAATCAAGTGATCAAATAGGCATGAGTTTTATACTGTGACAAAGCTATTTGTGTATGAAATTATGTTAAAAGGCACACACCTTTCCTGCATTCTTATACATATATAGACTTGGAGTGTGGTGCGGCGCCTATGCCTCCAAACCATGAACCAAGTGCGTCCAACTGATTCTCTCACTATCTCCATTGTTCTTTCTTGGACATATTTCTTGTGCACAACATGTTTTGAACAAGGAGCTTTCCTAACCTATACAATAACGTTTATAGTCGGTCAAACTCAAACATTTCACTCTTTTAACCTGATCTTTAAAAAAAAAATTGATTGAATGGGAAAAAATACCTGAATTTAAGTCATGTAATACTGACAACATGATCAAATCAAAAAGAACTTGTCTTTTGCATTTTCTCTATCAAAATTTTTAAACCCATGTGCCTGCGAACATTCACAAGCCAACAAACATTAGTCAATCAGTAAAACATCATACTCAAAGTGAGCGGGTATGTAGATGTGATAAAACAGTTGTAAAGAAAACGACAAATGGAGGATTAAGTAGAGGAAAAAAATTCACATTCTTAAATGATTAAACCCAAAATGAAACATCATCTTACGTTCTTTTATAAACTAAAGGAACTCATAAACCATCCCAATGACAAGGAACTCAGAAACTATTCCAATGCTCTTTAATAAATCATTCATTATGTGAAGACCTAAGTAGCAAGAATGAAAAAAAAAACCTTGTTTTAAAAATTTGTTGATGAATCTTTATTTCCAAAAACACATTAGGTATTTAGATAGCTGGTAAAAAATGATACAACCAACGAACCTTATTAAACGTTAAAAAAAGTGGCCGCTGCACTTTTAGTTTTGCTAAACAGAACTTGATAGCATGATTGGGCATTTGTGAGAATTGTCACGCCTTCGCCTCCAACTTCGCCTTCTTCTCTGCAAGTTTCGGCTTATGGTATGCAAGCACTTTAGCTTGCATTCGTATTTTTCTCCCTTGATATGCGGCAATGAGAACCTGTGTACATCTGAGCAATCATTAAAGCCAACTAATTTGCGTCCGTCCCAGAATTTTTGAACAAAATTCATTTACCCAAACACCCCTTTAATAACCTTAAAATACAACAAAAACAAATTCATAAAAACATAAAAGCATACCAGTTCCTTTAGTCCTAATCACAACAGACACTTGGCGAATACTCAAAATTTTTACGAAATGGTTGCAGTGACAGTGGCACCAACAGATGTACAAAAAAAATTAGTAAAAAATGTTATAAGATGAAAAATATATGGATAATCTCAGTTTTAATTGAAACCCATTGCACACTCATCAAATGCAATTAGAATACTAATACACATTCTTGGCATGACTGCAATGACATAGAATGGGAGAATAGAAGACATTTAGTTTCTTATATAGACAATTAATATACTAATACCATAAACGATGCTGACAATTTTCTGTTTAGTGTATGTAGTGTACGTGATCTGCAGATTATTATTGAAATTATTGAACTCGGGTGGTCTTATTGCAAAATGACTGACACAATGTCAGCCATGTGGTCAATTATACCCAAAGTATCCGATGTAAAGCCAAGTATATCTAGGCATCTACAAAACCATGTTACATTACAGTAGAACAGGTTCCAATAAAACCATAAAAGGTGATTTGGCTATTGAGATCTTACCTTGCAATATGGTCGTACTTTTAGAAAAGAAAGGTATTTACACGTTATGATTTGGCATAGCAGACTCGTCTCTAAGAATTGCCACTTGAAAAGACGGTGCAAGCTGTTCCTCGCTTTTGTTATGTCAACTTCACAGCCGCAATTAAATAGCATGTCCAAACACCACTTGTCACTTTTACTTTGTAACACCCCTAAAATATCGCAGTGTAAGACTGTGTCACTTGGGGTGCTACTTCATAATACAAAGTACAAGTTATAGAAAATGACCTCTAAATGAGACATTTTGAAAAGTTACCATTCGATTAATGAATTCAAAGTTACAAACATGAGATTCCAAAGTATTATACATAAATGTATACAAAATGTTTTGAATGGTAAATGATAAAAGGCGTAAGTCTTCAGAGTATGCAGCTTGGCTCTAAGTTCCACGTACTAGCTATTGCCTGACTAACCTAAGATAAACATGCTAAAGTGTCAACACAATGGTTGGTGAGTTCATAGAGTTTGTCTTAAAACCGTTGAAAAGCCATTAAAGAATGTTCACACAGCAAAGACATTGTGAATCCACTCAGTTGCAAGTCCTGCCCATAACAACACTTGCAACCTGTTTGTTCACAACCCACTGCTAAATATATAGTATGATTAAGACATTTATAAGTTCATCACAACAATTAAGCAATTAGTCGTGAGTCTCTACTTCATCTCCGAAGACCTCACTTGGGAGACAATTCCCAAAGACAACTGGGAGCCAATTCCCAAAGGCAACTAGGAGCCAATTCCCAAAGATAACTACTAGCCACTAAATAGAATAACGCAATTAAGTATAACACAGTCATGTATGTATGCAATCAAGTATAATATAATCAAGTATAAATGTTTTGAGTATTTGTATAAGTAAGCAAGTAGCTGAGCATGTATCTCCCCCAAAGAGTTAAAATAAGTATAAAAAGAGTAGGGGCTATGACACACAGTAATATGTAAAAGTTTAGAATTCTTGTGAAAGTAAAAAAAAGTATTTGAGCATGTATCTCCCCCAAAGAGTTAATACAAGTAAATAAGAAAAGTGGGGCTACGAACTCACCTTGAACTAATGATATCAAAACGTATAATGGAATCAACGGATAAGCTGGGAAGTCTCTACGCGCAACCTAGAATATGATGATATGTCTTAGGTTTGGAGTAATGTCTAAGAATACGAAGAATTACCTATATATGTCTTGCATATAGTTCATGATGCAGTACTTAGTATATAGTGTAAGTCGTTGAATAAAAATGGTTTATGAAACATGTATAGTTTGTATATCTCTTACTACCGTTCGGGCCGTCATAATTCAGAGGTCATGTAGTGAACGTTCGAGGAGCTAGGACACTTTAATTCGTAAATCCAGCAACTCTTCGATCCGTTTACCCAAATGGAACTCCTCACATGAAGTTCCCTAGTGTTGTAGTATTCAATTTGTAAAACATGTATAATAGTTATAATGATTTCGATTTAGAAAGCCTTGAGGTCTTAGCCGTGACCTTGCCGTGGCTTTGGCCATGGCTACCATGGTCTTGAGACTCATCCTTGGCCTTAGCCATGGTTTTGGTCTAGGCTTTAAGGTCATTAGACCCTTGGTTTTACTTAGCCATAACCAATAAATGGTCAATTGGGTATTAAAATGGGCTGTTAAGAATTTGAAGAAAAATATCACTCGTTATGCGTTTTCAGGGTTCGAGCTTCTTTGCAACTGAACGAAAACGTCATTCTGGAAAACTTTCGTGCTTTAACTTTTTGATGAATCGGATCAGAAGGCCTCGAAAAAAATCCAAATTTGATCAGAATGCTATTAGGCAGTTTCGGGTTTTTAGGTTCGCTAACTTCTTTTGGCCATAACTTTTGACTTGTGTACTCGTTTTAGGTGATTCAATTTGATATGTTTTCCTTCTAAAACCCTCTATAACAGTAGGTAAGTGTCTCATATCATGGTTACTCTATTTTGGTCATGGTTCTCAATATAAGTCACTAGTTTCCTTGATTACTTAACATAAGTTAACATATAGTGTTCTTAACTTGTTTTAAAGATTTTTGTACATCATGAACACAATACAAAGACCATATATAGCATGAATGAAATATAATAAGCATGAAAATGATATTGAGCAAGAAAGTATATCAGGGTTTCTTACAACTTTTGGCTTTCAAAAGAAAGGAAGTCAAGTATGAACTAGGACACTAAACCTATGCTTGCAAACCCTTCACCACAACTCTTGAAACCCTTGCTAGCCTTGATATAGACCTTGTGAAAACCTTATTAACTCAGCCCTAGTACCCTTGTGTAGCTCCTAATTCAACCATGGAATCACCAAACAAACTTTTGATTCATGTAAAGACTAACTATGCCTTCAACTTTGGTATGTAACTTATAACTTAGAAATCAAAAGATCAAGGTTGTGTGATTTAAGTGTGTGTCGTTTTTGGTGATGATAAAAGGAAGAGTATGAGATTGCTATTTATAGGAAGATGAGGAGGGTAGGAAGGTGCCTAGGAAGTTTCCTTGAGGAGGTTAGAGACTTAGGATATTTTCCAAGACTTAGTGGCCAAGTTTACTTGCAAATGTTTAGCTTCCTATGTAAGCTTCCTATCTTAGACTTAGTGACCAAGAAAATGCCCCATGTGGTCTAAAATTTCGTTCAATGCCTATCTTGGATGATTAGATATGTGTTTTGATAATATCTTGCTTTTATGGAGTAAGTTTTGTCTCGGTAATCACTAACGGTAAGTCGTTAAGTCATGAAACTTAATATCGGGTATCCTAAAAATATGAAACTTATAAATATGCTAGAACTTATTAATATAATCTATCTTAGCAAATTTAATGAGTGGCAAGTTCTATCGGGTTGCTTTAACGCTGCTAAAACTGGAAACGCGGGTCTAAAACGCGTAATTCGCGTAAAACGCTGAACTGGAAAACATAAAATTCCAAAACTTTTGGAATTGTCGTAAAATGAGAGAAAATCATATTTCTATTGTTTATAGTGTTTTATGGACATATCGGGATGCTGGAAAGACGTTTAAACCTAAGAGTAAATCTCGGACACGGTTTTGTAGTTTTTGCAGAAATGATCCGACGAGTGTCAAATTCTCGGATTATCATTAAAATAGTTTAACTTACGAGAATATGAAATAAAAATTTCGGGAGTGAATAGTGAAAGTGAATAGTAAAAGTGAATAGTAAAAATGAATAGTAATCCAAAAATGCAAATTGTTACATACTTGCTATGGTATAGCTGAAATTTTAAAAGATTGTAATTTACCTTGATGTTGTGGGGCAAAACAGGTCCTGTAGCGAAAGTCTTAGAAGGAACCACCGAGCATAGTTTGCGAAAATGTTCGCTTAAATCACTTCGCTTTTTAGCTGGTCACTTAAATTTTGCGCCATTCTTATATCCTGTCCTTAGACGCAACAGTGGCATACCACTAAAATGCCAAGTTTTTCTTCCATTCCATTGGCCTGGCGGCACTGCACAACCAACGACACCAAATACATATTACTTAGTGTCTTTTAACTTAGGCTATTCTATAGCTACCTAACGTGTAAAAAGAGGGCCGTGTTTATTTTTAACTTAGTGTCTTTAAACATGCTACATTCTGACCTTGTTGCTGTTGGATTGCTACTTCTATCAAAAAACTGCGTTTAGGTAAGGTTTTGAATGACATGTATGTACTTACTTCGACGGGGTCTGCTAATAAGTATTTTACTTTTTTCCTCTGGTTTTATCTCTCTTCATTGATTTCCTGCTGGTGTCTCCTATTAAACATACCCTCAAATGTGACAACTAAAACCTCAAATGCTGGCCACAACTCTAAAATCACATTATAACACATCTAGTTTCAATATAAACCATAATCACAGACTTAAATAACCAATGACCCATATGAATACGACCAAACGGAAAACCGACATCAAATTAACCAATGAGTCACAAAATTTAGAATTGAAACTTAAATATAACCCAAAAGCGAACAACTTACAAACTTACCAGTACGGTAGCCAAAACGGAGCCTGCACCCTTCACATAACGATAATAATTCTTTTTCTTGCCGATTACCATATCTGCGATTTCTATTTTTTTTCTTGCTGCCACATACACACCTGCTCAGAACATCAATAAAAAGTTTCCGTAAACTTATAGATGAAAATAAAGACTAAGTCGGAAGAGTAAATGAATAAGCCATAAGCTCAACCAAACAACCTCATAAGTCGTGAAAAGTGATCTTAAACAACCTCGGTTTTCTCCTATCGCAAAACCAAGACCAACCTTGTAAATAATCACGAAACAACAGAAACACCCTATGAGCATTCTAGAAACGTGTATGTGATCACAGTGCCCGGGTATGCCCTAAAAAATTAAAAATCATCATTTCAATTACAATCAGTTACACTGAATTAAAAATTGCTTAAAAACATACAAAACAAAACCCCTAATTTTTATTCTGTAAATAAACTCAAATTCCAATTAATGAAAACATAAAAACCAAAACCCTAATTTTTTCTCTATAAATCTGAATATAAAAGACATAAAATAGGTAAATAAAAAGCTACATGATGATTATAATACCTTCGTGATTACATTATTAACAAAATCATCAATTGGTTCCCTCAATGACAGGCCCGCCGTATGCAAATCAACTGTGTCGATTTTTATTGTGTTTTGATGTGAGTGTTTTTGTGAGGAAGAATGTGTGTGAAGAAGGGCCTAGAATTTTAGGGGGAATCATATAAACTATGTGGGTGATCGGAGGTTCTGGAAAGTTAGAGAGTGTGTGTTTTGTTTTGTGTAAAGTACACCCAAGGAAAATAACAGGGTCATTACACCCGGATTACGGTGTGTAACAGTTACGTCTACAGTTTCTTTACGTAGGTTAAACTGGTAAACGAAATGGGGAGAAAGTATTGCAGCCAATAGGCCTTTGACTCATGGGCCACTATCAACATTAGCATAGTACCATGACGTACGACAATAAATGAAGGCCACAAATTCTCCCGTTATATTTGCGTAACAGCTTACTGTACAATTATTTTTGCCCAACCCACGCCTGGGATTTAGAATATATATATAATATATAATATATAATGAATCATAACTAGGTATCACCTACGACAGTTGTGATAGTTAGTTATAGGAAATATATGTAGGGACTAATGGTCATAACTAAACCTTCACTACATCTGACCCACTAAGTTAGTAGCCACTTAAACATTTCGCATTCTAATCATGTCGTTAAGGGGTTAAAGGATTAGCTAGGTGAGCACGTCTTCCATCTATGGATTTAATATTAGTTCATTTTATTCAATTTGCTTTCAAAACATACAAGTTCATTCACTCCAGCAAACGACCCGGTCTTATCGAGGCTATACTATACATGAACGGGTACACTGTCCGAGAGTGTTATCTCCCCCCACTTGACTTCTACTTGTTCTATAGTAGACTCTCTATTTTAATTTAAAAAAGTTATCTTCCAAATAAGAATTAAAAAGACATCACTTAACAATCACTTAATCATAAGTATACATAACCAAACACCTCACAAACTAGGAAATGAAAACACTCAATAAATCAACTAATCTAAGTGTAATCATATAGTGAAATCGCTTAAATGCTCAGTCCTGGCTAATACTATATCACAAGCTTGACAATGCTATGTTTCTCCACCACTAGAGTTTAGATGCAACTATTCACAAAGGCAAATGGGTAAAACATTAAAAGCGTATCAGAGTTTCAACCCAAATAGCTAAAGCCCATACACCCGCAACATGCCAAAGACAGACCCATAAAGACAAGAAACTATCACTATCTATTTGGGAAGCAAGTTCCCAGGCTTGTTAACGAGCAAACCAAATAAACACATCCAGGCAAAGGCTAGACTGGAATCCTATCCAAGGCCGTTATAACTGACACCACATGTTGCTACCTCATTCTAGTATGGACAGTGAGATTGTGCTACAAATATCAAGCTCACACGCGATATCGTGCAATGAACATTCCATGAATCTGATAGAGCCAAGGATTACAGGCGAT
The DNA here is from genome assembly GCA_030686995.1 of Artemisia argyi. Taxonomy (NCBI): domain Eukaryota; kingdom Viridiplantae; phylum Streptophyta; class Magnoliopsida; order Asterales; family Asteraceae; genus Artemisia; species Artemisia argyi. Next base: position 132,574,351 of record CM060692.1, read on the forward strand.
GTGTCATTCTTGTCTCCTCATTTGGATGACCACCACGTGGACCATCCTCAACCATTGGATCGCATTCGCAGGTGGCACAAAGCCTTAAATTCATCTCTATAAATACCAGTTCATTTCCATGAAATAGACCAATCAATATGAAGCTAATCAATCTTCACACACAACAACATACATTTTATAGTCATATATGAGGGTTACCCCAACTTTTGATCCTTGATCATACCTTGGGGTCCCTACCGAACATGGAAAACCGAACATATAGTGTTAGTGCAAAAAGTGTGATGAGTAGAGATTGAGCTTGGTTGTGTATCGGGCCGTCCTTGATGAACTGTCCGTATATGAATTCTTTACTAATCCAAGTGATAGATTGATCCCCTACACAAATGAAAGTAAACTATTAGCTTTACTGTAGGGACGGATCCCACGATTAAGCTCTGGCGTAAGAGTAAGTATTCATGTTATCAGAGGAATATGCATGTATCGGGATGTGTGAGAAAGTCATACATGATAAATGTGTTTTAAGGTTGCCTTTTATTGGTGAGTGAAATACTAGGGTTTCCTAGTATTTCGCATTTTATTGTAGTGGCAAGAATGGGACCTTTGTCGGGCAAGGATCTGTAGCTTAATCATGAATGCGGATGTGGATCATCTTCCGGATCATGGACAAATCCACAAGTTTATTTTAGAAGTGTTACTTGGATGATCCACGTGCGTCCTTAGTGATCCGGACCGCGCCCTGCCCGTAGTTTGGGCTTTGGCGATGTCTAGTGTTTCTGTTTGTTGGGCCGGGGCCCAGTTGTGTATAATATGGTCCAGGACCAATAGGCCTGCTATCCGTATTATACTCTGTGGAGTGGAGCTATCCACATGATCCACATGATTATGCTTTTTGAGCTGAGGGGGTTGTTCATGGTGTCTGAGATGGAAGGGAAGCTAGGGGAAGTTTCTGTTGATGAGTATTCCCCACTTACTAAAAAGTTTAAAAAAGACGTCGGGGCTTTCAGTAAATTTCCTCCTGTTAAGAAATCTGCCACTGGTATCAAGCGGTTACTAGCCGGCAGCCTTGTCAATCCCGAAGTTAGAGCTAGTGCTTTGTCAATCCCGCCGTTAGTTTCTTCTGCTGTGTCTATTGATCGGTTCAACGAAATTCATCCTTGCAAGGGGTTTGGTACTTCTTCATCGTGTGAATTTCCTTTTTTGAGTACCCCTACTTCTGATGCAGAGGTGGGTTCCTTTATTAGATGCAACACGTTATCAGTAACAATAGCTGCTGCCACCGCTTCTGTCGCGGTTACTGCCACTTCAAAAGGTAAGATGGTTGAGCGATCTTCGTATTTTGACTATGGTTTGGTTACTTATGGTTCAAAACCTGTTTCCCGTAGTAACATCCGTGCTTTTGTTGATGTTGATCCTGATCATCTGGGAAGTATATATGTCCCAAGTGGGATGTGACTAATGGTTCCCATATTACCGATACGTTGGAGTGTCTTGGTATGATTGATGGGTTCACTCCTCCGTTCTTGTTTGCTGTTGTTCGTAGCCTGGACCATGATCAGTTATTTTCTGTGTTTAATACCAGCATAGCTCATCAGACGATGCTGACTGCTGAACTGAGGATGCGTGCGGAAGCCTTTCTCAGGGAGAAGGGGGATTTATCCATTCTTTGTGATGAGCAGTCCTGCTTACTAAAGGTTAAAGATGAAGAAATTGAGAAGCTAAAGGAAAGGCTTTCCTTAGTTGAGGCTGAGGCTACGGAGGCAATTAATCTTCACATCCGGGTTTTTGCGTTGGAATCTTCAGAGTGTTCCTTAATGGAAAAGAATTATGTGCTTCAGAAGGAACGAGACTCTCTTGATGTGAAGGTGGTAGAGCTTCAGTCTTTAGCTCCCCCTCCGGATCATGCATTAATTTCTCAGAATGACACCCTCACCAATCATGTATTTAGTTTGATTTTTACTTTGTTATATGTTCTCCTTGTTTCTTTTTATTCACTTTTTCCTCCTTCTTTTTTAGGTATGTGAACTGGAGTCTGCATGTTCTGATCTTCGCACTAGGCTGTTGGCCTTCATGAATTTAAAGGAACAATTTGAGAAGATTCAGGATGCTCAAGTGAATGTGATTGCCCGTAGGATGGCTATACTGGAGAAAAACTTTGAGGGGTTGACTTTGCATCTTCATGAATCATTTTACCCTCATATGATAACTGTTATAGCTGGCCGTCGGTGGCTGTTGACACAAGGTCTGAAGCTTGCTGTTATCAAGTGTTTGAATTCTCCAGATTACCTTGCAGCCTCCGGGAAGGTCAAAAGTTGTGCTATTATCAAGGGTGTAGAAACATAGAGGGGGGGGGGGGGGGGGAGGTGAATACGTTCCTGATTAAAATATTAAATGTTTCGTATCAAATTCCCGATCAATCGTGACTAAATGTGAATAATGCTTAAGTTACTCATAACAAGTATATGTGTCATGTAGTTACAAGTATGTTTATCATATCTAGCCTCATCGATACAATATAAACAATTATTCATGCAAACATAATCACAATACAAGATTGGAAGAACAAAGCTACTTCAGATCACACTATGGACGGTCCTTAATATGTGTGGACGGCCACATATACATTTGGGACCGCCGACCTAATTAAAGGACCACCGTCAGTGGCAAGTTTATAACGTGTGCTGAAGTTTTCATATGTTTTGCATTTCTTTAAGTTGTCTTAGTTAGCGACACAAGCATAATCACACTATAAGTAACATACCACATACACACAAAATCAAAGCAAGTGTAAATGAAAAATGATAAATGCAAGACTAGAAAGTAAAAAGATGAGAAGAGAAAACACAAACTGGACACAGTGATTTATAGTGGTTTGGCACGAAGCACCTCTTCGTCCTACTCCACTCCCCGAGTACCACACTCGAGAGTTACTTCACTAGTCAAAACGCTCCTTAAAGGCGGAACAAACCATATACAAGCTTACACCAAGTTTAGCGACACTAAGCGGAATGTCGAGTCCTAATCCTAGCTAGAACCAATCTACACCAAGGCCCACGTGGCCGCACGAACAAGCACTCTTGTCTCACTTGGATCGACACACGATCCAAGCTTTCACACGAATGAGCACTCCCGTTCACTTGAATCTTCACTCGATTCAAGTCTTCACGCATGGACTTCACTAAGTCCAAATCTTCACACTAGAACTCCATTGAGTCCTAGCCTTCACATGACAACATACGAACTATTACAAGTCCTAATCTAGATACAACATTTCTTGGACTTACACGTTGTCTGATTCAAACCTAACCACGAATCACACACAATTCGGATCTACTAATATACAAGAATAGAGTTTAGAGGAAGAAGAGAATCGTAGCACTAGTTACGTTTGTGTGTGGACTCAATAACACTTCGATTCTTGATAACTTTGAGTTTTCTTCTCTTACACTTGAGATAGAGGATGACAGGATCACTTATAAACACATACCAAAGAGTTATAGTGATCAAAGAAGAGAAACGAAAGAACATGAAATTTTTGTGCAAAGAGGATCAGATTTTCTGTGTGAAACAGTTTAGTATTTATAGCCACCAGGAGGAGCGGGGCGACGATCCCTTAAACCTTGGACGGTCCTTTATCACTAAGGGACCGTCATATAGATAAGGAACCTCCCCGACAGTTTTTGTCCTTTAGTGGTGAAATATTACCTGGTAAAATTTAATCTGATTTGGGCGAGAAATGAGGCCGTTTTTCATATTTGAAATTTGAATTAAATTTCTTTAATAAATTATTTTCTTTTAATTTAAAAAGTACTCTTGTAAAAATGTTTTGTCACATAAAATGTGAAGTTTAGAAAAATAAATTGTTTGATCACTTTAACTAAGTTGGTATGGTGTGTTTGTACATACCTGAAGTGATGTGGACTAGAGTCGACGAGAGACATTAAAGTGTGAACGAGTAACTTGTACACTTTACGTTATGTAATACAAGTTACGTGTACGTGTTTGTCATTATTAAAACATGAAGATACTGTATAGATTAAACATCGTAACGTTTGCACTAACAATCTCCCCCTTTTTAATGATGACAAGTATGTAAACCGTAACTCATAGTAAAGTAGATAAGTTTCTAGTTTACACTCCCTCTCTCCCCCTTTTGTCGAAGCAAAAAGGTGTCGCCAATGTAGAGGTAGAAAGAAGATCGGCATGAGCTTGAGAGGTATACTTGAGAAGATGACCCGAGAAGAGGACGGCTTGAGCGGAAAACTTGAGAAGATAACTTGAGAATAAAAATGTGTCGCTAATGTAGATATCAGAATCTTGTAAAGATATCTTGAGAAGATAACATGAGAAGAAGACTTGGGCATAAGACTTGAGAAAATGTCTTGAGAAGAATGCTTGAAGGTAACTTGAAAGGAGATGTATTGAGAAGATGACTTAAGAAGAAGACTCGAAGGAGACTCGAGCATAAGACTTAAGATGATAACTTGAGCATATAGATGAAAACTCGAGAAGGTGTCTTGATAGGAATACTTGAGAAGGAAACTTGAGAGGTCAACTTAAGAAGACAACATGAGCATATAGAAGGAAAGATGATCCCCGAATGTATTATACTATCCCGACTCCCATTATTAAAAGAATTGAGTGTGCATCATCCCAGTGAAGCCTTGCTCCTATTGCCATAGTTTAACCAACTCCGAACCATATACCCAACTACTTCCAAGCTCCCCCTAGCTCATTGCATCCCCATTGACTTTAGCATATCCATGAATAAAATATGTTGCAAATGTTTAACCTAAATTAAGGGTTAGTTTCAAGCAACAAAGTATGTAGATGCGTCAATGATTTGAAATCGAGTTTGTCACTTGCAAATGCTCCCCCTTGGTGTATGCTCAAAACTAGTTTTGGCTACCAAAGAATCGAGCGATGAAGTAATACTACAAAACAAAGTTAGTAGACAAGTGCACATATATAATAGTGATGATATATATAGGAAGATATTATTCGAGATAAATATATGCATGACTTAAATATGATTATTCTAAAGCATGGCATGAGAGGAATTGAAGCTAAACACATATAATAGTTAATTAATGCACTACTCTAAGTGTCTAGTGTCTAGGTGATATAGGGTGAGGATGAGATGCTCCTAGATGAGAATGAAGATGACTCTCTAAAGTGGAGAAATAGGAACGGATGAACTGAAATAAAGAAAGAATGTTTTGAGCCAAAGTTTGGCAAGGATGGTGTAAAGATGAGAAGAAATGAGGAAGATATGTGATGAGGAGAAAAGTAAACCACTTTTAAGGGGTCATTTAAGCCCGAATTCGAGATTATTTGATCAAATATTGCCCTAAATCGTTCCTTTTGTCATTTTAGGTACTTTTGGAGAGAAATCTGGAAAATGAAGCATTTTGGACGTTTTTGGAGCATAAAAGGGAAGAAAACGGCAAAGTCTTAATTTTCCTTGCTGGGAACAGTACCTGACGGCGTCACAACTTCCTTAATGACGGCGTCAAGAGTTACAAAAGAGGTGGATGTGGAAAATACATGTGACGATCCAGAGGATTTTTAACTATAGGACCCGACGGCGTCACCAAGGCCGTCAGGGTCAAAACACAAGTGATGGCCCAGAAGAAATTTATACATAACTGCATCAAAATCAGATCTAGGCAATATGATTCTATTATGGCGGCGAGTTGACGGCGTCACAACCCAATACATGACACCGTCACCCATTGTAATCTATATATAGTTTTCCAAATTTCATTCATTAGTGTGCAACTTTAAGGGAAAAACCCTAGGTCAAATTTTCCAGCTTTTTCTAGGGTTTCAACCCGTTGAATATTTCATGTTCTATTAAAGATAAGTACTCTTTCAATTCATTCAATATGTCTATGTGTTGTTTGAATATATCTTACGCTTGTCTTCAATTTAACATGCTCGGCTAGTTTTCTTTTATGTTTGCTTAGATGTAATGAAACCTAGATGTTAATTATGGGTTGATTATTTGTTTATAGTTGTTACAGATGATTGTATTCGATGTTAGGCTTAAGAAAACTGGCAGGCTTCCATTGGTAACTTGCTTGAACATCTTAAGAAACATGATCGGAGGTGTACAACGATATTTGGTTGTATTTAATGCGTAGGAGAATTCTAATGATCCCATGTTAGAAGCTTCTAACGGCTCGACATAGGAGTGAAGTAGGATCCTATAGAGTTAGGGAATATTGTACACGGCCCTACGACTAGTATTAAGGAATACGACCCGTCATCCATTCAATTGTAACAAGCTATCAACCTGTAAAAGATATCTATAGAGTAATGAAACCTAAGTAAACACAACTTTCCTCATCATTGTTTACACCACAATAGTATAATTAGTTTAATTTTCATTTCTGTTATTTTATTTTCATTGCATTTGTAGTTACTTGGGTTAGTTGGCTAGCAACTAATTCCGCCCACTCTTCTAAAACACGAGATTTTAATTGCTTTTATAAAATATAAAAAAATACAAAAAGAATCATCCTTCACCTCTAGACCTAGTTATTAGGCTATCAAATCATAGCGACACTATTCCTGAGTTGAACGATCAATCCCCCGGTACTTTTCACTATACTATACTACAACGATCAGGTAGACTGCCTGGTGGGGGTTGTAAGCTTCTCGAGATCCCTTGAGAGGTAAAGCCTGGTGTGATTCCCACGTATCAAGTTTTTGGCGCCGCAGCCCGGGGAATAGTTATTGTCTAGGTTAGGATTTCTTTTTATTAGGTCTACTTGCTAGATTTCTTTCTAGTAAGATTTTAGTTTTATTTTTAGGTTTTCTTTAGTCTATCTTTTTCTTTGTGTGTTTGTTCATAATTTTCATTGACTATTCCGTTCACCATTATGGAGAACGCGAATCCACCATACTACCGACCACAAAATTCACCCACTCCTAATGACATCTTGATGTTTAAACAACATGAAGATGAACCTATCTATGATGCATGGGCTCATTTTAAATATTTACTCCAAAAGTCCCTCATCATAATTTCGATCTGTGGTCCCAAATTGAAATATTTTACCATTGTGTCGACCACTATACCAAAATGGACATTGACCATGCCGCAGATGGGGACCTTTGGGGATTAAGTGCTGATGAAGCATGGGAAACCATAGAGAATTGTGCCATACTTGCTAGAAAAATGGACAACCCAACAAATGTTGTTATGGATCAGTTGATAGCAAGTTTGAGGGAACAAGCAAGAAGTTTGTTTGGGGATAATAAACCTATAGATGAGATAACTGGGTGCACGGAGTGGTTTGATTTCACCACAATACAAGCTGAGCACATTGGTAATCTTGATAAGATGGAGGATAGAGTAGAAAACCCAAGCCCACTAAGTACCCCACAAGTCCTACCATCATTTGAGGCACACAGACCGCCCGTGACTTACCCGAAAGAAGTAGAGGAAACTTTAGAAATTCCGATGGAGGTAGAACCCTTGGACCAAGTACCACTTGAGGATATAGGTTTGAATACTTGTAGAGATAACCTTACTCCTAGTTCTAGGGAATTTCCTAGTGTTGATGAACCTGAACCTCAATCTTTACACACCTTTCCATCCTTAGATATATTTCTAGGAGACAAAAGAGGAACCGACCTACCCATCAACCAATATAGTCTGGGTAGTCTTAGGACAAAGGTGGCAGATTTTTAGCCATGTAGAGAGGAAGCCAATATAGGAGTGGAACATAACGTTACATGCCTACATCACCCATTCATGATTGATCACAAAAAACATTATGGGTTTAAACCGGGTTTATTAGGTCAAGATAGATTCCCAACTAGGAGTCTATTGAAATTGATAGAAGATGATCCCTTTTTAGGAGAAAACTTCAACTCACCCACTAACCAAATTAAACTAAGTAAGGTTATGACAAATGGAGCACACCTGTTTGAGCATATAATTCATTCACCACTCTTTCCTCATGGGGCATATTTCCACCCTAAGGGTGGGTATTGCTACTATTACCCACACTTAATCCTAAGTGTAGGGAAAACTTCCCTTTTATCCGTTAAATAAGGGTAGAGTCAGGCTCGTGACTCGAACAAAAACAAGTGCTTATTGGGAGGAAACCCAAGCTTTATTTATTTGTTTGTTTGTTTATTTGATTTTATTTGCTTCCGTATGCATGCTTTATTTTGTTGTTTAACTTCGTCTTAACTTCATATAAATGTATTTTGCGAAAGATAAGTGTAAGGGGAAACCCCAAATTTGTTTTTAAGAACAAAATTGATCTTGATTCGCCACAATATTAAATGAACATGTGTATTAGTATTTGTTAGAGTCAAATGCTTGTATCGAGTCATAATGATGTTTTGCAGGACTTTCCAGGAAGTAGGACATAAGTTTTTTCAAAAATTTTCCAGAAACTTAACGTAAAGATTTCTGTAGGTCACTTCTGACGGCTTCAGGAGTTAACTCCTGATGGCGTCATGTGTAAAATTCTGGAAATTTTGTGAGTTTTGTTTTTCTAACGGAGTCTTAAAGTTTTTGTTAATTCTTTACTTTTATAAACTCCAGGAAATCTACAAACATTCATTCCACAAGCATTATATCTTAAATTGCTTTCTAGGATTTGTTAGTATATATAGATTGCCGCCGATTTTACGCGAGGTAGCCTTGTTTGTTTTCTCAGGTTTAACAGGTTATATATGACAAGAAGATGATTTATATTTCTGGAAGGGAAGCTTTTAATGTTCATTTTCTTGGAGGAAGATCTAACCTTGTTGACACACTATCCACACCGAACGAATCAGGGGAGTATTTGTTTTCATTCCTTTACCTGTTTCACTTTTACATTCTTTAATTGAACATTGGGGACAATGTTCATCCTAAGTGTAAGGGGAGGGTAAATGATGATACCTTATAGGATACAATTGCACTTGAGTTTGTTTGTTTGATGGTAGGTGTGTAATAAAACTAAGAGAAATACTTGTTAGTGTAATTTTAGCACCAAATTTAATTTTTTTTACAACATTTAGGAGTGAAACTTTAGCCTTAGTAAGCATCTCATGGATAGGAGTTGTATGACTAGCACAAAACCGTACCATTCATAAAAATTTTCCACCCAAATATGTGAGGTTGGCCTTTAGATTTGATAGGAAAAGCATTCATTATTAGTGCTTATGAGTGTACCAGTAGCATTTAGATTCTAGAACTTGCATTAGTTATGCATCCCGAGACCGCTAGTGAGACTACATTCGTGTAGTAGAATTTACTACATGATAAGAGGCATTAGGATCACCCTTGTGTTAAACCCGTATCATAATTACTTGACCATTTAAGTCATATTACTTGGCTAGTAAAGTCAATTAATTTTTTTCCCACACCTTAGCGTTGTACTCATTTTTAGTACACGATTCCCCTAGTACACCCCTCCGAGCCTATCCTTTCGTTTCTAACTTTAAGCATCTTACTTAAAGGAAGAATTTGTTACAATCCACCCAAATGTACACCCAAATCGCCTTAGCCTTCTGTGTATGCACTCATCTTAAGTGCATTATTGTTATATGTTTAAACCCTTAGTTAATTATCTAATTGATTACATGGTTGCTAAGTCGAGTCATATCTTGTACATATTGCTTTGGGACGATTGGGACTCATGGGTAAAGTACATGTGTTATGGAGTAATGGGGAAGAACATCATATATTACCCCCATATGTGCGTTAATCTTAAAAGTACTCCAAGTGTTTTGATTATCTTGATTCGAGTCATTAGATTAGTTTATTGTAAAGTATGTAAAAATTAAAGTGTAAGGGGAATGTACATTCCCTATGATGTATTATTTTGGATGGTAGGGTAAGAGTGTATGCACAAAAAAAAAAAAAAAAAAAAAAAAAAAAATCGAAAAATCAAGAAAAAGAAAAAGAAAAAATAATATATAGAAAAAGAAAAGAGAAAAAAAAAAAAAAAACATACGGACTACCATCCCGTTTCATTTTATGTTTGTTTTATGTTTTTGTTATTTTTTCATTAGCTTAAGTTGAGTCTAGTCTTGGCTTAGCAACGCCATATTGTACATGTAATTAACCAAGATGATTAACTCGCCACCAGTAAATATTGCCTTTATCCAACAAAACCGTGTATTCCATATCCCTACACCTAACGTTATAACCCTTTAAAAGACCTCTTTGATAGTTTATCCTAGGTGCTTACGCCAAGTGGTGGAGGTTTGATCCTTTCCTAAGCCTATGGTAATCTATTTTGCTATATACTTTATTACACTCGAGAGATGTGAGTATCTAAACATTATTTGTGAGATGCTAGTGTATAACCTCCGTGCTTGTCTTTGGTTTTTAGTGGAACGATTATTTGTTGTAATTACTTTTATATTAGTGTTAAATGACCCCTAACTTGTATTTTGATCAGAATAAAAGCGCATTTGCTTGAGGACAAGCAAATCTCAAGTGTAAGGGTATTTGATGAGGCGAAAAGTGAACCACTTTTAAGGGGTCATTTAAGCCTGAATTCGAGATTATTTGATCAAATATTGCCCTAAATCGTTACTTTTGTCATTTTAGGTACTTTTGGAGAGAAATCTGGAAAAGGAAGCATTTTGGACATTTTTGGAGCATAAAAGTGAAGAAAACGGCAAAGTCTTAATTTTCCTTGCTGGGAACAGTACCTGATGGCGTCACAACTTCCTTAATGACCGCGTCAAGAGTTACAAAAGAGGTGGATGTGTAAAATACACATGACGATCCAGAGGATTTTTAACTATAGGACCTGACGGCGTCACCAAGGTCGTCAGGGTCAAAACACAATTGATGGCCCAGAAGAAATTTACACATGACGGCGTTAAAATCAGATCTAGGCAATACGATTCTATTATGGCGGCGAGTTGACGGCATTACAACCCAATACATGACGCCGTCACCCATTGTAATCTATATATAGTTTTCCAAATTTCATTCATTAGTGTGCAACTTTGAGGGAAAAACCCTGGGTCGAATTTTCCAGCTTTTTCAAGGGTTTCAACCCTTTGAATCTTTCATGTTCTATTAAAGATAAGTACTCTTTCAATTCATTCAATATGTCTATGTGTTGTTTGAATATATCTTACGCTTGTCTTCAATTTAACATGCTCGGCTAGATTTCTTTTGTGTTTGCTTAGATGTAGTGAAACCTAGATGTTAATTATGGGTTGATTGTTTGTTTATATTTGTTACGGATGATTGTATTCGATGTTAGGCTTAAGAAAACTGGCAGACTTCCATTGGTAACTTGCTTGAACGTCTTAAGAAACATGATCGGAGGTGTACTACGATATTTGGTTGTATTTAATTCATAGGAGAATTCTAGTGATCCCATGTTAGGAGCTTCTAACGGCTCGACATAGGAGTGAAGTAGGATCCTATAGAGTTAGGGAATATTGTACACGGCCCTACGACTAGTATTAAGGAATACGACCCGTCATCCATTCAATTGTAACAAGCTATCAACCTGTAAAAGATATTTAGGGAGTAATGAAACCTAAGTAAACACAACTTTCCTCATCATTGTTTACACCACAATAGTATAATTAGTTTAATTTTCATTTCTGTTATTTTATTTTGATTGCATTTGTAGTTAATTGGGTTAGTTGGCTAGCAACTAATTCCGCCCACTCTTCCAAAACTCGAGATTTTTATTGCTTTTATAAAATATAAAAAAATACAAAAAGAATCATCCCTCACCTCTAGACCTAGTTATTAGGCTTTCTAATCCTAGCGACACTATTCCTGAGTTGAACGATCAATCTCCCGGTACTTGTCACTATACTATACTACAACGATCAGGTACACTGCCTGGTGGGGGTTGTAAGCTTCTCGAGATCCCTCGAGAGGTAAAGCCTGGTGCGATTCCCACGTATCAATTTGAAACTTCATAATTGAAGTTGGTGGTTTAATTTAGTCTTATGTTGAAGAGAACGAGAATAGATGTTTATGGGGAGATAATGAAAGGACTGTTTACACTTATAATGAGTGAGAATCAAAAGAGATGAGGAAGATGGGAGACTTCAAAGAAGGTATATTCTATCCTAGTTTTGTTGGGTACTTTATCAGTAAGAGGTGAATGATAAATGTAGAAGAATGGTACGATTGACTATGGTCTAGATAGTCAAGAAAAAAGAAGGAGTTTTTGAAGGAATTCTCATGGGTGGTACCAATTATACGAATAGGTCCAAGAAAAAAGAGAGTGAAGGATATGATGAAGATGTAAGAGATTTGGATTTGTCATTTGAGGTGGATATGTTGGCAATAATGAATGATCTTGAGGATTGAGGTTAGGAGACTCTTTGTGAATGGATGGAGACTCATTTTGGGGTTGTGAAGTAACGAAGGAAAAGTATGAGGAAAATGCTTCTTTATGAGTTTTTGACAAGGCATGGTCTAGGTTGGTTCAAAGTATTGCAGAAGAGGAAAAAAAAAATAGTGAACCAGTTCGTGACACCTCTACTGGGGACGATCCTTTAAAGATAAGGGACCACCAATGCAATAAGGGACCACCGTCAGTGAGATGCAAAGTCTCTCCAGTTTTCTGTTTTTCCTAGATTAAAGGATAGGAGTAATCAAATGATTAATCACGTGAGAATCATTTTGCCATTAAGATAGAAAACAATTGGCAACAATGATGACGATGACAGGAATAATCAAAGGATTGATCATATTGCCATTAAGAAAGAAAAGAATTGGGCAATAATGATTAAGGAATGCTTTAGGTAATAAGTAGAGCATGTAGAGTAGTGTGGGAGTAATCTTTCCTAGAAAAGAGAGTGGATTATTTGGAATAAGGCGAGATTGTGAGACTAGACACCCTAAAGGAAGATTATGATATAGTGTGAGGAGGAATAAGCCTAGTTACATAAGAATCAAAGATTTAAGCATGTAAGTCATTTAAACATGTATCACATAATACTCAAGGATATTAGCATGTAAGACTATATGACATCTAAGAGGTTATCATGATAAGCATACCTGATCCAACATTGTTTAGGTGCGCAAATAACGCATAAGTCATGTAAAGAGATGCATACAAAACGTGATTACTATGAAAACAAGCATTAAGTAAAACATGTTGACATTTAGCACATAAGAGCATGTATCATGGACATATATCAAGAAATATGACATTAGAAAAGCTAATTCAAAGCATGATCTTTCTAATGAACATGCATTTAATAATTAAGCAAGTATGCATTGAGCATTTAAGAGGGCATGAAGACATTTAATCATATTACACAAGAGAAAGTTGTGGTTTACACATATTAAACACATATATGCAAGTAATCTAGGTTTGTCAAGAAGAATCCTAATTACCACTCATTTAAAGTGCACTCCTAACAGGAAACAAAGATCATCCATGTAAAACATCTTTAGTCAAATGTAGGAATAGAAAAATCTCAAGTTAGAGAATGGATATGAGACTATTACAAGTGGTGCTCAATTAAGGCTAAAGACGACCATTTTTACAGGTTTACCACAAACCTAACTTCTCTCTAGGAATCAATTCAATCGTTAGGTCAAATTGAATTTCTAGTGTAATAGGTTCTCTAGTAGCCATTCTCAAATTAGGAAAATTGGAATTCCTATATTTTCCCATCGAAGTTTTCCAAAGATGATATTAGCCGATTCCGCTAATACATGTCCTAACCATATTTTAAAGGCTGGTTAATGAAGACAACTTATCTTACACAAAATCCTTACACAAATCAAGCACAATATTTTAAATATGTGTTTGAGATTTGGAGGTTGTTTGGTTTTGATGGTGTATTACATGACCTTATGGATGACATCTTTGTTTGTTGAGTTTTTATTTTAACATGTTTTGGTTTAAAGAATACTCCATAGTAAATCTTGAGAAAAAGAGTCTAATTAAGGTTACTTGCCCTAATAGATCTTGTAATGTTTTACATTTGAGCCTCTAGGGTTAACAATAAATAAACAGTATGCAGTAGAATAATAAGAACATCATATGTTATTGACAACAAGGTTTTTTACAATCAGCCTCAATTATATTAATAACGTGTTATCTAAACTATAACAAGGATCAATGAATTGATCTTGAGACTAACTAACCCTAGGCGTCCATTAGAAGACTTGACACCTAGACACACACACACACACCTTTAGTCGACTACATTATGGAAGACATAATAAAACTAATCCCTGTATTCTCTTTATATAATAGAGATTTAAGGTTACAAAGGACATATATTAAAAATATAAAAGATTCGTAGTAATCTTTTCTTCCTTTTGAACTTTCATCCTTTGTCACATTAAGTCCTTCTTGTTTTCATTCTTTTATCTATTTTGTCACATCAAATCAAGAATCCCAACAGTCTTCCCCTATTTGATGATGAGAAAACAATAAAAGTCTTGTACGAACTTCCCTAGACGAAGTAGAAAAGTTGAGATGTAAACATCTCCTTGAATGAAACAAATTTTGTGTTCCCCTTAATCCATGCCATGCCACTCCAAAATCTCTTCCCCTTTTTGTTATAATCAAATAAGGAACACAAGCAATAGAAACTTCCCCTCGAGTGGTGCATGTAGATGGTTAAACATTTAATCAATAAGCTTCCCTTGAAACCAATATGTTTACCATCTCTTGAATCTTCAATTCTGTAGGCTCTAAGTAATAATCACTTATGAAGAAAACCGAGTATAACGAATTTGATGAAGAAGTAGAATAACCTAAACTTGTATCTTATATCTTGTACTAACCACATAACTCCAAATGTATACCAAAACCAATGTATAGGGAGACCGCAATCTCTTGACAATAATCACTGAGCACAATAATGTAACTCCTTCAAGTGTTTGTCAATTCTTCATCACAACCTTAAGCACGAACGTGTTATCTTTAAACGTAATGGGCTGTTTAAGATATGATAAGAACACAAACTTGTGAAACTCAACTACAACATCAAATAAGTGATAATCAACCTTTTTCGTAATCAATGAATCAATAAGAACGAGCCTTTAATATTTTAAGAACATAAACCAAAATCTTCCTGTGTGTAGGGGTGAGCAAAACCGAACCGTTCCCGAATCCCGTCCCGATCCCGAGTCCCAAATCATGTCCCGAAACCGAACCGACCTCAAACGGGTCGGGACTCGGTTTGTGTTTTTTGTTTTGTCGGGATTTGGGATAGTCGGGATTTGGTTGGGACGGGTCGAAAACAAAAAAAAACAAACAAAACCGATGAAACCAACTGATCCCGTCCCGTCCCGACTGTCCCGAAACCGAACCGAGCTTAATCGGGTCGGGACTCGGTTTGTATTTTCCGGCTTGTCGGGATTCGGGTCGGGATGGGTCGGGTGTGGCTCGATGCTTAGCCCTACCTGTGTGTGTGAACCAATAATCCAAAATCTGCTATAACCAAATCCATGTACCTTACCGATATTGAAGAATACTAGTAGTAGAAACAACAAATATTGGACAACGCTAGCAGTAGAAAAATATATCTCGGACATAGCTAGAAGTACAAACTCAATCGCAATAGTAGTATCATATAGCACAATAGCAGAAACAATGAAAACCAGCAGTACTAAAAATTAACTAGCAGCACTAAAAATACCTAAGCAGTAGAAACTTGATAGGTTCAGAAAGTTTATACGTAGCAGTAGTAATAATATCTAAACACTTGATACAACTGCTATATGCTCTTCACAACAAACCCAGGTTCCATGAAGAATTAATATACTGTCGCTGTTGAACTCACAAATAGAATACATATAATTTCCACCGACCCATGTGAGAACCATTTTCGTTTATTTAATTTTTCATTCGTTATTTCTAATTTCTCGTAATTTCACAATACCAAATAATCCCTCAATCATCCATACAAGTATTTTAATCTTCAAATCATACACGATATTGCCCATTCACACCTCATTGGAACACGACCCGGGTAATCACTTACCCGGTATCACACACACACACACACACACACACACACACACACACACACACACACACACACATATATATATATATATATATATATATATATATATATATATATATATATATATATATATATATATATATATATATATATATATATTGTATTCACGAGTTTTTGCAAGTTAACCTTTTCCTAAAGGTTAATTAGTAAATTACACTCACGTCTACATTGTATTAATTTGATACGCACTCATTCACACCTCATTGGGACACGACCCGGGTAATCACTTACCCGGTATCACATATATATATTGTATTCACGAGTTTTTGCAGGTTAACCTTCCTAAAGGTTAATTAGTAAATTCCACTCACGTCTACATTGTATTAATTTGATACGCACTAAAAAATGCCTATCAAAATTTGGCGCCGCTGCCGGGGAGGTTATGTTGCGACAATATCGTTACGGTTTTAACGATTAGTGACTTGTGGAACCTTCGTCAAGAAGTCATCATTTTCAAAAAATATATAAAACACAAAAATATTTTCCTTTTCTGTTATATATATATATATATATATATATATATATATATATATATATATATATATATATATATATATATATATATATATATATTTCATATAAAAAAATACAAAAACATTTTCCGTTTTTCTTGTTAAATAAAAATAAACATAAAAAACAATCGCCGAGAACCAAGGCAGGATACTACCTAACTGGGGGTATGACCATTAATAAGTTCCCAAACTAAAGATTCAAAACTTGCCTTTATATCACTTGCGTTTTGGAAAACTTTTAAACGATAAACAAACTTTAAGAGGAGTCGAAACGGTATAGGGCGATCCAACGAACTTCGCCCTAGTGAGGGATCCATTCTTCTCTCCCGCTCCTTTGTGCGTTTTTCTCTTGCGTTTGTGATTATTGGTTTAAGTTCACAATTGTCTTTTAAGTTGGTCTTGTTTTAATTGAGTTGTTTTTTATAGTGCATGCGCACTCCTTCGTCTACGCCAACAAGTCCTTTACAATCACTCAACAACATTCCTAGAAGGCGTAATCGACGACGTACCAATCCAATATTCGAACCCGAGATTCGTACTATTCATCCAAACATGGCCGATAATCATACCATGTCCGAGCTTCTCCAAGCACCCACCGAGGGTTATGGAGAGGCCATCATTATTCCAAAAATCGTTGCCGATAATTTTGAACTCAAGACCGGGTTGCTACAATTAGTAACTTCGAGTCAATACTTCGGTTTTGAGAGGGACGATCCTCATTCTCACATTCGATTGTTTAACAAGATCACATCCACCATCAAATACAAAAACGTCCCTCAAGAAGCTATCAAGCTTCTTCTTTTTCCTTTCTCTCTCGAGGGTACGGCCCGGATTTGGCATGAAAAACAACCGCTTCATTCTATTGAGACATGGGAAGACCTCGTGTCAAAATTTGTGAATGAATTCTTTACCCCGTCTAAAATAACAAGCTTATAGAATGTAATCACAAAGTTTACTCAAAACTTTGATGAGTCTTTTCGCGAGGCGAGGGATCGTTTTAAAGATTTACTTCGCAAGTGTCCTCATCATGGTTTTTCCGAATTGCATCAAATTGATACTTTCTACAATGGTTTGAACCAAACCGATCAAGATTCTTTGAACAATGCCGTGGGTGGCAATCTCTTGAATCGGACTCCTAGAGATGCTTTAGCTATAATTGAAAACAAGTCTAAAGTTTGTAATTCACGAAACAAGTCCATTGTTTCCCAAGTGAATGCAACCTCGTCTAGATCATCTCCCGTGAACAATTCTAGTACCGATGCTAAGATTGACAAACTCACGGAAGCTATTCAAGCATTGGTTCTTTCCAAGCAAAAGAAACTATCATCACCACAAACTTCTTCACCCGCTTAAGTCAAAGCGGTTGATGAAACTTGTGTCACTTGTGGTGGACCCCATGCATATTACAATTGTACTACCACCGATGGTAGTCAATTTGATGTAAAAGCCGTAGCCGGGACTTACAATCAAAGAGGTAACCAATACCGTCCTCAAGTTGACCCAAACTATTGTGCTGGCTTTTAAAATGGTCCACCCGGCTTTTCTCAACCCAATAATCAAAATCGATTCAATCATAATCAACAACAAAGAAATCAAAATGTTCAAAATCAATTTCATGCCCCGATTAATCAATTTCCAAGTCAAGGGTTTAATTTCAATCAAGGTTTTCAAGCTCCTAATTACCAAGCTCCTAATGTTGCTTCAAGTGAACTTGCTAATTACATCAAAGCAAATGAGGCTAACATGTGGGGAATACAAAATCAAATCAACACTTTGAAGAATGATTTTCAATATTCAATGTCGAGACAAGGCAATGAGCTTAAAAATGAACTTGGAATTACAAATCACAAGATTGAACAATCTCAAGGCAAGATTGAGAATATGTTTGCTAGTCTCATGGGTCAAATGAATCAAGCTTCTACTTCGGGTACTCTCCCAGGAAACACCATTCCCAACCCGAAGGGTGAATTGAAAACCATTACCGTTCGTAGTGGTAAAGCTTATTATGGACCCTTGATTCCTACTCCTACTCCCGTGAAGGAAGTGGAACAAGAAACCAAGGTGACAAAGGACAAGGTGCATTCCTCAAGCCTACGAAGTACCAAACACGTCCAACCTTCGGTCGTCCAAACTTCAATTCCCAAATTTGTTTTTCCAAAGAGCATTCCTAAGCCTTCAATTCCATATCCTTCAAGGCATAATGATCAAAAACTCCATGACAAAACTAATAGTCAAATGAAGAAGTTTCTTGAAATCTTTCAAAAACTACACTTCAACATTAGTTTTGCGGATGCTCTTCTCTACATGCCAAAATTTGCTTCTACATTCAAGAGTCTCATTAGCAATAAGGTAAAATTGCTTGAACTGGCTGAAACACCGATTAATGCTCAATGCTCAGCCGTCCTTCTCAAAGAGCATCCCGAGAAGCTTGAAGATTCTCGAAAATTTCTCATTCCTTGTTCTTTAAAAGATCAAGAGGTTTACAATGCCCTAGCCGATTCAGGGGCAAGCATAAACCTCATGCCTTTGTCAATTTATGAACAACTTGGAATGGGAGTACTCAAACCGACTCATATGACCTTAGAGTTAGCTAATCGATCAATTACTCACCCAGTCGGTATAGCTGAAGATGTATTTGTTCATGTGAATACGTTTATCTTCCCAACCGACTTTGTGGTGGTTAATTATGAACCTGACCCGAGAGTTCCTCTCATCCTAGGGAGACCATTTTTTCGTATAGCAAAAGCCCTAGTTGATCATTATGAGAACACTTTGACCTTGAGGATTGGCAATGAAAAAATGATTTTTCAAACCGATGCTTCCAAGCATAAGAAACATTATGTTAAAAGCATCGATATTATTAATTTCTCTTCCGATGGTCATTCTTCTAAGTTCCCTAAATCCAGATAGCATAGTAGTGGCAATACCACTTCTAATGTTGACGACCTTCTTCAGGAGTTCGCCGACGAACTCACTCACATCGATCCGCTTCCACCGGGAAGTGATAATGATTTCTTTGATTTTGAATCCGACCTTAAAGAAATTGAAAGTCTTTTGTATCATGATCCATCACTCGATTCTTATCCTAACTCCAAGCTTAGTGATTCACAAAGTGATGACGATCTCTTTGACTTTGAAGCCAATCAAAATGAATGGAAAACTCTTTTGTATGGCGAATCTTGTAAGGACAATACCTTTGATAATGAGAAACCAAAATTGGAAACCGTAATTGATGAACCAACAATTGTTTCTCATGATTTATCTCCTCTCGAGGGTGATTCTCTTTTCTCTGCCGAGTCTTCCATCAAGCATCAATTTTTTTGTGAAGACAAAATGTTCAATCCAGGAATACTCGATGGTGGAAAAACTCATTTTAAAATAAAATTGACTCCCGATAAGAATTTGAAGTTACAAACCTCATCCGAGGAACTTTTAATTCTGGAGAAAACTGATTCCCCTCTATTTTATCTTAACGGTGATATCATATTTCTATCGAAGTATGATTTCTTTGATCTTAAGGAAGATCATGGCCCGGGGGGAGACATAGTTTATCATGAAATATTTCTTAATGATGAAATTATCCCGACCCTCCCTCCCGGGATTTTTACAAAACCAGAGAGCTTAAATGTTAACATTCCAATTAATCAAAGCAAGCTCAATTTCAAGGAAATAGATTCCAAAATCTTTCTTCCTTTCATCACAATTTTTGTGATTTCTCTTCATCTTCACTCCTTCGGGAAAGAGGATACTATCTTTGACCCAGATATCGTTTCTACTAGGTTTCACTATTAGAATACCAGTGGTTATCTCATCAGGGTGGAACTTTCACGTACTTCAATGTTTATCCAAACATCTTGAATGAAAGCCCGATGGAGATTGTCTCTTCCACATCTTGCTCCCCCATGGACCAATGAATTCGGGGTCGAGTCAAGCTAGTGACTCGGTGAACAAAAACATTAGCACAACATGGGTTTTCACCCATCTCTCAAACTTCTTTCTCTTTTCTAACACCTAAGTGTGGGGGAGTTACCACTCCTATTGTTTGTTAAAAAAAAAAGTTGTTCCCACGCTTGCCTAAATCTAATCTTTTTACGTTTCAAAGTGTCGGCATAATAGCCGGTACTTTGAATATTGAGGGCAATATTCAATTCTAAGTGTGGGGGGTAATTCTGGCGAATTTGATCACATTTGTACCTTCTAGTGCCATGATACCCCCATTTTGGCCAAAAATTTTTTTTAGTTGAAGTGCTTCGCACTAACACAATAAATGGTTATCAGTCCACCATGCCTAACATAAGGACTGGATAATCCAAGAGCAAATGGCTCTAGGCAAAGATATCTCAAATCCGATTATTGCTGATAATTTACCAAAAATTGTATGGTGTCCAACTCACCATATCTTTGATAGTGAAGAGTTGGCTATCCTACAAGGTTATGACTTGTGGTAAAGGCAGTGGAAAACCATAATTGGTAATCAACTCACCAAGATGATAATTTTAGAGTTGGCTAGTCCAAAAGCAAACAGCTTTTGGTAAAGACAAATCAAATCCGTTGACAGCTGATGGTTTGCTCAAAATCATTTGGTTATCAATGTACCAAAGTATCACACTAAAACATTTGGCTACTCTAGAAGTAATGGCTTTTGGTAAAGAGACATCAAATCCATTAAATTTTCATAAAGGATTGCTAGGGACTAGCAATAGTTTAGTGTAAGGGATTGATGAGTGTGCAAATACTCATCATTTTGTTCCCATTTAGACAGTAAAAACAACAGAAAACACTCAGATATATCATAAAATACTGCAAATATCCTTGGATTGTGTTTTTATGTGTTTTAGGTACAAAAGGATTGAAAACAGACGAAAAACGAGCAAAGTATGCAGAATCAGTCCCTGAACTTTCCAGAATTGGCAGATTTAATCCCTGGAAGAGTATTTCGGATGAAAAGTCAACATTGGTCCTTGGGAATTCAAAAAGTGTCACAAATGGCCCTTTGATGGAAAGTTTGAATGGTTTATAAATTTAGTCCTTCAACTTTGGAAAATGGCAAAAATAGTCCCTAAAGGTCCAAAAGTGGAAAATTGCATTCACTATCCTTGGATTATTGAAATGATGAGGCGAAAAATTATCTGTTTTTAGGGGGTCATTTAAGCCGGAATTGGAATTTATTTGATCAAATATTGCCCTAAATCGTTCCTTTTGTGATTTTAGGTACTTTGGGAGTGAATTCTGGAAAAGGAAGCATTTTGGACGTTTTTGGAGCATAAAAGTGAAGAAAACGGCAAAGTCTTAATTTTCCTTGCTGGGAACACTACCTGACGGCGTCAAGAAGGTTTTGATGACGGCTTCAAGAGCAATTTTGGTGACGACCAAGAGAAAACGTGACGGCGTCAGATCAAGGCCGTCAAGAATAAAAGTGGTGACGGCCCAGAGCAAAAACACACATGACGACGTCAGATCTGGATCTAGGCAGTCCGAGAATTTTATTGGCGGCGAGATAACGGCGACAGAACTTTCCTCTTGACGCCGTCACCTCATGAAATCAATATATACTTTTCTAATTTTCATTCATTAAAGTGTAACTTAGGAGGAGAATTTTAGGGTCGAACTTCATAAACCCTAACACGACTTTTACAGTATTTTCAAGGGTTTTCACCCCTTGAAACCCTTCATACTCAATTGAGATAAGTATCCTTTCAATTCATTCAATATGTCTATGTGTTGTTTGAATATATCTTACGCTTGTCTTGATTTTAACATGCTAGGCTAGATCTCTTGTGTGTTTGCTTAGATGTAATGAAACCTAGATGTTGATTATAGGTTGATTGCTTGTTTATAGTTGTAATGGATGAATGATTTCAATGCTAGGCTTAAGAAAACTGGCAGATCTCCATTGTGTAACTTACTTGAACGTCTTAAGAAACATGAACCGTTGTGTACTAGGTTTTTATGGTTGTATTTAATGCATGAGCGAATTCTAGTGATCCCATGTTAGGAGCTTCTTGCAGGCTCGACATAGGAGTGAAGTAGGAGCTTATAAAATTGGGGAAGTAAGTACGCCATCCCATGATTGATATTAAGGAATATAACCCGTCATCCATGCAACTGTAACAAACAATTAACCTGTAAAAGATATCTAGGGAGTAGTGAAATCTAAGTAAACATAATTCTCCCATCTATTGTTCACACCACATTAGTAATTAGTTTAATTTGCATTTCTGTTATTTTATTGCATCTGTAGTTATTGGATTAGTTGACTAGCAACTAATTCTGCCCACTCTTCCAAAAACCAGAGATTTTATTTGCTTTTATAAAATATAAAAAATACAAAAAGAATCATCCCTCACCTCTAGACCTAGTTTTTAGGCTTTCTAATCCTAGCGACACTATTCCTGAGTTGAACGATCAATCCCCTGGTACTTGTCACTATACTATACTACAACGATCAGGTACACTACCTGGTGGGGGTTGTAAGCTTCTTGAGATCCCTCGAGAGGTAAAGCCTGATGCAATTCCCACGCATCAAGTTTTTGGCGCCGCAGCCCGGGGAATAGTTATTGTCTAGGTTAGAATTTCTTTTTATTAGGTCTACTTGCTAGATTCCTTTCTAGTAAGATTTTATTTTTATTTTTAGTTTTCTTTAGTCTATCTTATTTCTTCGTGCCTTTGTTCGTAACTCTTTACCATCCGACATCATGGAAGGTGGTAACATCATTGAACCCATCAACCCACCACAACAAGACCACCCACAAAACCTACCACTAGCTAACCAACCTCTTAGGCCCCGAACCCTAGGAGAGTATTCCTGACCTAGCCACCAAGGCTATCGAAACACTATTGAGCTCACCCAAGGAGCCAATGTGTCTCCCTTGCGATCCGACACCATCCGGTTGGTGCAAAGCGGATGTGCATTCCATGGACTTCGTTCCAAAGATCCTAATCAACATCTCAAGGACTTCCTTAAAATCGTAGATTCTATAGACCTTGATGTTACAACTAGAAAGTCGACCCGATTACGCCAATTCCAATTCTCTCTACGTGATCAAGCTAGTCAATGGCTTGAACATTTACCCTTGGGATCTATCACCTCATGGGATGATCTCACCACTCGTTTCCTTGCTCAATTTTTCCCACCGGGGAGAACTACCAAGCATGGAAATGATATCTTGATGTTCCAACAACGTCAAGGTGAAACTCTATATGCAGCATGGACTCGTTTCAAGGACTTACTCCAAAAAGTCCTTCATCATGGCATAGATCTTTGGCTCCAAGTCCGAATCTTCTATGACCACATCGATCTCTCCACAAGGCGAACCATTGACCAATCAGCCGGTGGTAAGCTACGTGATCTAAGTGCGGAAGAATCATGGGAACGCATAGAATATCTTGCTCTCTATGACAACGAAAGTTGGAATGATCCCCGTGATTTGAACAAAATGGTCAAGGCAATATCTTTGCCTTCGAACAATTCTAGCACTCCCGACCGTAGGATCATGGAACTTGAAGGTCGAGTCAAGTTTCCCATGAAATCTTACGAAGCTCCTAAGCCTATAAGCCAAGTGAACAAAATCGCTTCTTCATGTAAATTGTGTAATGGCCCTCACGAAACTCATAGTTGCATGGAGCTTCCAAAACGTGCTTATAATGAATTCACATCGTCACATGTTGGTCGAGGTCCTCTAAACTTTTACGAGACCTATGAGGCATGGAAGGATAAACCTAATTTCAGAGGATACCAAACTCGGAGCGTATCCTTCAATGATTCCTCCCCACTCGAATGGTCCGAGCATTTTCCTTCACAGAGCACTCCTAGGCAAGGATAAGAAGATGCCTTGCGGAAGTTCATCCTATCTCAAGAATTACAGCTCTCTACGCTCGAGACTAAATTTAAACAACAACAAGCCGATATGAATAACAAGATTTGTAATCTGTTAAATGCCATCAAAGAGCACGCTATTAATAAACCGATTCAAGCTGAAGAGGTCAAATCCGTTACCGTCATGAATCAGCCAACCTCTCCTGTGAAAATAAAAAGTCCTAGTAAACTCTTTAAACATGTGTCACCAAAGGAAAAAGATGTAAGGGACCCTATTAAACCCCTAGGACCAATCCATTTTGTAAACACTATCACCACAATATCTGCTTTTACACCTAATCAGAGCCAACAGCCGGCTAGGACTATAGGTCATAAACCTAAGGATGCAACCTCAAGGTTAGACCACGAATTGGCCAAGAGTCCAACAACTCATTTGAGGACTCCGTCACTCAAGGGTCTAGCAAATTGGATGAAGTGAAAAAGAGATCGAAAGAGCATGCGAGAAATCCAACAATTTCGGGTGAATCTATTATAGAGGAACCCGAGAAAAATTTGGTTGGTATAACTAAGGGGAGTAGTGAAAGGATTGAGGGAAGCAACTCTAAAGTTTTCAAGATTTCCTGCACTATTAGGAAAAGGCTCTTTACCAATACTCATATAGATCCTAGCCTCCCTGTCAACATAATCCCCCTTTCCCTTTACCATGAAGCCTTCCCTGAACACACGGTGTATGAAGGAGTCAATAACGCAGGGGTAATAAAAGATTTGTCAGTTATGATTAGAGAACTTGTCTACAACATCGACCTCACTGTGGTCGATGACATAGACTCCATCACTAATCTAAGATTAACTAACTTTGTTCTTGGGAAACCATTTGTCAATGAATCGGGAGTAATCCTTGATGAGAAGGATGGTAGTGCATTATTCACCAATGGCATCAAGAAGGTAATCTTTCGTAGGGGTAATGAGGAGGTATACAAGTACCGTCCATCACTGGAAGGAATCTATATGGATCAAGGGATGGAGGATCGGGGAGGATAAGGCGACGTGATCCGAATAATCTCAAAATCCCCTGCATGATTGGTCATAAGTATTTCGATAGTGTCTACATTAACGTATCCCTACCTAAGAATTTTACGTCCCTATTTCACTATAACAATATCTGCAGATGGGGAATGATTTATAAGGGAGAGAATGTGGTTAGTAGAGATCATGAAATCTAGGTATTCGTAGGAAATATGGCATTCACTATGGAATTTATGATCGTGGACAACATCGAAGACTATGTCGACCCAAGGTTGTCACAAGTAGTTTTTGGAGCACCCTTTTGTGAAATCTATAATTTAATAGTTGATGACTGGAACGGAATCATGACCTTCGCTGATGGAATTAGGAAGGTGTCATACCAAACGCCATACAAGAGAAGAGATCTCAAAGAAATCGATTGTGGCGGGCTTGATAAGTTAAGTTCTCAACTTATCTTATTTGATGAAGATGTTCGAAGAGGATGTAAGAACACTTCCGATTTATCATGTGGATTCTTTAAGGATGTTAGTAAACTTGGGTCCAAGTATCAAAAAGATGTCTTTGATTTCGAAGACCCAAAATACCTGCACTATGAAAGCGATACCGAGATAGGAGATGACCTAGAGAGTGAAACCAACGATGAGGTCACGTAGTAACCCATGACCTTGAGTCTAGCTACAAGATTCGTAAATAAAGAAAAGCGCTTCTTGGGAGGCAACCCATGTTTTGTGTGATTTTAATTTTGTTTTATTGTTATTTGTTTCCGTATGCATACTTTATTTTTATTGTTGGTAGATCATGTTTCAAAACTAAAATGGTGAAAATACTTTATTTTGTCGTTTGGCTTAGTCTTAACTTCACCCAAAGGTATTTCGCAAAAGATAAGTGTAAGGGGAAACCCCAAATATGTTTTTAAGAAACAAAATTGATCATGATTCTCCACAATATTAAATGAACATGTATATTCGTATTTGTTAGAGTCAAATGCTTGTATCGAGTCATAATGATGTTTTGCAGGATTTTCCACGAAGTAGGAAAAAGTTTTTCCAGAAATTTTCCAGAAACTTAACATAAGGATTTTTGCAGGTCACTTCTGACGGCGTCAGGAAGAAACTCCTGATGGCGTCTCATGTAAAAACCTGGAAATTTTGCTAGTTTTGTTTTTCTAACGGAGTCTTAAAGTTTTTGTCGATTCTTTAGTTTTATAAACTCCAGGAAATCTGCAAACATCATTCCACAAGCATTATATCTTACATTGTTTTATAGGATTTGTTATCATATATAGATTGCCGCCGATTTTATGCGAGGTTGTCTTGTTTGCTTTCTCAGGTTTAACAGGTTATGTTTTACAAGAAGATGATTTATATTTCTGGAAGGGAAGCTTTGATTGTTCATTTTCTTGGAGGAAGATCTAAACTGGTTACCATACTATCCATACCGAGCGAATCAGGGGAGTATTTGATTTCATTCTTTTACCTTTTTTACTTTTACAATCTTTAATTGAACATTGGGGACAATGTTCATCCAAAGTGTAAGGGGAGGGTAAAATGATGATACCTCATAGGATACCCTTTCGCTTGAGTATGTTTGTTTGATGGTAGGTGTGTAATAAAACTATGAGAAATACTTGTTAGTGTAATTTTAGCGCCAAATTTAAATTTTTTTTTACAACATTTAGGAGTGAAACTTTAGCTAAAGCAAGCGTCTCATGGATAGGAGTCGTATGACTAGCACAAAACCGTATCATTCAGAAAAATTTTCCACCCAAATATGTGAGGTTCGCCTTTAGATTTGATAGGAAAAGCATTTAATATTAGTGCTTATGAGTGTACCGGTAGCATTTAGATTCTAGAACTTGCGTTAGTGAAGCATCCCGAGACCGCTAGTGAGACTACATTCGTGTAGTAGGATTTACTACATGATAAGAGGCATTAGGATCACCCTTGTGTTAAACCCGTATCATAATTACTTGACCATTTAAGTCAGATTAATTGGCTAGTTAAGTCAATTAATTTTTCCCACACCTTAGCGTTGTACTCATTTTTACTACACGAAACCCCTAGTACACCCCTCTGAGCCTATCTTTTTGTTTCTAACTTTAAGCATCTTAGTTAAAGGAAGAATTTGTTACACCCCACTTAAATGTACACCCAAATCGCCTTAGCCTTCCGTGTATGCACTCATCTTTAGTGCATTATTGTTATTTGTTTAAACCCTTAGTTAATTATTCAATTGATTACATGGTTGCTAAGTCGAGTCATATCCTTGTACATATTGTTTTGGGAAGATTGGGACTCATGGGTAAAGTACTTATTTTATGGAGTAATGGGGAAGAACATCATATTATTAGCCCCATATGTGCGTTAATCTTAGAAGTACTCCAAGTGTTTTGATTATCTGGATTCGAGTCATTAGATTAGTTTATTGTAAAGTATGTAAAAATTCAAGTGTAAAGGGAATGTTCATTCCCTATGATGTATTATTTTGGATGGTAGGGTAAGAGTGTATGCAAAAAAAAAATAAAATAAAAAATAAAAAAAAATCGAAAAATTTAAGAAAAATAAAAAAATAGAAAAAAAAAAAGAAAAAACATACGGACTACCATCCCGTTTCATTCTATGTTTATTTTATGTTTTTGTTATTTTTTGTTTATTAGCTTAAGTCGAGTCTAGTCTTAGCTTAGCAACGCCATATTGTACATGTAATTAACCAAGATGATTAACTCGCCACCAGTAAAGATTGCCTATATCCAACAAAACCGTGTATTCCATATCCATACAGCTAACATTATAACCCTTTGAAAGACCTCTTTGATAGTTTATCCTAGGTGCTTACGCCATGTGGTGGAGGCTTGATCCTTTCCCAAGCCTATGGTAATCTATTTTGCTATGACAGGTAGTGAGAGATGTCTTCCATTTCCATATTGTGATATATACTTTATTACACCCGAGAGATGTGAGTATCTAAGCACTATTTGTGAGGTGCTAGTGTATGACCTCCGTGCTTGTCTTTGGTCTTTAGTGGAACGATTATTTGTTGTAATTACTTTTATATTAGTGTTAAATGACCCTAACTTGTATTTTGACTAGAATAAAGGCGCATTTGCTTGAGGACAAGCAAATCTCAAGTGTAACGGTATATGATGAGGCGAAAAATGATTCGTTTTTAGGGGGTCATTTAAGCCAGAATTGGAATTTATTTGATCAAATATTGCCCTAAATCGTTCCTTTTGTGATTGTATGTACTTTGGGAGTGAATTATGGAAAAGGAAGCATTTTGGACGTTTTTGGAGCATAAAAGTGAAGAAAACGGCAAAGTCGTATTTTTCCTTGCTGGGAACAGTACCTGACCGCGTCAAGAAGGTTTTGATGACGGCGTCAAGAGCAATTTTGGTGACGACCCAGAGAAAACGTGACGGCGTCAGATCAAGGCCGTCAAGAGTAAAAGTGGTGACGGCCCAGAGCAAAAACACACATGATGGCGTCAGATCTGGATCTAGGCAGTCCGAGAATTTTATTAGCAGCGAGATGACGGCGTCAGAACTTTCCTCTTGACGCCGTCACCTCATGAAATCTATATATACTTTTCTAATTTTCATTCATTAAAGTGTAACTTAGGAGGTGAATTTTAGGGTCGAACTTCATAAACCATAACACGACTTTTACAGTATTTTCAAGGGTTCTCACCCCTTGAAACCATTCATGTTCAATTGAGATAAGTATCCTTTCAATTCATTCAATATGTCTATGTGTTGTTTGAATATATCTTACACTTGTCTTTATTTTAACATGCTAGGCTAGATCTCTTGTGTGTTTGCGTAGATGTAATGAAACCTGGATGTTGATTATAGGTTGATTGCTTGTTTATAGTTGTGTTGGATGAATGATTTCAATGTTAGGCTTAAGAAAACTGGCAGATCTCCATTGTGTAACTTGCTTGAACGTCTTAAGAAACATGAACCAATGTGTACTAGGTTTTTATGGTTGTATTTAATGCATGAGCGAATTCTAGTGATCCCATGTTAGGAGCTTCTTGCAGGCTCGACATAGGAGTGAAGTAGGAACTTATAGAATTGGGGAAGTAAGTACGCCACCACATGATTGATATTAAGGAATATAACCCGTCATCTATGCAACTGTAACAAACAATTAACCGGTAAAAGATATCTAGGGATTAGTGAAATCTAAGTAAACACAATTCTCCCATCTATTGTTCACACCACATTAGTAATTAGTTTAATTTACATTTCTGTTATTTTATTGCATCTGTAGTTATTGGGTTATTTGACTAGCAACTAATTCCGCCCACTCTTCCAAAAACCCGAGATTTTATTTGCTTTTATAAAATATAAAAAAAACAAAAAGAATCATCCCTCACCTCTAGACCTAGTTTTTAGGCTTTCTAAGCCTAGCGACACTATTCCTGAGTTGAACGATCAATCCCCCGGTACTTGTCACTATACTATACTACAATGATCAGGTACACTGCCTGGTGGGGGTTGTAAGCTTCTCGAGATCCCTCGAGAGGTAAAGCCTGGTGCAATTCCCACGCATCATGAAACATGGCAGGAAAGATCCATGTAACAAGTTTGGAAATTCGCCAAGTCCAACCCCACCAAATTCAAAAAATTACATCTTTGGTCCTTGTGTTAAATATCAAACTAAACGGACCTTGGTAATATTAAAACCAATCCAAACCAAACACTAACCCGGCTCAACCCCCTAAGCCCATATCACCTAAGCCCATTACACGTTTCATTAGTAAAACGTATCTCAGGTCAAACCAAGGGTCAAACTTACCCTTCTTCCCCAATATCCCATTTACCCAATAGACAAACCACCACCACCACTGCAACACTCCACCACCCCTACCTCCTCAAAAGTACCCCAATTCACCATCCCCCATCCCGGTATCCCTCACAAACCGTACCTAACCCAATTGCTACCCTGGCAATCCAAACTCACACCACAAACTCTTCCCGCCCAAACCTTATTGAGGGCTAGGATTATTCTAAAGCCAATTAAATGGGTGGGATTTGCTCCCAAGAAGCACAAAAGGCATCCTAAGCTGTTTGCACTCACAGAAGAAACACAAGGCAAAAAGGAACCCTAGTTCTAGTTTTCTTTTAATATAAATAGAATATGTTGTGAAGCCAAGAAGGCTGAGTAGAATTTAGTGGGTAGTAGTAGTTAAGTAGGTTTTAGTTAGTCTTAATTTTTATTCAGAAGTCTTTTGTACTCTCTTTTCCTTTGTTTAATACAATGAAAATTTGAGGTTTCTTTAATGCTTTTTCATGCTGCTTATTATTTACTGCTTATTACTCTACTTTTGTTTTTCAATCCTAATTATAGCTTATAGAATAGTTTTCTGTCAGAAGTTAAGCTTAAATTTGAAAAGTCTTTTGTAAAAACCAAAGCAGTAACTCCTAAAGGGGTGTTTGGCACAGGTCCCCTCTTGGAGCTTGACTGGTTTTTGTTCCTCCATTCCATTTGTTCTAGCTTTAGTTGAGTTACTTTAATAAATATCAAAATAGTTTTAGCCTAATCACTTCAGTTCCTAGCTTACAAGTTGATACTCCAAATTTTAATTTTCAAAGGATTTTTACTTAGCTTCTAGTAGACTTGCAGGTTTTAAGTGTTTTATGGCTTCAGCATAATTTAGTGATCATTGCATTTTTGGTTCAATAGCTTTTTGAGTCAAAGCTCACCTCATTTACCCCATTTTACCCAACCTGTTGTAGTCCTTACTACATCCCTTTTGACTCTAAATTCAGTTAGGTTCAGGGTAGGATTAGGCCTGGATATAGGATTTTATTATTAGCTCGTAGTGTAGCTTCACTCAGTTCTAGCTTATCTAGGTTAGTAATTGCTTTTGGTAGCTTATTGTTGGGCTGCTACTCACCACTGTTTGCAGGGTTGCTGTTCCAAAGCAAGTCCCAACACCCTTCATTCCACCATTTTTCATTTATTCATTACTGGGTATTTAGCTGAAAATTGGTTTGAGACGTCTTTGCCAGCTTGTTAGCATGTGTATATTTTTAGATTATTTTTAGAAATTTTCTTAGATAGCTTTTAGACTGCCTAAACTTGCCCCCTTAGCCCCATTTTAGCTTAGCATCCCACTTTCCTTTTATGCTTATTAGTGTTTTTTAGGTTAGGTTTACTGCTTATATGATCCCATTAGTGCTTATTTAAGATCCCCTAGCTGCCTTTAGTCTTGTTTTCCTCTAGAATAGCTTATAGCATTCCTTAGTAGCTTTTTAGGATTTCAAAAATCTCCCTTTTAGGCTTTTTTGCCAACTGCTGCAATTTTCCTTTTTAAACTGCTTAATAATTGCTTTTTAGAAAATGTGTTAGTTACAAAAATTGTTCATTTGTATGTCTTTAATCAGTTTGTGTAAAAAAAATTTGAAAAAAAAATGTTTTGCAAAAAGGTTTGGGTGAGATTCGAACTTGGGTTGCTACCTTTACACAACACAGAACTCACATAACTCCCCCATGACCATCTGTGCTAGGCTAGCTTGTTGTTGTAGTTTGTTTTAGAGTATTATTTAATATAGTATTAGGAATATATGCTTATTAACATAATCAGTTTTTTGATTGCTTATTAAACTGCTTATTTAGGTTTCCCCATCCTATTTTTATTTTTGCTAGATTAGTTTTTGCTTTATCTAGTTTCCCAAAAAATTTCAGATTTTTCAAAATAGTTTGAGTATTTTTAAACATTTAATTCAGTTAAAATAATATTTAATTCATAATAAAAAAAAAGTAAAAAAAAATATTTTCCTCTTTTTTTACATTTTCTTTTATTATTAGAAATGTAGAAATGTAGGAAAATCATTCCATGCCCATAGGACTAGTGTAGCTTCATATTCACGTTTATTTTGCGTACTCGCATTTTATTTAAATAACTTTTACGTTTTTAAATTTAGATCGAGTTTAGGGTTCCCTAGCTTCCTAATTTTCATTCCCGTAGAATTCTAATTAGTTTTTAAGTTTTAATTTTCATTTCTTGTTTGAATTCATATTTTAGTTTCGTTTATTTAATTTTTCGTTTGTTATTTCTAATTTCTCATAATTCCACAATACCAAATAATCCCTCAATCATCCCTACAAGCATTTTAATCTCCAAATCTTACACGATATTGCCCATTCACACCTCATTAGGACACGACCCGGGTAATCACTTACCCGGTATATCATATATATATTGTATTCACGATTTTTTGCAAGTTAACCTTTTCCTAAAGGTTAATTAGTAAATTCCACTCATGTCTACATTGTATTAATTTGATACGCACCCATTCACACCTCATTGGGACAGGACCCGGGTAATCACTTACCCGGTATCACACACACACACACACACACACACACACACACACACACACATATATATATATATATATATATATATATATATACATATATATATATATATATATATATATATATATATATATATATATATATATTGTATTCACGAGTTTTTGCTAGTTAACCTTTTTTTAAAGGTTAATTAGTAAATTCCACTCACGTCTACATTGTATTAATTTGATGCGCAGTCAAAAACTTATATCATCTTTGCTGCTACTACTAGGGCGTTTGTTTGTATAATATTCAAGGATTATGATGCTAACATGCTTGGAAAGTCTCAAATCATAACCCTAAGCCATAATAATAATCAAAAAATTTCGAGTGAAAGAATGAATTAATTTGTGATCTTGTGTGTTAATTTGAGAATTCTGAGCACTTAGGAAGATGTAGAATGAGTTTTTGGTTCATCCGTATACTTGTTTGTGCCTGATGCCTTTTTCAGTGTGGAAGTACATGTCATCCCATTTAAAGTCAAAATATGTTTTGTCAAAATTTCAACTATTGTCAAAATGATTCTTATGAAACATATTTTTAGGAGGATAAAAATGTTCAATTGTCACAAAACTATTCGTTCATGTAGGTGCATATTTTCTTTTGATCTCTGCTGAACCAATCTCTCGTGAGTGTTTTGAAAAGTATAAAATTAACTTGATATTATTGTGCGGTGTTTGAGGTCGTACAACTCAAATGAGAGAGGTCAAAGGGCTAAATGTGTTAAAAGGCAAAATTGGTAAAAGGATTCAAAATGGTGAGAAACAAGTTTTTCAAACTATACACTATCGTTTTACACCTGTAAAGCAAGTGTTGAGACCAAAGCAAAGTCGTTCAAAACCTTTCGAATTTTCAAAATCTGGAAGGCTTTAGCTGCAATATAATAATAACTCTGATTTGAACATCCCAAATACTAGAATATTTCCATTTGTCACAAAAACAACTCTTTAAAAAATAACCCATGAGGTTCAACTAATCTTCTGCTTCAAATTTTTTAAAACTCAATGAGAGACACCGGGTTTCTCAAACAACTTTCAACAGAAAAAGAGTTTTAAATTTCCATTGATTCCACGAGTGTCATTTCAAAATGAAATAAAGGTTTCGAGTCCTCGTTGGAATTCAACATCTTTTAATCGGATTGACACAACCTACAAATGGATTTCAAATTTTGGTAAACCCATTGGCGTCGTGCTTAAATGGGTTCTTGAGGTTGTTGTCTAAACTAATATTCATGCAATATTTGTTGAATAATACTTGATTGTGTTTTCTAAAACCTTGAGCAGAATCATCTCATGAATTTTCAAAGAGTATTTTTTTAAATAATAAAAAGATAAATACGATTCAAAATTCTGCTCAAGAAGACTATCTTTCAAATAAACTTCAATATTTGAGGGGGAGTATTTTGTTAAAAGAAAACAAATTTTGTATTAAAACAATGGCTTGTGCACATATAAAAGTGTACAACCCGTACTTTGTAAAGAAAGGACCCTGAGGTACGTTTCAGTGCCTTAATCCTAATATAAGGAGCGAAAGCTTCTTACTTTTGAGTAGAATTAATCAAATTTTCAAAGTTTTTCACAATTCTGCTCAAAAGGACAAGTATTCTGTCTCCCAATCAGAACCTCAAAAAGTTATTTCACTTATTGAGGGGGAGTATTTGAAATAATCTTTGTTCAAAATCGATAAGTTATTGGCATATTCTTCCCGTAAATCTCAAAAATCACATTTTAATCAAAAGTTTACCAAAAACAACATCGCATGAGCTTGACTCAAATATAACCTAAGAATTGACAAAACTCAAAAGTTAGTAATCGTGTCTCGAAAGACTTGTCCTTGACGTGTAATAACTTCAAGTTAGTTATTAGAGCTAGTAGTCACCTAAAAGTTGACAATGTATCTCTTTAGCTAGCGACGTAAGCGTGTCTCGAACATGACTTTTCTAAGTAGAATGTACCATTTTAAGAGATTCTCTTTGAATATGACCAGTCTAACTAGTGATGTAAGCATGTCTTGAATTGGTCATGTTCAATGAGATTCAATCAATTCAGAAGTGCGAACTTCACCCAACATGTGTAAATTTCTATTTATAACTTATAAGCACATGTGAAGGGGGAGTATTTCAGAAAAATGTAAAACTCTCAAAGTGTTAACCAAATATGTTTCATAATAATAAACACTTTGCGAAATTTTCAAATTAGTGGTTTATGTTAACATAGGATAATCATGGAGTTATAAGGTGACTCAGGATAGGAAATACGTCCTATGATCCGCCAGAACCAGAGGGATCTACCCAAGGACAACACCAATAGTTTAGTACTAGAAGTCCTTAGGGATGATTGAAAAAAAAAAACGGGGGGGGGGGGGGGGGGGAGGGGGGGAGTAAAGAATGAAAGGAGAAAGAATGGGTTAAAGAATTAAAAAGAAAAGTTATGAAAAAGGGTGAAAAGCAATAACCCTCAAAATGTTCAACCTTAGGGCAGAAACCGGGTTCAATTAATAAGCTACTGGTTGTTACTGAGGTAACACCGGTATTGAAGACAAAAACGTTATGTACATAGTGGCGCACTGCACTTAACCTTCTAAGCCACTCAAGTTCCCTTAAAAGGGCTTGTTTCATTCTCACGGGGAACCCTGCATAATCTATTGACCGCTCATTACAAGTTATGTTGATATTGAAACAGGAGACACCGCTCCAGTCTTCGACCACTAAAATATGCAATTATCGAGTCTAGAGCCGCGAGATACAACAAAAGATCTCTTAGGACCACTTAATACTTCTACACTGGTGGTTGAACATTAAGGACATCAGTTGTAAATAACAAGAGTCCTACGCAAATCTTAGCAATCTGTCAGAACATTTATGAGAGAATTCACAATTGTGATTCTTAGTAACTGAATGGAAATTCCTACCAAGGTCAACATCAAACAGCCCAGACAGTAGGTCACTTAGGTAATCCCTTGTGGGTTACGCTTACTGTTCGTGGTGGTTTCAAATGGTCTACAGTCGTGGAGTGATACTTTGGTGTACACCAGCAGCTCACCTGAATCATTGATGTACTTCGATGTATCTGTGTAAGCCCTCTCGGGGGTATTCAGTTCAGGAACAACGTTGGCTAGGATTAGAGAAAGTTTTCACAATATGCTGTAACGATCTCGAAGTCCGAACCTATAAGTGCCAGATGCTTTATTGCTAACTGTTTTCATGCAGGTAATTATGGAGACCGGGAGTTCTATACCACCACCACAATCATCAACATCACAAAAGTTTCCACATGCTTATACTTACCTCACAAAGAAAGATAAAGTCAAAGAAAGCTCTTACCAAATGTCAAAGAAAAGTAAAGTTCAAAGAAAGATTCTACGTCATGCAGAAGAATCTACGAAACTGAAAGACAAAGATCAAAGCAGAGAAATGAGAGCTACGTAAATATGATAACTCAAATTCAAAAGACGTATGAGAATGTTGGAAAGGCGTAAAGACACCAGAGACAAAGACGTTGATGAAAGGCAGATCACACCATTACTTAATCACCACAAGAACAAAGAATCATGACTTAATGATATTTTTGAATACGTCTAAAGCCGTGAGAGTCAAAGTTAAAGATAAAGATGAAGACGTCTAGCAACCTTGATGACCAACCCTTAGGGGGAGATTGTTGGGAACACATCTAAAGTGTTGGTCATAGTTTATGCAATAGGTTGTTATGTTAATTAGGCTTATATGTTTGTTTAAGGCCAGTCCATGAAGTAAGCCCATGGACCATGGCATAGCTTCTAGAAAGACCACATGGGACGTTGCCCAAGTTCATGTGGCTATAAATACTAATGTAGACCTTCACTTGAAGATGTTGGTTCATGTTTATGCAATTTACTCTTTCTCATTCATATTAACATGTTCCTACCATTTTTATCTCTCTCTCTCTCTCTCTCTCTCTCTCTCTCTCTCTCTCTCTCTCTCTCTCTCTCTCTTTTTCTCTCTCCCTCTCTAACTCTCTCTATATTATACTTGTATTTACATAAATTTGGTGACCTACATTTTCCTTACCGTTCGAACATGTCCTCCACATCCCTTACTATTTCATCTTCTATGCGGCTTTTCATTACTCCATCATCCACATATACTTCCAAATTTCTACCGATCTGCTTGTAGAAAGCTTTATCCACCAGCTGTTGGTATGTTGCTCCAGCACTCTTGAGTCCAAATGGCATTTTGGAGTAACAAACTTTGCCTTCATTCGTTATGAATGCTGTTTTCTCTTCGTCGTCTTTTGCTATTTTTATTTGATGGTAGCCTTTGTATGCATCCAAAAAACAGTCAAAAAGCGATATCCACAAAGAGATTCCACTTTCCAGTCTATTTTTGGAAGAAGATAGCAGTGTTGTGGGCATGCTTTGTTTAGGTCTTTGAAGTCTACGCACAATCTCCAGCTATCGTCATGCTTCTGTACCATTACTAGATTGGCTAACCAACTATGGTAGTGTACTTCTTTCATGATGCTGGCTTCGACAAGCTTTTCAACTTCTTCACGTATTGTTTTGTTTCTTTCTGGTGCCTGGCCTCGCTTCTTTTATCTTACAAGGGTGTATCCTTCACGGACTTTTAAATGATGCTCTGGTATATGCCGTTGGACACCCATCATACCTGTTGGACACCAGGCGAACACATCCAGGTTGTTTCGGAGCAAGTCACACAATTTATTTTGGCCTTCCTCTTTGAGGGTAGAGCCTATGGCTACTATTTTCTCCGGATATTCCGTGTGGATTACACGAAAGTTTCAAAAGATAATTAAATTAAAAGCGGTAAACTATTCAACCCCTTTCTAGTTTTACACAATTGGCATCAAGAGCTGCGTTACTCAAGCTTTTAAAAAAGATTGTGTTTTAAAACTTGAAACGATCCATGGATTTTGAAAATTACAAAGAAGGGCAATCTATACAAAGACCACTTTTTGAAGCAAATGGTTTTATATATTGGAAAAACCGATTTGAAACTTATGTGAAATCTAAAGATATAGATTTATGGTATATAATCATTGATGGTGATAATATAGCTACGAATAGTAAAGATAAAGATCAAAAGAAATTGATTGCTAAAAATAATGAAGCTAAAATGATGCTTTACAATGCTTTGCCTATGAAAGAATATGAAAGAGTCTTTATGTGTAAAACCGCCAAAGAAATTTGGCAATCTTTAATAATCACTCATCAAGGAAACTCACAAGTTAAGGATAATAAAATTGATCTTCTTGTTCAACAATATTAACAATTTGTTATTCCCGAAGATGAGATTATTGATAGTGCATTTGCTAGGTTTAACACTATTATTACTTCACTTAAAGCACTTGATGAATCTTTATGTAGCAAGAATTTTGTCAGGAAATTCCTTAGAGCACTCCATCCAAAGTGGAGAGCAAAAGTGACGGCAATTGAAGAATCCAAAGATCTTTCAAGCATGTCACTTGACGAGCTAATTGGAAATCTCAAAGTTCATGAAATGGTAGTGGAAAAAGATTCGGAAATAGTTAAAGGCAAGAAAGAAAAAGTTAAGTCTATTGCCTTGAAACCTGGAGTCCAATCAAGTGATGATGAAGAATCTAGTTCGGATAGTGATGAAGAATATGCCATGGCCGTTAGAGACTTCAAGAAGTTCTTTCGTAGACGAGGGAAGTTTGTAAGGCAACCTAAGGATGACAAGAAAACCTTCCAAAAAGATCGTGATGATAAGAATGGAAAGGTTGAAAGGAAATGCTTTAGGTGTGGAGACACAAGTCAGCTCATAGGAGAATGTCCAAAACCACCCAAAAGCAAGTCTCAACAAGCTTTTGTTAGTGGTGCTTGGAGTGACTATGAAGAAGATGATGATGAGCTAAAGAATGATGAAATTGCTCTCATGGCTCACGACTCAAATGAGGTACTCTCCGACTCATCTTATTCTTCTATTGATGATGACACCTTACAAAAAGAATATAACAAACTTTGTTAATTAAGCTTAAAAATCATAAACAAAAATAAATTTTGAAAAACTAAAAAGGAGTTTTTAGAAAATGAAGTTTATGAGTTAAAAGAAAAAGCTAAGAGATTAGAAAAGAGTAAAGGTATTGACACATCGTGCAAATCATGTGAAGAGCTTAAACTCGAAATTGAGAAACTTAGAATTACTCAAGATGATCTAATAATGTTGACATAAATAATGCATAAAAACGTTATTTATATTTTTCGATACCTCTATGTTTTGACGATCACAAAATGTAAAATCATCAAACGTAAGATTACTACGTAAACAAGTATTAAGCTAGTTTATATCATCATATCCAACTTAATCACTTAAGGTATGGATAAACAAGTGCTTAATACATCTCATGATCAAAGGGGTATTTAATTAATTAATACAAAGTTTATTTAATTATATAAACATATTATATATTTTTGAAAAACACTTTTGGTAATAAAGAAAAATGTTTTAATCATACTAAATATATGAATTCAAATTTTTAACCAAAATCAGTTAGTTTTTCACCAAATAAACTTTCCCCAATAAATGACAAGTTTTCTGGCCATTACACCTAGGCGGCCCCCATAATTATAAGGGGCGGTCTCCTTAAAATTAAGGGGACCGGCCATGATTTAAGGGGACCGGCCAGGCTCCTGTGTCAGAAACTGTCAGAATTTTTCTCCTATAAATACCACCTTAAATCTGGAATTTTTCTCTACCTTTTGCACAAAAAATTTCAGATCCAAAGCTCTCCAAACATATTCCAAAACCCTTTGATCATTAGAATACTTATCCTTGCTTCAAGTGATTTGGTCCCTTCTCATCCATCCTCATCCAAAGTGCAAAAAAAGAACACTCCTTTTACAACTAAGTTCAAGAAGCATTGAAGAGTAGTTGTGTATATTGTGTATATTATTTGTGAAGTTGTGTTGTGCTTGTAATTAGTAGTTTAGAAGAAATAGAAGTTGTGTAGGGAGAAGAAGTTGTTTAGTAGTGAAGTAGTGTAGTTTTGAAGAAGATAGGTGTGAAGTAGATTGATGTGAAGAAGATTGGTGTGAAGAAGAAAGGTGTGAAGAAGATAGGTGTGAAGTAGATTGGTGTGAAGAAGTTGTGTAGAAGTTGTGATCAAGTTGTGACGAAGTTGTGGTGTGTAAATTGGTGTGTAAGGTTTTCTCCGCCATAAGGGAGTTTGTTGACATAGTGAAGAAAACTCTCGAGTAGGTTACTCGGGGAGTGGAGTAGGAACA
This sequence comes from Artemisia argyi, assembly GCA_030686995.1. NCBI lineage: Eukaryota > Viridiplantae > Streptophyta > Magnoliopsida > Asterales > Asteraceae > Artemisia > Artemisia argyi. Next base: position 132,614,310 of record CM060692.1, read on the forward strand.
AGGAAGGTGACCTTGTAGCCGAACCACTATAAATCCTTGTGTTGTGGTTTGATCTCTCCAACTCTTTTTATTACTTACTTATTTACCTATACAATATTAGCTTAGTTAGTTAGTTACTATATAATTGTTCATATAGTGTAAGTATTGAGATCACATAAACTAGAATCGAAGTTCTTAAAACAAACTTGTTTTTATAAATTTTAAAAGGACGTAAAACTATTCAACCCCCCTTCTAGTTTTCCACAATTGGTATCAGGAGCCACGTCTTGCAAGATCTTTAAAATATATTGTATTTTAAAACTTGTAATGATCTATGGAATCTGAAAAATATTTAGAAGGGCAATCTATGCAAAGACCACCACTATTTGAAAGTGATGGATGTTTATATTGGAAAAATCGATTCGAAACTTATGTGAAATCAAAAGATCTAGATCTTTCGCATGTTATTACCATTGGTGATTTTTTACCTATTCAAAATAACCCCGAAACAAAGAAAGATGAAATCGTACCTTTTGAAAAACAAAATGATGATTTAAAAAGAAAATTTGCTAAAAATAATGAAGCAAAAATGGTTATTTATAATGCGCTACCACGTAAAGAGTACGAACCGCAAAAGAAATTTGGAACTCTATATTAATAACTCACCAAGGTAATAATCAAGTCAAAGATAATAAAATAGATCTACTTGTTCAACAATATGAGCAATTCACGATTCCGGAAGAGGAATCAATTGATAATGGTTTCGTTAGATTTAACACTATCATCACAAGTTTAAAAGCACTTGATGAGAATTTTTCTAGTAAGAATTTTGTTAGGAAGTTTCTTAGGGCTCTTCACCTAAAATGACGAGCTAAAGTGACGACTATTGAAGAATCAAAGAATTTGTCAACGTTGCAACTTGATGAATTAATTGGAAATTTGAAAGTCTACGAAACAATTATAAAGAAGGACTCCGAAATGGTTAAAGGAAAACGAGAGCAAAGCAAGTCAATCGCCTTGAAAGCTAGAAAGGAACCCAACAACGAAGATAGCTCATCTTCAGAAAGTGATGACGAAGAATATGCCATGGCCGTAAGAGATTTCAAGAAATTCTTCAAAAGGCGAGGAAGATTCAATAGACAACCACACGATGAAAGGAGAGCACCTCAAAAGAATAATGATGACAAGTATAGCAAGAATGAGAGAAAGTGTTTCAAGTGTGATGATCCGAATAACCTCATTGGAAAATGTCCAATGATGACAAGAGATCAAAATCAAAGAGCATTTGTTGGAGGAGCTTGGAGTGATAGCGTGAAGATGAGAAGGAAATAACAAAGGAAGAAAAGTGTCTCATGGCAAAGACATCAAGTGAGGTACGTTTCGAAACCGAATACTTTAGTGATGAAAATTTATCATTAGATGAAAAAGATTTAGATAGTGAATACAATAGATTATGCAAACTAGGACAACAAGTAATGGCTAAAAACAAATCACTAAAATACATAAATAACCAATTAGAAAATGAAGTACTAGAACTAAAAATTAAAATACATCAACTTGTAAAAGGTAAAGAAATTTTTGAAGAATGTAAATTATGTCAAGAGCTTAAAAGTGAAAACGACAAACTTAGGGAAGAAATTTGTAAACTTGATAAATTTGAAAATAGTAGTAACTCACTTAGTAAAATTATAAGTATTCAAAGAGTATCTGGAGATAAAACCGGTTTAGGATTTAACTCAACCGAAGCTTCAACAAGTGAAATTAAAAATGTTAAATTTGAAAGTGAACTCAAGGTACTAAAACCTCCAAAATCTAATCCTAAGTATATACTCATAAATGATAAGAAAATACCTCTTGCTAGTGTTGAAGAAATAAAACCATTTTATAAACCATCTTTAAAAACCGAGGTAGGATCGTCTAAACCTAAAACAAGATCTAAAACTCCACCACCTAGGAAACCAAATAATTCTTACCCTAGACCTAAAACACCTCAACCAAGAGCAAACCAAAATAGACGAAACTTTAACAATAATCAACAAGTGTGGAACTTCAATCCGTGAGGAATGTTTCCACCATATATGCACCCAAGTCAAATTCAAAACATGTTCGGATCAAATAACTTTGGTCAAATGAGACAATGGGGACCAACATAGAATATTCACCATTCAAACATGGAAATTTTAGTTGTCACCTCTTGTTCGGACTATTCTTTGAAGACCTTGAAGATAAACGCATTGAAGACGAAAGGCACATTTCCTTTTATTTCCTTGTCAAGAAATGCATGCTTAGTTTAGTCTCTAGTTTTTATGTGATTTTGTTTGGCTCATTGTTTCCTCTAGATTTTATATCTATACATACATACATACATACATATATATATATATATATATATATATATATATATATATATATATATATATATATATATATACTTATATATACTTATATATACTTATATATATATATATATATATATATATATATATATATATATATATATATATATATATACACTTAGCTATATCTAGGATATTACAACCTAGAAAATTCATTTGTTGATTTTCTAGAACTAGAAATTGTTCGTTTACGAACCTTTTCTTTCCCCCCATTTGCCTTATTGAACTTTAATGTTCAACGACACTCATGCTGATGTAGAGAGATGAGTCGAAAAATCTATGGATGAAACAAACTCCCGTCTTCCGTTGCATACGTCTCCCTCCTATATTCTCGTCTTAAAAGCCCATACTATATATATATATATATATATATATATATATATATATATATATATATATATATATATATATATATATATATATATATATATATATATATATATATATCTTGTCCACTTGACAACTTGATATATTTCATCCGAAATGATCAAGAAATTTTAATTGACGAAATGTCAAGTAATCCCTTTCGTGCGAATACTCTCTAACGTATTTTTGATTAAATATAAATCTAATATATATATATATATATATAAATATTTTCTTGTTCTTTCCAGAAACCAAAACCACGAAAAATCAAATTTTGGAGGGCGGCCCCCTTAATGTTTAAGGGGACCGACAGCCAAATGAAGGGCGGCCCCCTTAATGTTTAAGGGGGCCGGCCATCTGATTGTTCCAATACAATTTTCCTCTTGTTTCTTTTGCCAAACACTCCACTTTTTCAACACCCCTTCCTTCTGCTACTGCTGTAACTAAAAACCAAACCCCAAAACACCTAAAACCACTTCCAAATCACATAATTCGGGTTATTTCGCAAAGGGCTTATTCATCTAACACGATTACCATTACATATTGTAAGTTTTTCAAAACACATTTCATCTAATTCCATCTAATTTGGTCAAACTCAAGATTATGCATGTTTTAATAATTTTTTTTTCAAATTCATAATTTCGTTCGAATTGGGTCTAAAACTTCCATAACTAAATGCTTCCTTGAGGATTAGGATGCTCAATTAACACTAGAAACTAGTAATTATAAACCCTCTTGTCGAAAATTTTTGAAAAATTTCATACACTCCTTTTCAAAAATTTTTGGTAAACACATTGTTGAATAATGCTATAAAAACTTGTTAAAACTAATCACATTATATTTTTATAACTTGTAAAATATAAAACTATATTTCTCGACTAAGTAAAAATATTTTTATACACGATAAGAGGGTGTTTGGATTATGTCCAAATAATGTCGAAATTAAGTCGTTATAATTTTTATAAAATGTTGTCAAGATTATAAACCTAAAACTTGTAATTCGGACTTGTCAAGATATATAATTCATATATATATTGACATACTTGTAGCGTAAGTATCTAGTTAAGGAAGCGTTTGGTTTAGTACGAAAAATGACATTTTTGAGTCAAAATATAAACCATCTTTTTCGAAAACTAATCACATGCATAAGAAACTCGTAATAAATGGCTAGTTTTACAACCTAATGTAAATCTAGCAAATTTCATGATATATTAAGATGTTTAAAAAGGGCGTTTGGATTTGTCCATAACTACTTACTAAACATCGTAAAATATATCTAGAACGAGTTAAAAATAATATTAAGGAACATGGTAAAATACTTCCTAGGATTATCATTTTAGAGTCGAAGTATGTTTACGTTCCAACATAAGTCTTAACAATATATACACTTTTATTCTTCTTTATATTTATTTTGGTCTTTTGTATTGTTGTTGTGTTTAGGTGAAAATGCCCAAAGTGATTACCGAAGATATTTCCTTAACAAAAAACTACATTCCCAAAGTATCTCAACTTCCCACTACCTCTCCCTCCATTGCACGTATCTATCGTCATATAGAAGATAGAAACATTCATGAAGGTCGAGTCGTAGATCAAGCTTACTATCAATCCGATTTCATCGAAAGTTCATTCATAAATATCCATCTTGAATGTCTCTTCCAAATTAATGAACCCATCATTCCTCGCTTCATTCTTGACTTCTATAGCCAAGTCACGGTTCAAACCGATGACTTTGGTTCCATCTTCATTTCATTCATGATTCAACATGAATTTATTACTCTCACCCTTGCACAATTTGGTCAAATCCTTCAAATTCCTTTTTCCGATCAATCCATATTCACAAATGAGTGGGATCTTTGCGCTCTCCAACGTTCTCGTCCTACTCATGGTCCTTATGTTTCTGAAATTCCATCTCCCGAAGATATTCGTCAAATGCTCGGGTTGGAATGTGAAACTTCCACCCAAAGCATCATATCCAAACATGTCTCAATTCCTAAAAATCAAATTCTTCTTAAAGAATTAAGGCCCGACATGGAGTATTGGGAGGAACTAGTTCGTGAGAATGCGTTCGGTTCCGAAAGACACTCCAACCTTCTCCCGGCTTGTCTCGCTCATATGTTGTATTGTATTGTTGTCGAGTAACCTTACAATTTGGCTTACTTCTTTATCAAACGTATTGAATGTGCAAGAGAAAATCCTAAAGCTATTCTTCCATATGGTATGTTTCTCACTCGTCTCTACAAGCATGTCATTGAGAAATATCCCGATCTCGATGATAGTATTTATCAATCTGTCTATCCAACCCTCCGTCCTCTCGTTCTTCCTTAAACCCGCAAAACTCGTAAGTTTAAATCTCATCATCCTAGCATTCTTGTTTCGTTCTCTTTTCCAAGGGATGACGATGAGGAGGACTTATAGTCATTTTTCACTGCTGTTGATGGGGTGCTAGGAAAGAAAAAGTAGTTATGATGACTATGAAATTGATTTTATTATTCATCTTAAACAATTTGTAATATGTTACTTATGTGCTGTTTGTTGCTATATATTATTATTTGCTCTACATGTATGCATGTGTTTATACTTGCTTTTAATCTATGCTTGCATGATTTGTGTAGGATTATATATGTATATATATATATATATATGTATGATTTCTAATAGACTAAAACAAATGTGAAATTTCCAAATAGAGCTTGCTGCAAATACTTAATATGACGTTTTTCCAGAAAAATTTTGAAAATTTTTGATTTCTGAGTCGTCAGATGGGCGGTCCCCTTAATTCATAAGGGGCGGCTCCCTTAAATTTAAGGGGACCGGTCACCCATACAGTAATTTTTACTGTTTTCTTTTGCAACTTGTGACTTCTTTTGCTAGTCCCAGCTACCATTTCCCTTAAAAACTAAACTGATTTTGGAATCTAACAATGCAATTTCAAATTAATACCATTTCTAATCATAACTTCATGCTATATAACCCTTTTCACCTTCATCCACATTTCCTTATCATCATCAACCTCAACAAATCCATCATGTCATCTCCAAAAACCACCACCTCCAACATTGCCAAGAAACAAAAACTTGTTATCATCCCACCAAAACAACTCTTTATTGATCTCACAAATGAAGACAATACCACTCCATCACCACCACCTCAATGCTCATCTCCTAGTGCTCCAAATGCACCATCCAAAACACCATCAACACATGGAACCTCCACCTCTTCCATACCATCATCATCATCCATCAATGACTACATCAACACTCACCTATCATCTCCACCAAGAATTCCACCACCATCACCTCTTGATAATGCAACCTTAGACATAACACTTTCATTATCACCCATCACACCTCTTGATGCACAATTTTCACCATCACCACTCAATCCACCAACCTACAATCCCATCCCATGGTGCTTGCTTGAAGCTCATGGTGATACATGTCTTTGTTGCATCCATAACCATACCATCATCTTTGGTTTAAGAGATGAAATCCGTTACATGTTTTCATATATTGAAAGTTTGCTTCCTCGACCTCAACCAACAACATCCACTCCTCCACCACCAACATCAACCACACCTCCACCTCCATCAAACACTTCCCCATCATCTCCATCATCTCCACCTACAACATTGCTCCTCCCAAATTAAGCATGATTCATGGTTGGGAATAACTTTGTTTAAACCATTTTGATGACAAGCTCTAGGAAATACATTTCTAATACCGTTTTGGTTTATTAGTTGTATTGTTGTATTGTTCATGCATCTTGGATGTATAATGTTTGTGCTCTTATCTATTTAATGAAGTATTTTCTTCCATGCTTATATTGCTTGCCTTATCTTTATATATAATTATTGCATGCATATATATATATATATTGCTTGTTCTAAATATTTTTGCAAGCATTCCATATCTCGATTCTTTTATGACCTCTAAACGAGGGGGAGTATACATCAAGGGGGAGCTCCACTTAAATCGGGATAACCTTTTTGATGCTAACAAAAAGGGGGAGAATTGATATAAACTCACAATAATATTTGTATATATACTAATTTTCGCTTAATGAGTTTAGATTTTGTAATCATCAAAAAGGGGGAGATTGTTGACATAAATAATGCATAAAAACGTTATTTATATTTTTCGATATCTCTATGTTTTGACGATCACGAAACGTAAAATCATCAAACGTAAGATTACTACGTAAACAAGTATTAAGCTAGTTTATATCATTATATCCAACTTAATCACTTAAGGTATGGATAAACAAGTGCTTAATACATCTCATGATCAAAGGGGTATTTAATTAATTAATACAAAGTTTATTTAATTATATAAACATATTATATATTTTTGAAAAACACTTTTGGTAATAAAGAAAAATGTTTTAATCATACTAAATATATGAATTCAAATTTTTAACCAAAATCAGTTAGTTTTTCACCAAATAAACTTTCCCCACTAAATGACAAGTATTCTGGCCGTTACAGCTGGGCGGCCCCCTTAATTATAAGGGACGGTCCCTTTAAAATTAAGGGGACCGGCCATGATTTAAGGGGACCGACCAGGCTCCTGTGTCAGAATCTGTCAGAATTTTTTTCCTATAAATACCACCTTAAATCTGGAATTTTTCTCTACCTTTTGCACAAAAAATTTCAGATCCAAAGCTCTCTAAACACCTTTCAAAACCCTTTGATCATTAGAATACTTATCCTTGTTTCAAGTGATTTAATCCCTTCTTATCCATCCTTATCCAAAGTGCAAAAGAAGAACACTCCTTCTACAACTAAGTTCAAGAAGCATTGAAAAGTACTTGTGTATATTGTGTATATTATTTGTGAAGTTGAGTTGTGCTTGTAATTAGTAGTTTAGAAGAAATAGAAGTTGTGTAGGGAGAAGAAGTTGTTTAGTAGTGAAGTAGTGTAGTTGTGAAGAAGATAGGTGTGAAGTAGATTGATGTGAAGAAGATTGGTGTGAAGAAGAAAGGTGTGAAGAAGATAGGTGTGAAGTAGATTGGTGTGAAGAAGTTGTGTAGAAGTTGTGATGAAGTTGTGGTGTGTAAATTGGTGTGTAAGGTTTTCTCCGCCATAAGGGAGTTTGTTGACATAGTGAAGAAAACTCTCGAGTAGGTTACTCGGGGAGTGGAGTAGGAACAAGGAAGGTGACCTTGTAGCCGAACCACTATAAATCCTTGTGTTGTGGTTTGATCTCTCCAACTCTTTTCATTACTTACTTATTTACCTATACTATATTAGCTTAGTTACTTAGTTACTATATAATTGTTCATATAGTGCAAGTATTGAGATCACATAAACTAGAATCGAAGTTCTTAAAACAAACTTGTTTTTATAAATTTTAAAAGGACGTAAAACTATTCAACCCCCCCCCTTCTAGTTTTCCACAAATAAAACAAACCACAAAGTTTAAGAAGTTCGATAAAAGTATTTCTTGTGCGGATGAAATTATGAAACTTCAAAAGTTGCCATTTGATAAAACAGCACTAGGTTTCATGAAACTAGAAACTTCAAAGAGTCAAACGAAAAAATAAAAGAAAGCACAAGAAACTAACAAAACTGCTATAGTAGCCCGCAGAACAGACGGAACCCAAAATAGGGTTCCGCCCGTTGAACCCAAAGGTTCTGTCGGGTCTGCAGCAGCAGTGACATCTTCCACGTCAGATCGTTCAAAATTTGTTAAAGTCACATATAAAAATGCAACAAAACCTACTACTAAAACTGGAGTAGGACTTAGTAAAAACGAATTTAGAACTAGAACTACTCAACCGAGACCTAAGACTCCTATTCCTAAACGCCCCTTTCCAAAGAGTAACTACAAAACACGACCAAACTACCAACATGTTTGGAACCAAAACACACCTGGACATTACCAAACTCCAAATTACATGTCATGGAACCCTTATGTTCTATTTTCATACTTGGATCAAGTTAATGGTATGTTAACCAAAATGGACCCATGAGAAATTGGGGACCAAATGTTTGAGTGTTTTTCATAAAATATGTGTGCCTCAATATGTTTGGAACCGAATGAATGGATTAAAGATAGCGGTTGTTCAAGGCACATGACGGGTAACAAAATCCTCTTCTCAACTTATCACAAATGTGATGGAGGTAATGTTACTTTTGGTAGTAAAGCTAAGAGCAAAATCATCAGAAAAGGCTCAATCTCTCATGACTCTCTTTTTATAGATGATGTAGCTCATGTTGATAACGTAGGCTTTAATCTCCTTAGTATTAGTCAACTTTTCCGTAATAAGTATAACGTCCTTTTTAGTGAAAATGGAAGTAAAATTCTTAAATATGGCATAACCATAGCCAAAGGTGTTCTTAAGAACAACGTGTATGTCATGAAGATGGATCAAACATCTAGAGACAAACTTTGTCTTACTTCATTAGATGAATCTTCAACTTTATGGCATAGACATTTAGGACACGCTAACATGAGACTAATTCAAAACCTCTCCTCCAAAGACTTAATTCGAAACCTACCCAAGTTGAAATACGACCAACACTTTTGTGATGCTTGCAAAGTCGATAAACAAGTTCATAATAACCACAAGGCTAAAAATATGGTTTCCACATCTAAGTGTCTAGAACTTTTGCATATGGATTTATTTGGTCCATCCGCTATACAAAGTTATGGAGGTAACTTCTACACTTTGGTCATAGTAGATGATTACTCAAGATATACTTGGACAAAATTTTTGAAAAGTAAAAATGAAGCTTTTGATAAATTTGAGATTCTAAGTAAGAAAATTCAAAATCAAGTAGGGTCTAGTATTGTGTCTATTAGAACGGATCACGGTCGTGAATTTGATAATGAATTTCAATTTGGAAACTTTTGTGATAAAAATGGTATTACTCATAACTTTTCGGCTCCATGTACTCCTCAATCTAATGGTGTAGTAGAACGTAAAACCGGACTTTGCAAGAGATGAGTAGAACAATGCTTAATGAACAAAATATTCCACAAAAGTTTTGGTGTAACGCCGTTGACACGTCAATGTACATTTTAAATCGAGTCTTAATTAGACCATTTTTGAATAAAACTCCTTATGAACTATATAAAGGTAAAAAGCCTACATTAGGATACTTTAGAGTGTTTGGGAGTAAATGCTTTATTCTTAACACCAAGGATTATCTCACCAAATTTGACCCAAAGTCTTATGAAGGTGTATTTCTTGGATATTCACAAAATAGTAAAGCTTACATTGTTTTAAACAAAGAAACCTTAAGTGTCAAGGAATCGTTGAACGTAACATTTGACGAGAGTCCACCTCACTCTAAGACATCACCTTTGGTAGATGATGACTTAGTTGAAAGTCAAGCTATTGAAAATCAAGTGATCTTAGAAAATGACAAGGAAGATGAACCATTAAACAAAGAAATTGTTAATGTTAAACAATCCAAAACTCATCCATTAGATATTGTCATAGGAAAAATAAATGAGAGAACACTAAGATCTAAAGCCCAAAATGAAAGTAATGACTTTTGTTTCGTGTCAACCATCGAACCGAAAAACATTAATGAAGCCATAAAAGATGAGTCTTGGGTAATGGCCATGCAAGAAGAGTTAAACCAATTTGTTAGGAATGATGTGTGGACATTAGTTCCTCAACCAAAGAGTCCAACAATAATTGGAACAAAATGGGTCTTTCGTAATAAAATGGATGAAAATGGAATTGTGTCTAGAAACAAAGCTAGGCTAGTAGCACAAGGATATGATCAACAAGAAGGCATTGACTACGATGAAACTTTTGCTCTGGTTGCTAGGCTCGAGTCACTTAGAATCTTACTTGCATATGCATGTGCACACAATTTTAAACTCTTTCAAATGGACGTCAAAAGTACATTCTTAAACGGGTTTATAAATGAAGAAGTGTATGTTGCTCAACCACCGGGCTTCATCGATTTTGAAAAACCTAATCATGTTTACAAACTTAAAAAGGCTCTATACGGACTTAAGCAAGCTCCAAAAGCATGGTATGATCGACTTAAAACCTTCCTAGTTGACCATAGGTATACCATGGGCTTAGTCGATAATACTCTCTTCACTAAGAAGAAAGGTTCACATATTATCATAGTCCAAATCTATGTTGATGACATTATATTCGGATCAACTTGTCAAGAATTATGCGACGATTTCTCAAAAATCATGCATGACGAGTTTGAAATGAGCATGATGGGAGAACTCAACTTTTTCCTAGGACTCCAAATTAAACAACTAGAAGATGGTATCTGTTGGACCCTAAAACACTATATCTAACACAAGTTTATATAAAGATTATAGATGATATAAGTAGAGAGAGAGAAATGGTAACTTCTAGAGAGAGAAAGGAGGATGTATTAGATTAAGAGAGAGAAACACACATAGTAGCACCCTAGAAGAAACACCTCCAAATGGGAGCATTTTGGAGTATTTATAGGTAAGATAGGAAGATGGGTCGGGCTTGGGCTTTTGTAATAAACTAGACCTAAACTAATCCAATATTAGATTAAACCAAGCCCGTTTACCCTTAACTAAACTACAAGACTATTACAATATTATTACAAGACTAAATGACTTAATAAATGATCGTCACTTCTATTTCAAACAATCTCCCCCTAAGGGGCGATCATTGAGATCTCTCTTTGATTCCATTGATGATCAACACTTCTATTGCTAACAATCTCCCCCTAAGGGGTGATCATTGAGATCTCTCTTTGTGATCTTGATCTTTGAACTTTGAAGCTTGTTGTCTTAAACTTTGAGTCTTCGTAGAATAGTATTTAAGTCTTTGTTCCTTCATGCTTTGTGATCTTTGATAACTGACTTTTCATCATTCTTTGTTCTTTTGTGATGTGGAAGTCATCTACCTTTCGTCACTTCTTTGTTTATGGTAGTTGTCCTCCATTCCAACATGCTCATAAGTCTTTACATTAGCAGTTCCTTTTTTTTCACTTTGATCTTTGTCTCTTTACCTTGTAGATTCTTTCACAATGCGTAGAATCTTTCTTTGAAGTTTTCTTTGCTTTGATCTTTATGAGAACTTTCCTTTGACTTCGTGATGCATGTATGAGCATGTGGAATCTATCATCATGGAAGTGATATGAAGCTGCAAGTAAACAGTTAACAATAAATCAACCGGTACTTACAGATAAGGAAATAGAGATCGTCAACAGCATAGTGTGAAGACTCCTTCTAACCCTTACCAACGCCGTTCCCATGTCGGATACTCCCGAGGGAGTTTACGAGACCTACTAAGTAGCTCAAAAAATGGGTGAGTCACTGGGGATCACTCCATGACTGTAGACCATTTTGGAACCACCGCGAACACTAAGTGTAACCCAAAAAGAATTACCGAAGTGGCCTGCTGTCAGGGCTGTCAGGACAAGTCTTTTCGATTACTGACATTTAAAGCTTCATCAATTCATTGGTACTTTCTTAGTCGAGCTCTTTTGAGATTCAGTCACAATCATTAAACTTCTTTGATCACATTCTAATCATGTCTTCTCCCCCTCAAAAATAGCATATCGTGATATTTTTTATATCAACTGATTGAGAAAGCTTTTGGACAGATAGACAGATTTGATTTTGCATGAAATCGAAACATTTTTGTATTTGTGTAATACTCCCCCTCAAAACTCGCATATGTTTTTGAGAATGTTAAACTTTTTAAGGTTTAGAGGGAAGGAGTCTTCTCGAAGCAAAATTCTGAAAGAGAAAGAAGTTTCAGATTAGTTGAATTTTGCATCAAGGTTTTTTGAAAAACAAAGACTTCTCTTTGTTTGAATAGAAATGTCGCACTGAGGCGTACAACAGTGTCCATTTTTAGGATAAGTGCACTTTGTTGATGAAAATCATTTGTGCGTAGCACTTTCCTTTCTTTGAAAACTTGAGTTGTGCACTGTAAGGTGTACACAAGTCATTTTGAGGATGAGCACCGATTTTGATAGATTTTGAAAATATTTTTGAAAAATCATGAAAAGATGGTGCTCAGAATGTAAGAGATTTTTGAAAATCTAATTGTAACATTAGATCAACAATCATGGTCTTGAGCTTAAAGATTTTGAAAGTTTTTCTAAAGAAAACTCAAGCCAGATAAGTGTTTGGTTCTCGTTTTAGGATAAGTGCTCAAAAAACATTTGAAATCTTTGTTTGATTAAGCACTTTCATTTCTTTGAAGCGCGGGTGACATGTGCCTTTTTGCACATATCTTTTCGTCCAATTTTCGAGTTAAAACGATCAAAAACACTTCAAATTGGTCAAATAACATCACAAATATCTTTGGAGTATGTTTTTGTGTGTTTCAGATACAAAGCATTGAAAACAGATGAAAAACGAGCAAAATATGAAGAGTTGTCAAAATCAGTCCCCGAACTTTCACAAATTGATAAAATTGGTCCCTGGTAAAATAATTTTGAAAGAAAAGTCAACCCGAGTCCTTTGAAAGTTAAAAATTTATCAAAAACGGTCCTTGGGTAAAAAGTTTTGAAGAAATTACATAATTGGTCCCTGAAATTTGAAAATTGGCAATTTCGGTCCCCGTATGTTTTAAACTTGGAAAATAAACATCAAGGTCCTTGTGGAAATAACATATGGCAAGTTTAGTCCTTGGAAAGAGTTTAGAAGAATGGCAGAATTAACCCCTAACTTTTCAGTATTTACATTTTTGGTCCTTGTCTTATTTAACCTAAACTACAAATGGACCATATGTAGTTTACTTAAACCCCAAAATAACCCACACCTTATATCTCCCAGCCCACCTTATTACACCAAGCCCAATCACCCTCACCAAGCCCAATCTACAAACCAAACTCACCCCCGTTTAATAATAAACCTATGGTCAAACCACAAGTCAAACCCTCTTTCCCTCCTTCCACCCCGTGACTCCATAGCCTGCAACACCATCATAACACTCTACCTCTCCTACTCTGCCATCACCACCCTACACTAACCTTCTGCCACACTCCAAAACCTACCCCCTGCCAAGTTATCATTGCCAAAAGCTAATACCCCATTTTTCCGCCAAAACTTCATTAACGGCCAAGATTAAAATCCCTAATCCAAGGGTGCTAAATAAAAGTGGGAAAAAGCCAAAGATACCTTTTTGAAGACTATAAAAGAAAGAAGATTGAAGCAGAGATGGTGTTAGTTAGTTAGTGAGTTAGTCTTTTCTGTTTTTAGACCTTAGTTTAATTTTAATTATGTAATCCTTTCTCTTGTAATTTTCTTTAATTAGACTCAATTTTCAGTTGAAATTCCAAGTATTCAAGTTAATTTAAGTGATCTTTCAGTTTTAAGCAAATCGTATTTTATATGCAAGTATTAAATAGTTTTACAATCTTCATTAAGTTTTTTTTTTTTAAAGTCATTTGAAGTAGAAGAAAGCATAAACTCAGAAAAAGAACAAAAAAAAGAGAAAATACAAAGAAAATCCAAAAAAATACAAAAATAGTGAAAATACCTGAAAAAGAAGAAAAAAAAATAAGAGAAAGCTGGATGAAATGGTTTAGAGCTCTTGGGGAGTATTAGGTTTGAGTGGGAATGGTTTTGGTACCCTTTGATTTGAGCAAAAGGAATTTGTGAGTTAATTTCAACTTTTTTACTTCTTACTGTAGCATAGATTATTTTCTGCTTACTATTGCTTAATCACTATTTTTTTTTCTTATTTAGTCATGTCATTAGTTGTTAATTATCCCATTGGTGCTAATTTGTCAGTTAAAATGTTGTATTCAAAGGATTCTCAGTCTCACAGTCATTTTTAGCTAGTATAGCTTCTTGCAAGTTGCTCACTTAGACTGCTTATCTAGGGTTGAATCAAGTTTCTTTAAGTTATTTTGGTCTTAATTTGATCTCTGTGTTCATGAATCTTACTCACAACAGTTAGCTGTAGTGTAGAATCACATAGTGAACTTTTAAAGGGGTGTTTGGTTCAGTGGATTTCTCCACCGTGGCCTAGGTTTCAGTTGTTGTTTGTGGTTTAAACACACCACATTAGGTCCCAATAGGATGATAAAAACATAACACCTCAGTGTTATTTTGATAAAAGTCAAAATTCTCTTTTTATTTTCATCACAGTTTCCTTTTTGGATTTTTAGAAACCAACATCTCATCATATCAATTCATAAGTGTTCTACTTAGCTCATTTTCTCATCATTATAGCTTGTTATCATGTTTTAAGTGTACTAGAACCAATCAAAGCTCAGATAAGTCAGCTTTTCATGTTTTCATTAAAAGTCAAAATTTTACCTTAGGTAGAATCTCAGAATTTGCAAGAATTGTTTTAAATTTAGTGTTTAGGTCTGGGCTTTGAAACTTTCAGGAGTTGTAGTCCCTCACCTAGGCTTTTGGATCCTACCATTTCCTGATTTTTGTGAATTTTATTTGTGGTATTTTTGGCTTATCAAACAGGGCTGCAGGGCAAGGTGTTGCCCTGCTCACAGACTTAATCAAATGACTCAACCAATTTCACTTCTCATCTTTGCATCATAGTTCTTGTTCTTTGTTTTTTTGGGATCGCACATATCTGTTTTTAGTATATTGCTTTTTGTTTTTCCTTAAGTGCTTATCTTGATACTTATTTTGCCCCTCAAAGTTGCCCCTTGGCAACTGCTTATGCTTATGTGCTCAGCTTATGCTGAGCTTTTTTGATTCTTGTTGTTTATTGTTGTTGTTAGTTGATTGCTTCAATTCTGTGTTTTTGTATGTTATTTTTGAATCCTTGCACTTTATTTAAGCTTTTATCTGCTCTTATTAAGCTGTTGAGCTTTTGAAGCTTGACTGTGAAGTCATCCACTTGTTCATTTGCCACCCTCAGCCTGAGATTTTTGGCTTTTTGAGAAGCTTTCATGGCTGGCTTGCTAGTTCTAGTCTCATGTTGAGCTCAAGGGCTTTTGCCCTTAGCTTAATTTGCTTGGCAAATCTGCCATAAATCCTGTTTTGTGCATAGCTATTGGATTTTGCTTATTTTCTTGTTTCAGCTTAATCTTAGTGTTTATTTGGGTAGTCTAAGTTGTTTTAAGCTCACTTAAGTTGTTGGAACTGTATTTGAGCTTTTGGCAATCTTTCTTGCTGAAGTGCTTATTTTTAAGTGTTTATTGGTAATTGCTTATTGCCCATTTTGCTTATTTTAGCTTCTTTTTCAGTAAAGTTTATTCTTAATAAGTTCCTAATATTATTTTAGATTTATCTACCAAGTTTCAGATTTTTCTTTATTTATTTAGATTTATTATAATTTAAATTAGTTTTAAGTAATTAAAAAATAGTAATTAATTAATTATAATTAGATATATAGCGTGAAAAATATAATTTTAATTTTAAAATTAGTTTTATAATATTTTAGATTTTTCCAAATTTATTTTTCATATTTTTAGTGTAATTTCATAATTAGTTATAATTTAGGTTAATTTAAATAATTAATAAGTAATTAGAAAATAGTATTTAGTTAATAATAATTAATATAGTAGTGTAAAAATTAATTTTAATTTTCCAAAAATTAATTTTAATTTTCCAGAAATTAGTATTTTATTTGTACAAAACTCGCGTTTTATTTCGTACGTTAACATAGCTTTAAATCAAACGTACGCGTTTTTAGACTTAGCTCACGTTTTTAGTATATCTGATCATCAGTAATTATTTATATAGTGTTTCTAAGTTATTTTCATTCCTCATATATTAGTGTAATCCTTCAAATCACTCAAACCCCTTTTCTGTCCAAATTCACCAGATCACAAACCCGTTTGATTACCATCCACACCTCGTCGGGACATAACGACCCGGGGAAAACACTATACTCACCGGAAGTATTGGTCAAGGGTTTTTGAATTTAGTTGATTGCTTTAGCAATCAATCAAATGGCGCCGTTACCGGGGATGGTGCTCAGAATGTAAGAGATTTTTGAAAATCTAATTGTAACATTAGATCAACAATCATGGTCTTGAGCTTAAAGATTTTGAAAGTTTTTCTAAAGAAAACTCAAGCCAGATAAGTGTTTGGTTCTTGTTTTAGGATAAGTGCTCAAAAAATATTTGAAATCTTTGTTTTGATTAAGCACTTTCATTTCTTTGAAGCGCGGGTCCTGAACTGATGTGTCCAGAAGCCATTCGATTAAGTCCTTATTTGAAATCTTTTCGAGTTTTTATACCCGGACTTAAGTTTTGAAAAGATTTCACTTTGAAGCACAGGTTGTAAGCTGAAGTACTTACATTTTCGAGAACTCTCGCTCAAGCATCTATACATATCCGTATCATTGTTGAATGACATTTTTAGAAACATACAGAATATTGATTATACAAGAGACATGTCGTGAGAAGAATATTTTTGGATTTTTGATTTTATAATGTTTTTGGATTTTTTGAAAATTTTATATTTTTGTATTTTGTTTTTGAAAAAATATTTACAAAGAAGATTTGAAGAAAGAAATGTGACAAGTAAAAGTAGAGTTAAAAGTGGAATAAGAAAAGGATTTCCACATGCGATGTTGGCGTAAAGTTCTTTACCACATTGGGTGTATGAACTCTCATCACTTTTCACATGTACCTGCATCCACAGAAAAACACTTTGCGCAAATAACAGTGTTAGAAGTACATGTTTCCTCACGTTGAGGGTGTTCACTAACAATGGTTGTAGTGGTTGCTACTTCCTTTCCTGTGGGAATCCATCTAAGACCAACTGTTTTAAAAACTTTTCCCGTGGGAATCCACCTAAGGTAAGATCAAGACGTAGTTTTCGTATCAGATGCAGCGGAAGTCTCAGTCTTGGAAAAACTACATCCTTTCGGTATCCACCTATTAGGTTTCTTAACCTCTTGCTTGTTATCAACGGGTTTGTTTCGATTTGGTATCTTAGTGGATTATGTCTTGACACATTACTTTCTTTTCTTGATAAATTGTGCAATACATGCATCGTGATTAGCTGAAAAAACATATTTTTGACATGTAGGACAGACAAATTCAACATTCTTGTTTAATACAACAACTTTAACTTTGTCACTATAGTCATTTGGAAATTGTTTGTTGTTCGATGAGACCTTGAAATTCTTTGTGTTGCATTCTATGTTCCTAGCATTCTCTTTTGTGCCACTACTCTTAGATGCAAGCCAATCCCTAGTATTTTGTTGAGTGTTCCTAGGTAACGGTTTACTACTACTAGCAGCGCTTTGGAATCTTGTAGAATTCATCACACTAGGTTTTATGCCTAAAATTTCGTCTTTTTGAAGTTGTGCCTTTTTCCTAGCTTCTTCTAAATGGTGATTTTGGACCATGTCATTAGAACCAACAGACTCTTTAACAGTTTTGTGGTCACATTTGGTGTACTATACCTAGAAGAGCCAGGTGCACTCACATTTGTGTTTCTTTCAACAACCAATTTTTGTTTATCAAAAATCTTTTCAATTTCCTTTTGCTTGGGCAAGGGTTGTGGAGTGACTGGTTTTGTCAAATCCTTTTTCACATCGACTTTTGGAGCAAACCGTGAAATTGACATTTTTGGTTTTTCAACCGTTTTAGAAACATTTGGTGTCTCCGAAGTCGATGCTTTTGCAAACTTAGTATCCACACCCTTCCCTTTTATACTTGCAAGCTGAGCTCTCAAAAGATCATTCTGCTCTTTCATGTCCTTGTAGGCATGCTCATACGACAATTTGTCATACTTGCATTCCTCTGATTTTCAATCAAGTTGTTTGAAAAATGACGTGTTTTCTTTTTCAAGTTTAACAAGAGCATTTTCATATTTTGAAACAATTTCAGATGTCTCAGCTCGTAGTCTTTCATCGTCCTCAACCGAATATGTTTGTAAAATGATGGACATTATATCCGTAGTCATAACGGCTTCGAAGAGAGAATCATTTAACCTTTCCAAAACATTCATGTTTTCACGAGTTTCATGAGCTTCTTTTACCAGGGATTTGTGATTCTTGACAAAATCGACTGTTTCTTTTAAGAAAGCTTGTTCAAAATTGATTACCCTCGCACTGATGTTATTCAGTGGTATAGGAATTTCGTTTTCAAACACCTTTTTCTGTTCCTTATGAAAACTAGAATGCCAGTCGTTAATACTGATAGTAGTTTTAGATTTAACAATATTTTGAAGTTCTTGAATTCTCTTTTTAACATCGCCAGGAATGTCTCTAGCCTCACTTGTGTTAAAAGTGTTGTTAGAAGACATTTGTTCCATTTTTTAAAGAGATTTGGAAACAACTATCTTTTTAGAAAAGAATTTCACGAATGGTCGTTTTATGGAAAACACAGATGGTTCTGTTTGTGGAACAAAAGTAATTCCCGAAAGTTTGTTTAATTTGTTGTAATTATTGGGTTTCAAATCCTTTTGTTTCATTTTATTTATGCTCTCATCGACAAGTTCCATCGTTTGCACAGAATCCCTAACGACAGGAGGATCATGTTTGGTGTAAAACACATTCCCATTATACAAAACATTCTGTTCTTGCCGAGCTTTCTTGAGATTACAAGGAGTCGTGTTATCATGAGCCATTTTATGTTTTGTGTGGTAAATCGGGTTAGTTTGATTAGCAATCATATTCATTGTTTGACTTGACTGACCCTTTTTAACCACCAATTCCCCTTTTTAACTACCAATTCTTCTAGTTTAGCAATCTTGTGTTCTGACTCTACGATTTCTTCCAAAAGTTTATCTTCTTTCTTTGCAAATTCCTTTTTCAACTCATCCCTTTCTTTTTCAAGATTGGAATAAGCTAATTTTTGTTTAGAAAGTTGGTTTTGCAAATCAGAAATTTCCGCGTTTAAGGATTTTATCTTCTTGAAAGAATTAACATCAAGTGTATCAAACTTGATTTGCAAAAGTTTTTCCCTTGAAACGGAATTTTGATAACCAGTTTCTAATTCTGACAATCTTTCGTTATGAAATTCAAAAGCTTTAACTTTTTTCTTGTAACTCTGAAGCTCAGCGGTCAATTTAACATTCGCAGCTTTAACATCGCGATTCAACTTTTGCACATTTTCAATTTCAATACGACAATTGTTCAATAATGATTCAAAGAAAGCACGAGTTTCCTCATCATTAGCACCATTTTGTGTAACTTGAACTCCATTAGGATCCATATCTGGAGTTTCATAGTTAACATTGCTATTAACTCGTTCCCCCACATATGTATCGTAATTAGGTTCAGGTGGCACATAATGTGGCTTCTCATGAGCAAACGGATTAGCATCATTACCATAATTTGGTACCTCATGGAATGGATCTGAATCATAAGTAAGAGGAATATCAGAATCACTGCTTGATGTTGTTGCCTGGTGATTTGCCATAAAGTTGTAGGTTCCATTGAGATCTGCTGAATTGTCATTAACTCTTGTTGTAGCTCTAAACTCATTTTCCTCAGTAGTCAACGGTATTCCCAATTCTTCTTTATTGGCTAGCATCAACAAGTACTGGTTCTTTTCAACATTCGTCATTGCATTGACATTGTAATTATTACCAATATCACTACTTGTTCTTGTTGTTTGATGATTTGCCATAAAGATATAGTTTCCATTGATAGGTTCCATGTCCATTGACGGAAAGAAAGTTTTGAGAGGTTCCATGAAAATGAAGCTTAATTAAAACAATTTTCAAATTTTCCGAGTGAGATCTACATTTCCCTCCAAAATTTAATTTGAAAAATTTTCACTCCCAGAATTTTGAAAATTACTATAAAATGTAATCCTAAGGTTCCAAGAAAAATTTGAGTTTTTTTTTTCAAAAAAAATTTTGACGCCAAATTTCACCGAAAAAATTTGAATTTCGACCTAAAAATTTGATTATTTATTTATTTATTTATTTTTTATATTTTTTTATTTTTTTTTATTTTTATTATTTTTTTTAAGAGAATGAAAGATAGGTAAAACTTGTGTAGATGATGGATCTTTGAAAGATAATCAAGGTTGTTTGAAAAGATTAGATGTTTTGGTGAGGTTGAAAGATTCGATCTCAGAATAAGCTTACTCGATAAACCTAAAGAAATTTCGGCAGAGTTTCGTTTAGGAAAGCCCAAGTGAAATCCTTACTCGATAAACGATAACGTTGAATCAGCCTAAATCGGCAAAAATTATGTAACTCGATTAGCAAACTCGATAGGCAAACTTGATAATCAAACTTGATAAGCAAACTTGATAAGCTAACTTAATAAGCTAATGATGAGTGCTCAAACACTCATCATTTTTTGTCAAATCTGAGCTGCAAAATATTTAAAAACACTCAAAAAGGCATCAAAATACTAAAAATATTCCAAAATTGTGTTTTATATGTTTCAGATGCAAAATGAGCAAAAACAGATGAAAAACGTACAAAGTTTGCATAATTGGCAATTTTAGTCCCCTAACTTTCAAAAATTGGCAAAAATAGTCCCTGAGCACTTATTTTAAAAGAAAAGTCACCAAAGGTCCTTTTGTAATCACAAGTTGTCATATTTCGTCCTTTGGTGAAAAATTGGAAAAGTTTTGAGAATTTACAAATTTTGGTCCCTCAACTTTAAGTTTTGGCAGTTTTGGTCCCCGGATGTCAAATTTTGTGAAATTCACTTTCATAATCCTTGGGTTAATGAAAGTTGGCAATTTTTATCCTTATGACTACTTTGAGAATATTACATTTTCAGTCCACCACTTTTCATAAATTACAAAATTGGTAATTATGTATTTCAAAAACCAAATGGACCCTTGTTATTATTAACCAAACCAAATACAACCTAAACAAAACCACCAGCCCAATCCTACCCCAAAAAATTCACCCCGTTTTAATATCAAAACCACCCCAGGGTCAAACCTTTGACCATCTTCCACATCACCTCCCACACAACCTGATAATCCCCTGCCACACTCCACCCCCCTTCTCACTTTTCCATATTTTCCTCACCTTCCACCTCAATTGTCCCCCCCCCCTATTTCACTTTTCACTGCAACACTCCAAACCCACCTCCCCTGCCAAAAGCTAAAAGTTAAGCTGCCAAACAAAATTTCCCGCCAAAAGGAAATTGAAGGTCAGGATTAAATTCTATCATCCAAGGGCCCAAATTTGTGATGGGAAAAAACAAGAAGACTGCAAGGAACCTTATAAATCAAAGGAGGAAGACCAGAGATGAGTGAGCTAGTTTTTAATTGTAGTTTAGTGTAGTAAGGTAATCATAGTTAATTTTCAAGCTCAAGTGTATTTTAGCTTTAAATTGTAATTTCAAATCCTTTCAGTGTATTTTGAATCTAATTCAAGCAATAACTTCAGTTCCTTTAATTAATTT
Source organism: Artemisia argyi (assembly GCA_030686995.1). NCBI lineage: Eukaryota > Viridiplantae > Streptophyta > Magnoliopsida > Asterales > Asteraceae > Artemisia > Artemisia argyi. Next base: position 132,636,287 of record CM060692.1, read on the forward strand.
TAATTTATGCTTAATTTCTTGAAAATCTTATTTATATTTCAGTAGTGATTTAAGGTGTTCATTTCTATTTCCTTAGGCTCAGTCAAGTTTATGTATAAGTTTTTGAAGATTGGAAAGCAATAAAATCAGTTTTAGATAAGAAAACTAAAAATACAAAAAAAAAAATATAAGATAAATAGTTGAAAAAAATTAAAAAAAAAAATCAAGAAAGAGGAAGATTGAAAGCTGAGCAAGGTGGACTATGGAGTCCTTTTTGGTTTAGTTGCTTCATGGGAAGCATAGGACAGTGGAGATATAGCTTGGGACTTTTTGTTTTGAGCAATGGAGTATGTAAGTCATTTGTCTAATTTACTGTTTTTTTTTTTTTTTTGCTCAATCACTGTTCTCTGCTATGTGTGCTTATTTCATGTCAATTATGCTTATCATAATCAGTCTGTAGTGTAACATAGCTTATTTCAAGTTCAGATAACCATTTGTACATCATTACTGAGATAACTGTCTCATTTAGCCTAAACTGCTTAGTGTTGATTACTTATTGAGCACTGCTTATTGGTGATTGATTATTGCTTATTTTGGTGTGCTTGAATTTGGTTCAAACTCATTTTGTCATAATTGCTTCTAAAATTGCTCACTCTCATTGAAAAAGCAAGACAGACAACCCATCAAGGGGTGTTTGGTTTACCCTGCAAATCAGTGTACCTGTGATTGTGGTTAGTCAACAATGGTTTATATAGCATACTTTAGGTTATATTAGAGCAATGCATGCATAAAACCTGTAAGACATCATTAGAATTGTCAAACTTAGCTTAACCCCTAGTATTTTCATAATTGTCAAGTTTTTAGTATTCTTAATCTTCTTTTTAGTGATAAAAAACTGTTTAGATAGCTTAGTTTAGTCTTAAAATAGCATAACAATTCATTTTCAGTCAATTAGAGCAATCCAATTCTCATAAAAGTCAATTTAGCCATGAAAGCTCAAAAAGTCAAATCTCACCCTAGGCACAATTCCCACTTTTTGTGGGAATTGTTTTGAATTTTGTGTTTGGTTTCAATCCCTAAAATTTTTATATGTTATTGTGTCCCAGCTTAGCTATAGAATCCTACCTTGGGCTTACTTTTAGCATTTTTCTTTCTTGCTTATTTGGTGCTCAAATCAGGCCTGCAGGGCATGTGTGTGCCCTGCACCAGGGGACTGTTTCACAATGTTTTCTTCATTAGCTCATTATCAGCTTATTGGTGGGCCCTATCTTATGCCCCTAGGCTTTTTGAGAAGCTCAGCTGGTTGGCTCACTAGTTCAGCACTTACATTGTCTTTTCTTGCTTATTTGTCTTCCTAAATTTGAGCCTGCAAAAGCTTCATTGACTGTTAGCTTTTAAGCTATTGGATTTTGCTTATTTACTATTTCTTGCTTAATCTGTGCATTCATTTGGCTGACATAAGTTGCTTTAAGCTTAAATAAGTTAGTTGTACTGTATTGTAGCTATTGGTAGCTTATTGTACTGTTTGCTTATTTATTAGAGCTTATTTGAAACTGCTTATTGTCCTTCCTGCTTATTTTTTAAGATTAAACAAGATTGTTTTCATTAAAGTCATTCAAAATCAGTAGTTAATTAGTTTTGCAAAAAGAAAAACAAATTTAAGGTTAGTGATAGCTTCTATTTAATAGAATTTATCTTTTTAATTTTTCTATTCAGCTTATTAATAAGCATTTCATCATTTTTATATTTTTCTTAATTTTTTGTTACCTTAAAGTATTTTCAGTAATTTTCTTAGATTTTTCTCTTTTAATTTAATAATTATTAGAATTAATAATAGTTTAATTAATTAATTAAGTAATATTAGTAATTAAATAGTTTTCTTAATTTTTATTTAATAACAATAGGTTTTTATATTTTTCCTAGGTTTCATTAATCATTTAGAATTTTTATAAAATAGTTTCTTAAATTCTACTGTTCATTTTCTATTTTTTGAAATTTAATTAGTTTAATTAGGTAGTTAATGTTAAATTAGTAATTAATTAATATAAAATCCACAAAAAGACAAAAAATTATATTTTTAATTTTAAAATTAGTTTTTAGTTATTTTATAATTTTAGAAATTTAATTTTCATTTTTCTAGTATTAAAATAGTATTATATTGTATTTAAGTTATTTAAATATTAATAATTAGAATTAATTAGTAATTAATTAATAATAAATAATTAAATAGTGTAAAAATTATTTTTCTTGTTCTAAAAATTTTCTTTTATCATTAGGATTGTAAAAATGTAATTTTCACATTCGTAGGTATTTTATTTCTACAAAACTCGCGTTTTATTTCGTACGTTAACGTAACTTTAAATCAAACGTACACGTTATTAGACTTAGCTCACGTTTTTAGTGTATCTGATTATCAGTAATTGTTCATATAGTGTTTATAAGTTATTTTCATTCCTCATATCTTAGTGTAACCATTCAAATCACTCAAACCCCTTTTCTGTCCAAATTCACCCGATCATAAACCCGTTTTGATTACCATCACACCTCGTCGGGACATAACGACCCGGGGAAACCATTGTATTCCACGGAGATTGACTCTAGGCAATTTGACTTTGTTGACCATTCACCTGGTCAGTTTAGGTTGACCGTTTGGAGTCAATCAAAATTTTGGCGCTGCTGCCGGGGAGGTTGTGCGCGTATCCTAAACGGTTTTGCTGATTAGTGATCTTTGGATATTCACTCTTTGTATAATATCCATCCTTGTTCATATTTTTCATAAAAAACCAAAAATATTTTTCCTTACCCTCTATCCGTTTGATTCTACTTTCTTACACCCATCTCATCTATAATTCTTATGGCGTCTCTCGGCTACACGTGTTTTCACTGTAAAAGCCCGATTGAGAACGGCTTTCGTTGTCTCCAGTGTATTTGTGAGAAATGTGGCAATAATTGTAGTTACAGATTTTGTACTGTGTGCAATCTGCTCATAAGTCCAAATTCTCTCAATGATTCACCAAATTCTTCCAACTACCCTTCACAGCCCGAGATACGTGCTATTAATGACAAACCTTCAAGAATTGATCCTAGCCTTTCACGGTTTATGGTTAGAAGTTTGTCAAGCAAACGTACAGAGCTAAGGGTAGTGACTGAAAAGAATGACTTGCCTGATCTTCACGTTTATCAAGAACAAAAGCCAGAGACCATAACTGAAGTGGTGGAAATTCCTAGCTCTCAGAGCACACCACTTGTCCCACCTCCGGATTTTATTCCTTTTGTTGGTTGTGGTGAGCCACTTTTTGGTTTACCATGTCGTTGGTGTACATGTGAACAATGTGGTAATGATATTCGAGACGGGAGTTGTTTGTTTTGTGGTTCGAGAAATTCATTTGCTTATGATCCTAATCAGAACTCATTCAAGGACTCCTCAAATTTTTCCATCTACCCATCACATTCATACGAGCAAGAATCATATTATTCAAATCTCAATGATGCTTCGTATCAAAATACACCAAGCCAGACTCAACAGTTTTACTGTTGTGAGTAATGTGGTTGCCCACACTACAGTTCTGATTGTCAATCGGGAAACACGCTTGTCTATGAGCAGTTTCCTGATAACAATTATGACTCTAGCACATACGACTCACAGCCACATCAATTTTTCTGTTGTGAGTACTATGGAGGTCCTCACATTAGCTCGGATTGTCAAACAGGGAATCCCTTTCGTTGTAACAATTACGACTATTCGTTTCAAAACCCACCTTCACAGTACCAAATTACCCAAGCAACTCCTCAATACCCGCAAGACCTTTGTCATGAGGTTCTTGAAGCATTGAAAGAATTTAAGGAGGAGTTGTCTACTACGTCGTTTCAAAACTCTCGTGAGAAATCTATGGTAGAATTACTTGCTGAAGAACGAGATGCTAGAAACGAAATGAGCGTGGAAGAATTGCTAGTCTAAGAACAAGTAGCTAAAACACGAGCCATATTTCGCAATGCTGCTCTTCTCGACGATGATGATAGTGATGATGAAGTTACCCTTGATATTTCTCAATTTTGTAAGGGTTTATCTGATTCATCAGTTGTGATTCCTTCCATGGAGAATCAGGGAGAAAATAATGTGACGAAGTCACTAGCCATTGATCAAATGGAACTTGAAGAATCCATAACTGCTAGTCCCTCTCAACTCCCTCAGTCTGTTATCACACCCGAAGTTCACACTCACTCTCTGATCATGGGGGATGAGCATCTTAGCACTGTTCTTGAAAAGGAATCAGACGAATTCATAAGTCTAGTGCTGAGAACCTTGTCCCAATCCCAGGAGAGTCACATGGAACTTTTGATCATATGTGTGATATCCCTCCTCCTCTATTCTTCCCAAATGATCATGTTGAGATGTTCTCCGATTCTAATGATGACGATTCGTTATCTTGTGGAGACATCGTTTTTATGGAAGAATTACCTTCTGAGCTAGTTAGCTTAGAAGAAGAGAATGATGAGATTGACACTGAAATCAAGGATGAAGCACTTCGTGCAACATTATTGAATGTCAATCTCCTCATTTCTAAAATTGAGGCTTTCAAAGAGAAACCTATTTCATCTCCTATCCCCATTAAGGATAGTGACACTTTCTTCAATGATCCTATTCCGGAGTTTGAAGCCTTTACTTTTGATCATATGGGAGAGAAGATTAGTGGTAGTACCACTTCTCATTCTCAAATTTCTCTCCCTGAGTATGATTCATTCAACTTTGAGGAGTTCTCTTGTGAACTCACTCATATCATATCTTCACCGGAGTATGATAACTTTTACTTTGATCTAGACAAATATGATCTTTGTGTCCCGGAGGGAAATATTCTCAACCTTGAGAATTTGATTGATATCAAAATCCCAACCCTCCCACCCATTATATGTCTAGATCATATGAGCTTTAATGATGAGATTCATGATATACCAATCAGGAATTCTCTTTCTGATGATGCTGAGTCAATCTTGATTGTCATCAAGATCTTCCTCCCATTCTTCACCTACCGGGTGACTTCTCCTGTTCTTCATTCCTTCGGGAATGAAGACATTATATTTGACCCCGGCATCACCGCTTATAGTTTATACTATTTAAAGACGGGCACTTATCTCATCGGTGTGGAACTTTCACGTGCTTCAAATGTTTGTCCAAACATCTTGAATGAAAGTCTGATGGAGATTGTTTCTTCCACATCATGCTTCCCCAAGAACCAATGAATTCGAGGTCGAGTCAAGCTAGCGACTCGGTAAACAAAAATAGTAGCATGTATATGGGGTTTTCACCCTAAGTGTGGGGGAGTTACCCCTGCTGTGGTTACCAATAAAGTGAAAAAAATAGTGTTTCCACATTTAGCTTGTAAGGTTGCCCTTTTACGTTGAAAAAGTCGGAATAATAGCCGGGACTTTGAATATTGAGGACAATATTCAACTCTAAGTGAGGGGGGAAATTCTAGCGAATTTTATCACATTTTACCATCTAGTACCCCCGTTTTTGGCAAGAATTTAAAAAAAATTTCACTTGAGCTTCAAAATTTTTGTGGTTATCAGTCCGCCATGTCTAAACGAAAAAAGGATTGGCTAATCCAGGAGCAAACGACTCTTGGTAAAGATAACTCAAATCCGTTGACGGCTTACAATTTGCCTAAAATTGTATGGTATCTGAACTCGCTATATCCTAAAAAGTAAAAGAGTTGGCTAGCCTGCAAGATTATTGCTTGTGGTAAAGGCAGTGGAAAACCATAATTGGTAATCAACTCACCAAGATGTCGACTATGTCCATCAAGAGTTGGCTAGTCCAGAAGAAAACGGCTTCTGGTAAAGACAAATCAAATCCGTTTACAGCTGGTGGTTTGCTTAAAATCACATGGTTATCGGTGTACCATAGTTCTTACTTGAACTAAACATTTGGCTACTCCAGAAGTAATGGCTTTTGGTAAAGAGATTCAAATCCATTAAGTTTTCTCAAAAGATTGCTAGGGACTAGCAATAGTTTAGTGTGGGGGATTGATGAGTGCTCAAACACTCATCATTTTTGGTCAAATCTGAGCTGCAAAACATTTAAAAACACTCAAAAAGGCATCAAAATACTAAAAATATTCCAAAATTGTGTTTTATATGTTTCAGGTGCAAAATGGGCAAAAACAGATGAAAAACGTACAAAGTTTGCATAATTGGCAGTTTCAGTCCCCCAACTTTCAAAAATTGGCAAAAATAGTCCCTGGGCACTTATTTTAAAAGAAAAGTCACCAAAGGTCTTTTTGTAATCACCAGTTGTCATATTTAGTCCTTTGGTGAAAAATTGGAAAAGTTTTGAGAATTTACAAATTTTGGTCCCTCAACTTTAAGTTTTGGCAGTTTTGGTCCCTGGATGTCAAATTTTGTAAAATTCACTTTCATAATCCTTGGGTTAATGAAAGTTGGCGATTTTTATCCTTATGACTACTTTGGGAATATTACAATTTCAGTCCACCACTTTTCATAAATTACAAAATTGCTCCTTATGTATTTCAAAAACCAAATGGACCCTTGTTATTATTAACCAAACCAAATACAACCTAAACAAAACCACCAGCCCAATCCTACCCCAAAAACAGCCCACCTTATACCTCCCTTGGCCCAACTCCTGTAACAATTCACATTTTCGGATTACTATTCATTTTTTACTATTCACTATTCACTCCCGAAATTTTTATTTCATATTCTCGTAAGTTAAACTATTTTAATGATAATCCGAGAGTTTGACACTCGTCGGATCATTTCTGCAAAAATCACGAAACCGTGTCCGAGATTTACTTTTAGGTTAAAACGTCATTCCGGATCCCGATATGTCCATAAAACATTATAAACAATAGAAATATGATTTTCTTTCATTTTACGACAATTCCAAAAGTTTTGGAATTTTACGTTTTCTTGTTCAGCGTTTTACGCGAATTACGCGTTTTAGACCCGCGTTTCCAGTTTTAGCAGCATTTAAGCAACCCGATAGAACTTGCCACTCATTAAATGTGCTAAGATAGGTTATATTAATAAGTTTTGACATATTTATAAGTTTCATATTTTTAGGATACCTGATTTTAAGTTTCATGACTTAACGACTTACCGTTAGCGATTACAAGGACAAAACTCACTCCATAAAAGCAAGATATTATCAAAACACATATATAGTCATCCAAGATAGGCATTGAACGAAATTTTAGACCACACGGGGTGTTTGTATATGTGTCATCAAGATAAGACTAGGAAACTTACATAGGAAGACTTATACATATTAAGTAACTTAGCACTTAAGCCTTGTAAAAGATAGATATTATCTTATAACACATAAAAACTTATTCTCTTCCTTTCACTCTCAAAACCCACGACCAAAACAGCCCTTATACACCATTTTGATGATGGTTCTTGCTAGTTTAATCCATCATAAGTTATACTCTTGTATTCCTTGTTGATTACTAGTTCCATTCCATCCATAAAACACTAAAATTCACCACAAAAACTCATCAAACTTCCAAGTGTTCTTAGTGGAGATTTTTACTAAAGGTTGTTTTTATGTTAGATTAGTGTTTATCAAGGGATTATAAGATAGGGTTTTTGATATGGAAGCATGGCTATGGTTGGAAAATTTTAGGAAGATTTAGTAGTGATTCTTGGTTTTGATCTTGGTTCTAGTTAGTTTCATCACAAGGATTGTAAGCAAACTCCTATTTTTACCTTTGATTCATGTTAGTATTATTATTTCATATATGTAATATGTTCTATATGTTTATTATACTTTATTGTGCTTGGATAATTGGGCTAAAACACTAGAAACCGTCGAAAGGACTTATATTGCAAAAACAGAAACTGGATAGGGGCTGTAAATGGAATTACTGGGAAAAATTCATGTACTAATAATCTTAGGTGAAAGAATAGGATTGTAGATCTATGTCGTGTGGTCATTTTTCCGCTTGGCTCTCCCCGTAACTAATCCGTATGAATAAACTAGAGCTAAAACGGTAAAATATGTCAAAATCTGACTAACAGATTTCATTGGACAAAAAGGGACAGTTCTGGTCATTTCTGGAACTTGTTGTAGTTTTATGAAATGTAGCTAAGACATAAAATTAAACGTAGGAAAAAGCCTCGCATCCTAAAGTTTTGTAGAACTCAAAATACGGCCTTTGCCGTGGGACTGCTGAGTGCTGTCTAAATTTTTGTATTAAAACGCAAGTGTAAATTAGTAATTTGACACTAGTTAAATAATTTCTGGGGTAGTGGGACCCACTAATCTGTTTAGAACATTCAATTACCTTTCCGAGAATGTAAAAACCGAGTCGTTATCATTTACGGTTTAGAATTGAGGTATAAATTAAGTCAGAAATACTAAAATAACTAGGAACCCGTAACGTGACGAATATTAATACTTGACCACTTTTACTTTCAAACGTTAAACATCCAAGCATAATGAATGTAATAAATATATAAGGCATGTTTATATATTCACTTTATTGTTTTAGAACCTAGGGCACGACATCATATTCTAGGTTGCGCGTAGAGACTTCCTGGCTTAATCCATCTATCCCGTTATACGTTTCGATATCATTAGTTCAAAGTGAGTCATAGCCCCACTCTTACTCTTTGAACACTTGTTTTGAACTCTTTGGGGGAGATACATGCTTAAACTACTTGCTTTCACTTTTACGCAAGATAATTTTTCTCATATGCTACGCTATACTTTTATACTTTTGAACATGGTGTGTAGTTTTATTACGATATGTGCCTTAATGTGTGAAAACTATTCTATAAGCTATATTCTTTAACCACTGTTTAACTCTTGGATGGAGCCGATGGAGAGGTATTGATAGTACTATCGGGCTGACGCCCCCACCCTTGGTCACCGATTCCTGGCCTTGGGTGAATATAATCCAGCTTTGAAGCATTTGTGCTTATTCTTGTCATGAGGTTCAGTAGGCTGTTATACTTTACATTAAGCGTGCATATATCTTATACACATATGTCTTAATCATACTATATTTTAGTAGTGGGTTGTGAACACACACGTTGCAAGTGTGGTTATGGGTGAGACTTGCAACTGAGTGGATTCACGATGCCTTTGTTGTGCGAATATTCTTTAAAGACTTTTCAATTGTTTTAAGACAAACTCTATGAACTCACCAACCATTGTGTTGACACTTTAGCATGTTTATCTCAGGTTAGTAAGGCGATAGCTAGTGCGTGGAACTTAGAGTCAAGCTGCATATTCTAAAGACTTACGCTTTTTATCATTTACCATTCAAAACATTTTGTATATATTTATGTATCGTACTTTGGAATCTCATGTTTGTAACTCTGAATTCATTAATCGAATGGTAACTTTTCAAAACATCTCATTTAGAGGTCGTTTTCTATAACTTGTACTTTGTATTATGAAGTAGCACCCCAACTCACAGTCTTCCGCTGTGATATTTTGGGGGTGTTACAAATCCCATCCTAGCCTACTCCACAAAACAAATTCACCCCGTTTTAATATCAAAACCACCCCAGGGCCAAACCTTTGACCATCTTCCACATCACCTCCCACACAACCTGATAATCCCCTGCCACACTCCACCCCTCCTCACTTTTCCAAATTTTCCTCACCTTCCACCTCAATTGTCCCCCCTATTTCACTTTTCACTGTAACACTCCAAACCTACCTCCCCTGCCAAAAGCTAAAAGCCAAGCTGCCAAAAACAAAATTTCCCGCCAAAAGGAAATTGAAGGTCAGGTTTAAATTCTATCATCCAAGGGCCCAAATTTGTGATGGGAAAAGACAAGAAGACTGCAAAGAACCTTATAAATCAAAGGAGGAAGACCAGAGATGAGTGAGCTAGTCTTTAATTGTAGTTTAGTGTAGTAAGGTAATCATAGTTAATTTTCAAGCTCCAGTGTATTTTAGCTTTAAATTGTAATTTCAAATCCTTTCAGTGTATTTTGAATCTAATCCAAGCAATAACTTCAGTTCCTTTAATTAATTTTAATTTATGCTTAATTTCTTGAAAATCTTATTTCTATTTCAGTAGTGATTTAAGTTGTTCATTTCTGTTTCCTTAGGCTCAGTCAAGTTTATGTATAAGTTTTTGAAGATTGGAAAGCAATAAAATCAGTTTTAGATAAGAAAAATAAAAATACAAAAAAAATATAAGAGAAATAGTTGGGAAAAAAAATAAAAAAAAAAATCAAGAAAGAGGAAGATTGAAAGCTGAGCAAGGTGGACTATGGAGTCCTTTTTGGTTTAGTTGCTTCATGGGAAGCATAGGACAGTTGAGATATCGCTTGGGACTTTTTGTTTTGAGCAATGGAGTATGTAAGTCATTTGTCTAATTTACTGTTTTTTTTGGCTCAATCACTGTTCTCTGCTATGTGTACTTATTTCATGTCAAATATGCTTGTCATAATTAGTCTGTAGTGTAACATAGCTTATTTCAAGTTCAGATAACCATTTGTACATTATTACTTAGATAACTGTCTCATTTAGCATAAACTTCTTAGTGTTGATTACTTATTGAGCACTGCTTATTGGTGATTGATTATTGCTTATTTTGGTGTGCTTGAATTTGGTTCAAACTCATTTTGTCATAATTGCTTCTAAAATTGCTCACTCTCATTGAAAAAGCAAGACAGATAACCCATCAAGGGGTGTTTGGATTACCCTGCAAATCAGCGTACCTGTAATTGTGGTTAGTCAACAATGGTTTATATAGCATACTTTAGGTTATATTAGAGCAATGCAAGCTTAAAACCTGTAGGACATCAATAGAATAGTCAAACTTAGCTTAACCCCTAGTATTTTCTTAACTGTCAAGTTTTTGGAATTCTTAATCTTCTTTTTAGTGATAAAAAACTGTTTAGATAGCTTAGTTTAGTCTTAAAATAGCATAACATTTCATTTTCAGTCAATTAGAGCTATCCAATTCTCACAAAAGTCAATTTAGCCATGAAAGCTCAAAAAATCAAATCTCACCCTAGGCAGAATTCCCACTTTTTGTGGGAATTGTTTTGAATTTTGTGTTTGGTTTCAATCCCTGAAATTTTTATATGTTATTGTGTCCCAGCTTAGCTATAGAATCCTACCTTGGGCATATTTTTAGCATTTTTCTTTTTTGCTTATTTGGTGCTCAAATCAGGCCTGCAGGGCATGTGGGTGCCCTGCACCAGAGGACTGTTTCACAATGTTTTCTTCATAAGCTCATTATCAGCTTATTGGTGGGCCCTAGCTTATACCCCTAGGCTTTTTGAAAAGCTCAGCTGGTTGGCTCACTAGTTCAGCACTTACATTGTCTTTTCTTGCTTATTTGTCTTCCTAAATTTGAGCCTGCAAAAGCTTCATGGACTATTACCTTTTAAGCTATTGGATTTTGCTTATTTTCTATTTCTTGCTTAATCTGTGCATTCATTTGGCTGACATAAGTTGCTTTAAGCTTAAATAAGTTAGTTGTACTGTATTGTAGCTTTTGGTAGCATATTGTACTGTTTGCTTATTTATTAGAGCTTTTTTGAAACTGCTTATTGTCCCTCCTTCTTATTTTTTAAGATTAAACAAGATTGTTTTCATTAAAGTCATTCAAAATCAGTAGTTAATTAGTTTTGCAAAAAGAAAAACAAGAAAAAAAACAAATTTAAGGTTAGTGATAGCTTCTATTTAATAGAATTTATCTTTTTAATTTTTCTTTTCAGCTTATTAATAAGCATTTCATCATTTTTATATTTTTCTTAATTTTATGTTAACTTAAAGTATTTTCAGTAATTTTCTTAGATTTTTCTCTTTTAATTTAATAATTATTAGAATTAATAATAGTTTAATTAATTAATTAAGTAATATTAGTAATTAAATAGTTTTCTTAATTTTTATTTAATAACAGTAGGTTTTTATATTTTTCCTAGGTTTCATTAATCATTTAGTATTTTTAGAAAATAGTTTCTTAAATTCTATTATTCATTTTCTATTTTTTGGAATTTAATTAGTTTAATTAGGTAGTTAATGTTAAATTAGTAATTAATTAATATAAAATCCACAAATAGACAAAAAAAAGTATATTTTTAATTTTAAAATTATTTTTAGTTATTTTATAATTTTAGAAATTTAATTTTCATTTTTCTAGTATTAAAATAGTATTATATTGTATTTAAGTTATTTAAATATTAATAATTAGTATTAATTAGTAATTAATTAATAATAAATAAATAAATAGTGTAAAAATTATTTTTCTTTTTCTAAAAATTTTCTTTTATCATTAGGATTGTAAAAATGTAATTTTCACATTCGTAGGTATTTTATTTCTACAAAACTCGCGTTTTATTTCGTACGTTAACTTAACTTTAAATCAAATGTACGCGTTATTAGACTTAGCTCACGTTTTTAGTGTATCTGATTATCAGTAATTGTTCATATAGTGCTTTTAAGTTATTTTCATTCCTCATATCATAGTGTAATCATTCAAATCACCCAAACCCCGTTTCTGTCCAAATTCACCCGATCACAAACCCGTTTTGATTACCATCACACCTCGTCGGGACATAACGACCCGGGGAAACCACTGTATTCCACGGAGATTGACTCTAGGCAGTTTGACTTTGTTGACCATTCACCTGGTCAGTTTAGGTTGACCATTTGGAGTCAATCAGCTAACTTGATAAAACCCTAACTTGATAAAACCTAACTTGATAAAACCCTAACTTGATAAAACCTAACTTGATAAAACCCTAACTCGATAAAAATTGTAACTCGATAAAACCACCCTAACTTGATAAAAAATTGCATAACTCTATAGAAAATTGCAAATCCTAACTCGATAAAAACTTTAACTCGATAAAACGCCGATGAACAGTACCCAAATCCTTAAAAATCCAATTTTTCACCTAAAAAACGATCTAAAACAACCTAAAATTATCCCTAGGCGATTGATACCACTTGTTGGACCCTAAAACACTATATCTAACACAAGTTTATATAAAGATTATAGATGAGATAAGTAGAGAGAGAGAGAGAGATGGCAACTTCTAGAGAGAGAAAGGAGGATGTATTAGATTAAAAGAGAGAAACACACATAGTAGCACCCTAGAAGCAACACCTCCAAATGGGAGTATTTGGGAGTATTTATTGGTAAGATAGGAAGATGGGCCGAGCTTGGGATTTTGTAATAAACTAGACCTAAACTAATACAATATTAGATTAAACCAAGTCCGTTTACTCTTAACTAAACTACCAGACTATTACAATATTATTACAAGACTAAATGACTTAATAAATGATCGTCGCTTCTATTTCTAACAATCTCCCCCTAAGGGGCGATCATTGAGATCTCTCTTTGATTCCTTGATGATCAACACTTCTATTGCTAACAATTTAAATATATTAAGGACATGCTTAAGAAATTTGGATTAGAAGATTCTAAACCAATCAGAACGCCTATGTCTACGGAAACTAAACTTATCAAGGATGAGGAAAGTGAATCCGTAGATAGCACTAAATATAGGGGTATGATTGGAAGCTTACTTTACCTAACGGCTAGTAGACCCGACATTATGTTTAGTGTTTGTCTATGTGCTCGTTTTCAAGAAGATCCAAAAATAATTCATCTTGAAGCCGTTAAAAGGAACTTTAGATACATTAAGGGTACTACACACTTAGGATTATGGTATCCCAAAGGAACGGGAGTAGACACCATAGTCTATGCCGACTCGGATCATGTCGGTGACTATGTTGATAGAAAAAGTACAAGTGGTACTTGTACCTTTGTTGGACATTGTCTCACTTCATGGTTCTCTAAGAAACAAACGTCTTTCGCTATTTCAACAACGGAAGCCGAATACGTATCGGCCGAAAAGGCATGTCAACAAGCTCTTTGGATGAAGCAAGCTCTTGTCGACTACGAAATTCAACTTAACGACATCACCATTCTTTGTGACAACAAAGGATCCATTGATCTTAGCAAAAATCCAGTTCAACATGCTCGTACCTAACATATTGAAATCCGTCATCATTTCCTTCGTGATAACGTTCAAAAAGGAAACATCTCAATTAAGAAAGTTTCTTCCGAAGACAACATAGCCGACATCCTCACAAAACCTCTTAAACGAGAACCATTTAACCTCCTTAGGCTAGGCTTAGGACTTGTGGAACTTATCTTATAGTTCTAGACATTAGACAAAAATCACAAAAATCAAAACAAAACAATAAGTCTTTTTCTCAGCAGAGTCGGCGGCACCCTCAGCAATAATGGGCGGAACCCTCTTTTCGGTTCCGCCGACCTGCAGAAACTTCACAATTGTTTATATTAAACCAAACACCCTTTATTTCACACCACTATTTCTAAACTGCCACTATTCACTCATCCACACCTACGAAATTTTGAACCTCCATTCCTTCACATTGCTCATCAATCATCATTGTAAGTATTCTAAACATAATTACACTCCTGATCTGAGTCTAGGAATTCTATTTTTGCACAAAATCAAAAGCTTGGGGTTATGCATTAACTTGAGAAATTAATGTAGAAACTTAGGTGCTTAACAATGTTGGAGTATGCTCGTATCATAATAAATAATTATATGGCTAGACATATGTGAGCCTATGGGGTCACACACTTATACACAGAGACACCATTATATATATTGTATTTATTGTATTTACACTATATATACGACTACGTAACTCGAGATCAATAACGGGCTACTAATAACTAAGCTAGTACTTAGTTTATTAGATTAGACCAACAATGGGCAAGCCCATTTAGGGCCCCCATGGCAAGCCTAGGTGAGAAAGAAACAAGAGGAAAAAGAGCAAGGGGTTAAGTGTAACATTATTTGTTATAACCTCCTATTGATTTGGTCAATTAAGGGGATCAATGGGAATAACCACTTACCAAAAGTCTCTCCTCCTTCCTCTCCTCAAAAGCCACGAAATAAAACTCAACCATATGAGGGTTTGGTGTTTTTTGATCTCATCTTACCTTATTCTAATGTAGTTCAAGGCTAGATCGTGTGTTACGGGGTCAAGACTAGCATCGGGTGGTGATCGGTGATGTATAGTGTGGATCAAGCATAGAGGTGATCAACCTTATTGATTATTTTGGTTTCTCATTCCATTTGTGGGTATTGGTATTGGTGGTGATTCCCGGTGCACGCTACAAAGGTATAACTATCTTGTTTATCTTATTGATTGATCATATGGCTATATGAGATCCGTGTGGGTGATGTTGTTCCGCTGCGTTTATTTGATTCTTATATATTTTATATTCATACATCACCTATAGTGGTATCACGAGCCATCATATGTGCGATATGATTATCGGGTATGCATAAAAATGGCTAAAACGGGTGTTTTTTGATGATTTTTGAAGTCATGGTTAAAACAGCCCTAGGGCTCCAATTTTTTTCTCATAGGACGACCCTTTAGGGTTCTTATGATCTGCACTTTTTGGTCACATGGCCATTTGTTATGCATACGCTAATTGGTTACTTGTCGGGTACGTAAAAAATGGCCTAAAACGCGTGTTTTTGATCGGTTTTTGAAACGGTTTTAATTCAGCCCCTAAGGCCATATTTTCTGTGGTTAAATGGTATTTGTAAGGTCCTAATATTAGTGGGTTTTGACCCTTAAGTCATAGGAAACACGTACCTAACGGGGTTTTAATTCTTGTCAATTAATTTCTTCGTTTTCGTTGGCTGACAATTTAATTCTTGTTATTATTTTGTTTTCCATGGCAAATACATGCATGTTTGTCCATGGAGTTATCCACCACCATGTTTCATTCATAATATTAATGGTATTATTATGTTTATATGCAAAGCCGATGAAAGCCTAGACCACTTGTGCATTGGATGGTTATGAATGTTGTTTAATTTCGTGTTTTGGGGTTTTGCCATTGTTTCGACATTTATGTAATTATATTCTTTTGGTTGTAGCCATTGTTTGGGCACTTTTACAGTAGATTAAATGTATATTAATTGTATTTTACTTTCAATATAATGTAATCGTGGCTTGGTGGTGAATGGCGAAAGAGTTAAAGACGTTTTTGCCGAAAATGACTGCTGGAACACCATTTGGTAAAACGGAGTTTCCCGGTGATTGGTAAGGTCTTTTTGGCTGAAAGTTTTTTTGCAGGTACCCAAGACATGGGCCTACAACTTTCTAGTTTTGAGCTAAGCCCGGAGAAGCCTCCTTCATGGACTTTTGGGCCCTCTAACACAGAAATTCTGGAAGGACAGAAACTACTTTTCATGTACATCATGGGCTTCCAACTTGCTCTTGATTGTCTTGGAGCAAGTGGGAATCCTCCGTGTGGTTGTGTGGTTGTCCCTAGTTGACTCTTGGTTCTCGTGATGGCTCACGAGACCAAGCATAGGTTTTTTCATCGGTTGAGGCTTTGCATATTGTGGTTGTGTGTTTGTTTTGCTTTTTATATATCTTGTTTCATATGTAAAATTGCAAATAGTTTTCTATAAAACTTAAAACGAAACACAAACCATTTTCAAAACTAAGTCTTATGATTTAGTTTTACTAAGTTTTTGAAACTTAAAATCATTGTTTCTTAAAATAACACCTAAACTTGTTATGTATGTTATTTTATTTATGTATTGTCCAAACTTTATTATCCACGTAGGATTTATATTAGTCATGAAAATGGACAACTTGACACACATAAATTAAAACAATGATTATACTTAAGTTAAGAAATGTTTTTAACTTGTGCTACGAAGGATGAATGCATGCTCTTTTCGTACACCTTTTGATTCGCATCAAAACTTTTACCCGTCAAAATTTAAGTCACGCCGTCCAATTTTGAGAACACTTGCAATTACTTTTTGCCTATGCGTGGGACCTAGGTTGAATTATAACCCAAGGTGACTATTCTCTATGCGTGGGACCTAGATATATTCTCGCACGTTCTCAAATTGGATGACTTAATCGAGTTAAGCGGTGAGACCTTGACCCGAGGCAAAGATGGGACTAAACATGCCTACATGACACTAGTTGCTTGTTCACTAGTGCCATGGGCCCCATAAAGATCTAAGAGTTGCACTCATAGTGAAATTGGTGATCGTCGCCTACCAATTGAATCTACTATTGCTAGCAGATCAACTGATGTGATAGCAGAAGCACAATGTGGATTGATGAGTGTCTAAATACTCATCATTTTATACCAATCTGAGCTGCCAAAACATACAAAAACACTCAAATATGCATCAAAATACTTAAAATATCTTAGAGGTGTGTTTTATATGTTTCAAATACAAAATATGCAAAAACAATTGAAAAACGTACAAAGTTTGCATAATTGGCAGTTTCAGTCCCTCAAGTTTCATAAATTGGCAAAACTAGTCCCTGGTCACTCAAAACTTGTTCAAATATCATTTTAGGTCCTTGGGATTCATAAGTTGTTAGGAATAGTCCTTTGAAGTTAAAAATCATAAATTTACAACTTTGGTCCCTCAACTTTGGAAAAGTGTCAAAATCAGTCCCTGGGTTATTTAAAATAGAAAATTTATCAAAATAACCCTTGAACTATTCATAAATGACAAAATTGGTCCTTTTTGTTAACTGTTTGATATTTACAGGTTTAACCCTTCAAAATCAGAAAATGACATAATCAGTCCCTGGAGTTTGTGGAATTGGCAGAAATAGTCCCCGGCATTTAAAAAAGGAAAAACATCAAAAATACCCGTGTACTATTCATTGGTGGCAAGATTAGTCCTATTAAGTACTTTGGAAAAGTTAGCAAAATCCACCCTCAATTTTCAGGAAATATCACATTTGGTCCTTGGGCTTTATAAGCTTAAATCTACAAACGGACCCTTATTATTATTACTAAACCAAAAAACCAAATCCAAACTAAAACTAACCAAACCCAAACACCACAATAGCCCACCCTACCTTTTTTATTTATCCAAGCCCACTCCAAAGCCCAAGTCAACCCCCCTTACCCTCGGTCAAACCCACCACAAATACAACACCCCGTATATACACCTCCTTCTTCTTCCACCTCACCCCCTCTCCATTTCCACCTGTAAACACCACCACTTGGCTACCACCTCACCACCTACTACTCACCCCCTCTCCTCCAGCTCATCCCCTACCTCACAACTCAGCCTACACTCAATAAATGCTTCCCCACCATAACCTTCCACTGTTACCTCAGTTTTCTTGTTTTTGCTTGGACCTCACTCCAAACTTTATCATAATATCTCATATTGTCCCCCAACTCTCCACAACTGTCCAAGACCCCTTAATTACCCTGAAATCCTCACACGTTACCCTAGGACTTTTTGGCGCCAAAAGTGAATTTGAACGGTTGAGATCAATTGGACCATTTCAAAGGCTCTGATGTGGTGGGATATGACAAGTGGGTCCCACAAACTCAGAAGAAACTCTACAAAAGGAAAAGGAAGCTGTGGAGTTGAATTATTAGTTTAATTAGTTTAGGAGTAGTGTAAATTAGCCGTAGGTAGTATAAACTTTATTTTCAGTTGTAATTTCAATTAAATTAAGCTTGTATCAGTTAATCTTGTGTGTTTGAATCTTTAATTTAAGTCAATTTCAAATTTCAGTTTAATGTCTCACTTTATGCATTTTCAAGTTTGATCAAAAATCTTAAAATCTCAACTGTTGTTGTTAGATGTAGTCAAGTAAGTTCATAAGCTTTAAAAAGCTCTGACAAAGCTCATACAAGTTTTAGAACACCTTAATTATCTGTTTAACCATAAAATAGAAAAAAAACCAAAAATAATCAAGAAAATCTAGAAAAATTCAAAAATAGTGGGAAGAAGAAGAGGAGGCTGAAGCAGGGTGTTAGATTGGATGGAAATGGTTCCATTGGTATAGTGACAAGCCATAGGGATTGATTTGGTCCTTGGTTCTCTTTATTTCTGCCTTGATCAATAATTGTAAGCAATTCCATTTTTTTTTTCATAGTTACTGTAGCTAACTAGTTAATGCTTATCTGCATACCTCAGTGTTTATTTAAAGTATTGTAATGATTTTATGGTGTTAGATTGTATGCTTGTTCACTAGATTTCATTAGGCTCAATTTTTCTCTTTTAACTGCCAAGGTAGCTTAATGGTAATTCATATGTAATTGTGGTTAATATTGATGTTTCTGTGATTCAGTCATCTTACAATATCATTATCAGTTCTTAAGATTCAGTCTCATGGTTTAGAACATGCATTTGCTTTGTAAATTATAATTTCTGTTCCCATAAGGGAGTGTTTGGTTCAGTGAAACTCACTGAGCCACAGTGAGTTTTGTTGGTTTCTTTTGCTTTGTACATGTTACTCATGGTTCTAAAATCCTAGTTAAAACCTCAAATGCACAGGTTCTTTAGTGCAAAGTCAAAAGTTCACCTTTACCCTTTTTACTTGTTAACTGTTGGATTGTAGGTAGTGTAATCTAATCACATCATCACATAAGTTAGTTATTTAGTTTAATTTAGTCTAAAATTATCATATAACAACATAATAAGTCAGTAGTATAGGATCATAATTCACCAAAGTCAAACTAGTTAATTTTCATCAAAAGTCAAAATTGTTCTCATCTCAGTTTTTTCCCAAAACTCCAAGAATTGTTTAGAATTTGAGAGAAGGATTTAGGACTTGTAATTTGTTTTTGTCATAGATTACCACTTTAACTTTAGAATCCCACCATCTTTACATTTTTAAGAATTTTATTGTGGGCCCCATCCCTGTCCAAAGTCAGTTGCAGGGCAAAGATCTGCCCTGTCTCAGCAGCACCCCACTCACACCACCTACTTTGGTGGCTCATTGTGGTTGACTCAGTGGTCCACAACCCTTCACATTGGTTCCTTACAACCCCCCTCCTACCAGGGAGTGTCAATTGACCTTTTGTTTGACCCCTAGTATAGTGGACCCCACCTAAATTGGCCCCCAAAGTCTGTCCCAAACCTGTGACAGAATCAAATAAGCTACAAGCTTATTTGTGAGTTTTGGCTTATTCAAGCTACCTTATTGATTAAATCTTGCTTAAAATAGTTCATGTAACTCAGGGGAACTAAATTTTACCATAGTGGGTCCCACATAAGCTCATTTGAGCTTATTTGCTCATTTAGTCAACTAAAGTCAACTGTCTAGGATTATAGCTTATTACTAGCTTATTATTAAGTTCTAAAATATTTGTTTTTATTAAAGTTAGTTGTTTTTATGTATAACATAGTTTTGTAAAAGAAAAATCAAGAAAAGACAATATATTAGTAAGTGATAGTTTCTATTTAATTTAATTTAATTTTAATTTTCATTTTTACATTTTTATTAAGTAAGTTGTGTTTTTATATTTTTATTAATTTCCTTATATATTAAAGTATTTTTCATAATTTTCTCAGATTTTTATATTGTAATTTAGTATTTATTATAATTAATAATAGTTTTATTAGTAATTAATTAATAAGTAAGTTATAAATAGCATAATTAATTTTTATATAGTAACACCTATATTTTATATTTTTTATAACTTTTATAAGTCATAATATAATTTTAGTAATTTTTATAGAATTTTTACTGTTCATTTAATAGTTTTCATAATTTAAATAGTTTAAATAGTAATTAAATAATAAATAGAATAATAATTAGTAAACTAGTTTAAAAATACATAAAATAAAGTTTTTATAATTTTTTAGGATTCCTGTGATGGTTAATTAGATTTATAAATTTTTCCATAATTTTCTAAGTGAGTTTAATATTATTTGTAATTTAAAATAGTTTAATTAGTATAAATAATATAAATAGTTTTTAATTAATAAGAAATCTATAAAAAGACAAAAACATTTATTTTTATTTTTTATACTTTCTTCAAGTTCTATTTTAGGTTTAGAAAATAATTTTATAAGTTTTTAGTTTAACTTGTAGTATTTATAATTTTCTAATTAAATAGTTAAAAAGTTTTTATTTAAATAATTAATAATAAATAATAAAATAATCTAAAAAATAGTTTTATTTTTAATTAAATTTTATTTTAAGTTTAAAAGATTTTCATTTTTAACCCTTGTAGTTTATTTTTCTTATAACTCACCTTTTTCTCAGTACGCAGTCGCGTCTGATTTTAAATTGGTGTACGTTTTTAAATACCTAGCTTTTACGTAATCATTCTAATAGTTATTTTAAGTTATAAAACCCTAGTTTAAATCACACACACACACTTTATACCTTCCCTGTTCAGATTCACTAATCACAGATTCGTTTATAATATCACATCGCACACCTCGTTGGGACTTACGACCCGGGAAAACACTGTATTCCTCGGAAGCATTTGCCTCAGCTGTTTGACTTGTTGACCATTACTTGGTTGATATTATCTGACTGTTTGAGGCGAATCATGGATCTTAGCCTTTTACGTAAATTAATTGTTTTAAATTGTAAACATGGGGTAATTAATACATAAAAGGATACTTATCGAAAATACTAAATATGAACTTTGAGAATTCAATTATTGAATTAATGCAACACAAATCGTAAACAAAAGTTTGTTCTTTTCTTGTTAAAAGGATCAAACTAAGTCTTCCTTTCCGTGTAAGAAAGAGAATTATTCCTATCCTTTTCCTTATGAGGAAAAGCCATAATAGGAATATTTGAATTATCCTAATTCTAATCAAACTCAAAGCACACATACTCTAGAAATCGTGATGTCTTGTAAAGTCAAAACGGTTAAGTATGTTTGCACATCTTATTCTTTCAAGTTCGTTTTATAACCCTAGTTCCGGTTTTGAAACCTTCAAGAAATATAAGATATTTGGATAACTATAGAACATGTTTTCTGTAGCTACCAAACTAATATGAGTTAAAATAATTAGAAAATGGAAATATCAATAAACCGAAAAAGTGGTAAAGGCAATTACTAGCATGATTACCTAGCAATGTGTCTTAACCCGATAAACATGGAGGAACTGCATGCCTAATTTTCAAGTTTAAAATGATGGCTAGCCCATCATCTATATATTAGAACTTGATGCTCTTCCTTGAATACCTAAGTACATGTTACTAGTCATAGTGACTCCCATTAGCAATAATGTTTAGATATTCAAAGAAAGCAGGAAAGTATCCAATCATCACTCACTCTCCACTGGTGATGTAACACTTTTAATGTTGTCTAATCCAGTGGGAGCTAAATGATTGTATTACTGGTGACGAAACACATGTAATGTTCTCTAATCCAGTGGGAGTTGTAAGCTCTATTAACTTACAAGTTGCCCATCTTATTTCTAGATTGTCTTGAAATAATACATTACTTTCCACATATGAAGCATCATAGTTTTTATGAGAACCATTGCATGAATTTTATTAGATAACTTGTCGCGTTCCTGATGTTGCTTCCTGAAATGTTATCAATAAAATTGTTTTGCATGATTCATTATAAAAGCGATAAAGTTCTACATATCTATATTTTGACATTGTCATATTTGCTTGCTTAATGTTGTGCCATGCCCAAGTGGGAGAAATCTTAATTGTGTGCAAGGTACAACATATAACAATATGACTAATGATTTTTCTTGACTGCAAGATAAGAAAAATAAGGTTCTACTAGGACTTATACACATAAAATGTATGTTGC
Source organism: Artemisia argyi (assembly GCA_030686995.1). Taxonomy (NCBI): domain Eukaryota; kingdom Viridiplantae; phylum Streptophyta; class Magnoliopsida; order Asterales; family Asteraceae; genus Artemisia; species Artemisia argyi. The sequence continues at coordinate 132,658,858 of CM060692.1, forward strand.
TCTAATTAGAAAAAATGTCAAGATAACATGAAAAGCTACTTCAACATATTTGCTTAATTGTTTAGTAAATATGATTATGTCTTCTTGTAAATTCATAATCATGAAGTATGTAATTAACTTGAAATTACTATTGAGGCCAATTATCGGCACTCATAATTACTTTAGTTGAATATGTTTAGGTCTCTTGTAAAGACATAAACATCAATTCCGTTAATTGTTGAAAGACTTATAACGTAAAGTAAAGACGTTAATTTGTTATGTCTTCTTGTTAAAGACATGTACACTTACGATGTATAATAAAATATTTAATGTTTATGTTTTCTAGTTAAAACATACACATGAAGTCATTGACTTGGTCAAAGACTTTAAATATAAAGTATGCAGTAGGCTAAAAATACTATTGATGCCATCTGGTATGACTTGGTTGGCAGATACGTAAGCTAAAGAGTATAAGTTCATCTAATGAGTTGTGTGATAGTCTCACAACATCTATCCACGTGGAATACCACAACTTTATGGTATGTCCATCATGGATAACCTTTGATCTTTGATGACTTAAACTCTTTTACCTCAAAAGCAATCAAGGTTAGAAATTTGGATGTGCCATGCGTACACCCAATATGGTTCCAACCCAGAAGGAATTTAAGACACCATTGTATTATGGAATGGGATGAATCCCATTATGTGTTTATTGAAGTTCTGAATTTGTTAAATACGTAAGAGTAAGTAATTAGCAAACTAGAATCAAGAACTAACGATGTATTTTGGATGTCCCACTTGAAAACAATGTATTGTTATCAAGATGCTGAGTACTTGGAGATTAGTCTCCATTTACAAACGCAAGTGGGAGCACCTTTAGATCTTGAAGTTATTCAAGAGCTAAATACACAACCTTCTGAGTACACTTGCTAATGTCATACTAAGGTTGAACATAAATATGTTAAACCATAGATTGATATCTCTCATTCATAAATCCGCAAGGATACCCCTAACACCTGAATGATATATTTTTTATATCAATGTTAAGGGACATAAGTTGGAGGATCATAGTGAACCTGCTAACTAAAGAGATGCATTATCAGATCTTGAATCTGATGAATAGCTCAAAAACTATGAATGATAAGATGCAGTCCTTGAAAGATAATCACTCATGGAGCTTGATTGATCTCTTACCAAATCAGTTAGACTGTGAGGTTTAAAATGAGTTTCTTGATAAGAATACTCAAAAGGACAAACTTGTACACACATTTAACGCATGCGTAGTAGAAGGAGTTTACTCGTACTCAAGAAATTGATTATGATTAAATCTTCATACCTACAAACATTAAATGTATAAAGATGATTAATTGTCATACTTGTTTTCATGTAAATGAAATATGACAATAGGATTTCAAAACACCTTTGATTACTTTTGCGAGGACGATGAGTAATCAAAGGGGTTTATGAATCTATATAATCTTTATTATGTATACAAGACATAAGAATCCAGGTGTGGATTAGATCATGCATCTAGGAGCAGAGATCTTAATTTAATCATTAATTTGATTTTGATTAAATAAGATTACTCCTGAGAACTCAGAGTGCAAGTAGGATAAATGAATTTATTTTCTTAAATCTCATATGTTGTTAACATATAAGAAATAGTATTCCATCTAAGCTAGACTTTAATCCTTAGCCTGGAATGAAGTTTCACTTAAGGAATTTAGGAAATAAAACATAAAACCTTGTTGCATGTGTTTATTAGGATAAACATAAGCGGTTAATAATCTAAACACAATATGACATGTCATTGAGGGGAGACTCAATGATCAATCTTATAGGATAAGATTGAATGTATGAATGGAAACCTTAAGTTTAACTAAAGGATTCATTATATAAGTCATATTATGTATTGGATTATTTATATCATTTGCATGAATGCAAGATTAGTTGATAACAACAAATATCTAAGTGAAGGTCATTAGATAATTGTTAAACGAACAACCTAATGGACCTGCAAAGGACCAAAGATTTGTTCAACTGTTTACGGATATTTGAGGAGCTCTGTTATGTTTTCATTCATTAATGCTTATATAACTGAGATGATGCTCAACCCTAGTCCTAGTAGGATGACATCATGAATGATGACACCTCTAACTAGATGTGCTCGATTGAGAGCATTAATGCATTATACATTAAAAGAATAAGAATACCTTACAGTTTGGAAAACTGTTATTATGATTGTCTAAAGTAGGTGTTTTGCTAGCTTCAAACACACTATGGAATGTATTGTTGCAATACTCGTATTGTACTTGATTATATACATACAAAAGGACAATCATCATTCAAAACATTTTTGAATTTTGAAACAAGTATTCTCAAAATTTACTCAGATGACTACTTGATGTCTTGTACAACAAAATTGATCATGGTGGAAACATCGGATTCCGATCTGTATGTAGTCTTGTTCATATCTGGTTTTTAGTATTTGGATAATGGAACTATAAGCAGTCGTATTATATAATGAATTGATATACCGGGTATTATCGTCTTCGTTTATACTACTGTGTTCTATATTTGCATGTTTAATCCATGAATAATTTATTTATTCTAAAATTGTCCATTGCCAGTTGACGATACGGGAGTATGATCGAATTAAGGCAAATGTGAGCGTGTTGGTGATTTATTTGCCAAACTCATATGTTGTTCATTGTGATGAACATTGGACTGACCCAACCTTCGAGAATTCACTGCATGGATCGGCGTCAATAGTGAATCTCGCAAATGGTTATGTCTCTTATCCTTAGACTTGAGATGCAAGTAGGTCTTGCATGTGCGGAATTTTATTCTTTGATATGGTTAAACGTTGTCCTGAATAAGGTAGTTATAAAAACCATCTTCAGGAGTGATTTGAAACACATGAATGACACGTGCAGTCAAAATAGGATTTGTTCCTCCACATGTCATGGAGTTAGATACTATTGGGCCCCTCGATGAATTGAACGGATGTTTGTATGGCCGTACCCAAATGAGATTAAGATGAATCTAAATTCACTTGGTAATCTTGTTCAATATCTAGATCGAGAAACAGAATAGTTGAACAATTGGAATGACTTTGATCCATGTCTAGTGTTCAACATAGTATCTGTAACAAAAGGATGGATGACATATAAACCATTTAAATGAGAAGTTTAAGAAACTACCCTCACATATTTCTAGGGGCATTGGCGTGTTGCTAGACGCTAACCTTTGCTTGTATAATTACTTGATTATTATGACGTTGCAAGTGGGAGCTGTTGGAGTATGCTCGTGTCATAATAAATAATTATATGGCTAGACATATGTGAGCCTATGGGGTCACACACTTATACACAGAGACACCATTATATATATTGTATTTATCGTATTTACACTATATATACGACTACGTAACTCGGGATCAATAACGGGCTACTAATAACTAAGCTAGTACTTAGTTTATTGGATTAGACCAACAATGGGCAAGCCCATTTAGGGCCCTCATGGCAAGCCTAGGTGAGAAAGAAACAAGAGGAAAAAGAGCAAGGGGTTAAGTGTAACATTATTTGTTATAACCTCCTATTGATTTGGTCAATTAAGGGGATCAATGGGAATAACCACTTACCAAAAGTCTCTCCTCCTTCCTCTCCTCAAAAGCCACGAAATAAAACTCAACCATATGAGGGTTTGGTGTTTTTTGATCTCATCTTACCTTATTCTAATGTATTTCAAGGCTAGATCGTGTGTTACGGGGTCAAGACTAGCATCGGGTGGTGATCGGTGACGTGTAGTGTGGATCACGCATAGAGGTGATCAACCTTATTGATCATTTTGGTTTCTCATTCCATTCGTGGGTATTGGTATTGGTGGTGATTCCCGGTGCACGCTACAAAGGTATAACTATCTTGTTTATCTTATTGATTGATCATATGGCTATATGAGATCCGTGTGGGTGATGTTGTTCCGCTGCATTTATTTGATTCTTATATATTTTATATTCATACATCACCTATAAAAAAAACTAATCATGTTTCCTATAGTTAGGAATTGCATTATTATAAGCTATTAACATGTTTACTGAAACACCCCATGTCAAATTCTTGAAAAATTTCTCACAAATAGGACAAATATTTTTTCGTCTCACATTGTGAATACAAAATCAAAACGTTATGTTCAAAAACATCACTTGCATAATGTCTCTTGAATGCTAAAGGGAATACATAACCAATATGTATTTTCGGGTAACTTGAAATGAAGCTACATTGAACTAGGAGCATTTAGGTTATCTTTTGTTGTATAACAAAACTTGCATTATAAAATGTTTTTGAGCATCAAAATGAGTCAAGATAACCGCACCTCCACATTGTTTTCATATAGGCACACACTTGAACATCCACATTACAATAGTCGTTTACTTAGACTAAAATGTGAAATTTTGTTTTTCTAGGAATCATCATGCCTCCTCTAACCCATTACGACCACAAGGACACCATTAAGTACCTACCCAAACACCACAAAACCAAAGGTCTTACGGAAGCTTAAATCAACATTTTCAAAGCCTTAGAAAAACGCTATGTCCATGAGGGTAGAACCATTGACCCATCCTTCCTAGAAGGTACAAACCTCCATACGAAACTTGCCACCATCAACTTTGAGTATCTCTTAGAGATAGATGAGCCTATTTATCCTAGGTTTATTTTAGAGTTCTATGCATCCATCAACCTCTCATTGGATGAGTATGGTCGTATGTCCATTAACTTCTCGGCTAGTGGTCATCCATACTCTTTCACTCTCGATGAATTTGCTCAAATCCTAGGTGTTCCAAACCGTGGCACTTGCATCTACAACGACAAACATAGCCTCTCAACTCTTGACACACTCATTGACCGCATCCATCCCTATGACACTCCTATTGTGTCAAAGGATGTTCTTCGTGACCACCTCTTCATTAGGACCACCGCCACTAGGAGAACCCGTACGGGAAATGAGGTTAGCAAGGACCCATATGGAATGGAACTCAATGAACTCAAGCCCCAATTCAAGAAATGGAAAGAACTCCTTAGAGCCAATGTCATTAGCACCATAGGAAACCGAGATCACATCAATGTTTGCCTTTGCTACATGCTCTACTCCTTGTCCATTAGGCAATCCTTCAACCTAGCCTACTACATAGCCAAAAGGATGGCCGACATTCCTGTACAAGGCACAACGGCTATGCCGTATGGAATGTTCTTGACCCGTCTCTTTAGGTTCATTTCCCTCATTCCGGTAACCCCTAGAGGTCTTTGCCTAGACTACTCTCTCATTCCACATACTTTTGTCCCACTAAGTGATAAGAGAGTCTACAAAGCCCAAGGAAAACGTCCTCATCCTCCTACCTCCTCATCATCATCCTCAATGAGTGAAGATGAGACCTTGCCCAACTCTAGGCTCCCACCTCTAGAATACCTTTCCCAACTTCCGGATATTCCAAATGAGTTGGCGGAGTTCAAGCAAACAAAGGGGATGTTCAAAAATCTCGGGAGATTCCTTGGAAATCTCAAGAAGAAGATAGACCGTCAATGAGAGCGGGTGTGGAGGAGTGTTTGGCACAAGGTGCTATTTGAACAATTTGGTCGTTTAAACAATGTGTGTTATGAATTTCTGTGTTGGTAGGATATTTGGTACAATTTGGAACATGTATGAACTAACAACTATGCAGGATGATTACATTTTGCGTGTTGTCAAATTTTCATGCTTATGAAAAATTTCACTAAGTATAGTGAAATTCACTACCCTGGTCTAAGTCCAATGGTATGAGTGTTTACGTGTTTATTTTTGCATTTCCTAACCAGATATGAATTATATTTTTGTTTTTAGGAGTTTTCGAAAAATTTTAAAATATTTTCGCGGGTCAAAACGTGGGACCGCCTTGTTTTTCAGGACCGTCAGAACTGGCGGTACCCTCAAACGGGTTCCGCCAGTGTAAATTTCTGGAATTCCAGAAATGGCCCAGCGGATCAGCCGAAACCCTCAGGAGGGTTCCTCCTGTGTTATCGCAGGGTTCCGCAAGACAACCTGCAAATTTTCTTGTATTTTTCAAACTTTCGATTTCCACAATACTTCAAAACAATCTTTTAGGTGAGAAACCCATCCCTTGTTAGTTTATAACATCATTAGATTGATTCTCAGCCTCTAGAACTCATAGAAAACCATTTCCCGCCAACTTTCAAAATTAGCCATAACCACCTCAAGGAACCTTCACCCATAAGGGAAGGAACCCTTCCAAAGGTTCCTTGCAATCCGTGAAACATATACCTTCAACCAATTTGACAAAACCACTAAGCATTTCGTGCAAATCTTTGTCTTCATTCTCCACTATTTTCATTGGATTGACTTCCAATGATTTGACAACCTTCATTAATCTTCCAAATCATTAGCAACCTCTATTTTTGTATGGTTAAACATCAAATCCAAACACTCCTTTCCTACTTCTTCACCTCTATAAATTTAACCATCTTAGAACACCCTCAAATCACACCATCACCATCACAATCTCTGATCCTAAACCTATAATCAACCATTTTAACAATGACAAAGTCAACAATCACCTCTCAACCATCTCGACCCATTCTGAGAACCTCCCGCATAAGTGTGAAACCAATTTGTTCACACCACACAATCAACCTAAATTCTTCATCTTCGGATAAATTCTCCTCACCCATCAAAAATGAACATTTTTTAAACTTTGCATCTCCAACTCCATCACCCAAAGTACCAAATGAGCTCACCACTCCACCACCAACAAAATCACCCATTGACCTAACTCCACCAAGTGCTCCAACCCAACCATCCAAAACTCCATCACCAACACTACCACCTAAACTAGAACCAATGGAGTTATTTGGGTCTCCACCAACATCACCACACCCTTTCATAGAAGATCTTAATGATTTTTCACCAAGATCAACCAATCCACAACCTTTGCACCTGTTTGCTCACATTGAGCAAACAATATAACCAAGGCCATTATTTGAGCCTAATGAACCTTTTGACCACAACCAACCACCACAACAAGAGTACCACCACCCAAAACCATTGTTGTTTCACCCTATCTTCAAAGACATGCACGGTCCTCTATATGGAGAACCTAACTTTGAATACCATGATCACCCAACACCACCACATTCCCAATCCAAATTCTTTGAGTCTTTCTTTCGTTCTTATGAGGAAATTCAAAGAATGGTCGAAAATCACCTCCATCAAGCAATGGAGCTACAAACCACCTTGCTTGACTCCATACCAAACCCATCCTCCACTCAAGAAACCAACACCAACCCACCACCACCACCATCATCAAATGACCCGCTTCCGCCCACTCATCACCATGTTTGCTCACAATGTGAGCAAATGGTCAAAATAGGTGAAAACATCAAGATGTTGCTTCACCAATTTCAAGATGAAACCCGCTTTGCTATACAACACATCATCGAGCATTTGGATGCTATATCCCACCCAAACCAATCCTAGACCAAGTTTGGAGGCTTTTTGCCCCATTTAGGAAATGTGTTGAATGACTTCTACTTATAGAAGTAGGGTTTTATTTTTCTTTTATTTCTTGGTTATTTTTTATCCTTTATTTTTATTTTTAGAAGTAGGAGGATATTTTTCAATTCTTGTCTTTGACTTTTATAAAGTCAAATTTTACTTGAAATGACATCTTTTACTACTATCTTATTTGCATTGTTGGTTGATCATATATGAGTTGTGATTGTGGTTCCTTAAATTCTCATATAGTGTGTTGACTACAAGCTTGATTATGTGTCATTATCACCAACTAACCATTTTTTTGTAGGTTCAAAATCCATGTTTCCCATCTTGGCACTCCTTTTATGGGGAGTATCGACCAAGGGGGAGCACGCGCATAGTTCCGCTTCGCTACTCTTCTTTTTATTTTGACAAAAAGGGGGAGAAAGATATATAAACTTATAAACTTAAAATGAATTTCATCACTTAAGTAAAACAAGTTTAATATAACATTTTTTTAATTAACACTAAAATTTGGGAGTTACTTAAAAACAAAGTTTATGTTTTGTCATCAACAAAAAGAGGGAGATTGTTAATACAAATATCACCTAAAAACGTTATTTATATTTTACGATCTTTGCTAAGTTTTGTTAACGACAAAGTGTAAACTTTATTTTTTAGTAAAACATAATTTTAGTGTAAAGACTTGCATAATTAGACATTTGCTACATTTACATTTCATATAAAACACAACATTTTTATATTTCTTAAAATAGAAATGTCACATCCCATTTATGGTAAGTTTGTGTCAAACACATCAATATGCATTTAAGGAAAGATTGTGTGTTTGACTCACCATAAGTTTTCTTACACAAGTAAGTGTTTGACTAGAAATAAGTTGATGTGACTTTGGTTGGTTTGGAATGATTTATTGCAAAACTTAATGTCAGTCCTGGCGGAACCTTGGAGGTACACGGGCGGAACCCATCTGAGGGTTCCGCTGTATCCGCCAAAACTGCTGAAAGTTTTGCTATAAATACCAAGCCATTTGTTAGAATTTTGGTTTATCACTTCTCATTACATTTACACATACACATTCATATCATTCATCTAACCCTTTAACATTTCGTTTTTGTGTGAAGATTCTTTTGTAGCAAAGAAGTTCACAAGTACATATAAAGTTACAAGTATTCAACACAACGTTGCAAGACTTGTTAGCTTAGTATCGTGTAGACTTTGTGTAGTTTACACTTCATTTGATTGTGTGTTTTCAGTTGTGATCGATTAGTATTTTAGACCTTAAAATATATAGTGTGACGGGAGTTGTTGTACCCTTGTAAAAGAACTAACGGGAGTGGTTGTACCCTTGTAAAAGAACTCGACATCTAGCTTAGTGTTGGTAAATGTGTATAAGCGACGTGTAAGGTTTTCTCCGCCGGTGAAAGGAGCTTGTTGACTAGTGAAAGAAACTCTTGAGTTGGATACTCGGGGCATGGACGTAGGGCAAGGAAAAGAGTCCTTGTAGCCGAACCACGATAAATAATCGTGTTGTGGTTTGATCGTTTCTTTCTTTATCTTGCATATTATATACTGTGTTTTGTTTAGATCTTTGATTACACGAATGTTTCAAAAGATAATTAAATTAAAAACGGTAAACTATTCAACGCCCCTTCTAGTTTTCCACAAAACGTTTTTCCTCTTCAAATTTTAAACCATCTTGAGACTCATACAAAAGATCAGCTGACAATCCTTTTCCGATATCTTCAGCGTTATACAAAATAGGTGTCAACTTTTGCACTTTGTTTAAAAAACATGGTTTTTCATTTTCCACATGAGCACTATTCACAAAACCAATCCCAGATGTTTGTTTATCAACCTCCTCATCTTTAGTAGGCAGCATTTTGATAGTCTGAGAAGTCTGTCCCAATTTTCGAAGTTTGTTTTCAAGATCGTTTGTTCGTTTCAAAAACTCTTGTTTTTCATTCTCAAGTTTTGTATTAACAATCTCAAAATTTGAAGTGGTTTTCTTAAGCCTTGAATTTTCACTTTTTAAATCACTGTTCTCTTTTACAAGCGCTTTAAGCTTTCTGTTGTTAAGAACCATTTGTTCATCCAATTGTTTAATGGAACGTTTTTTTTTTATCTAAAACAGCTTCTCTCTAACCAACTTCAAGTTCTTCATTTCTTTTTAAAAGTGGTTTGACAGACTCTCCATTCATTTCAAACTTCTGAGCTTGAGATTTAAGGTTTGAGTTTTCAAATTCAAGTTCAGCTTTTTCTTTTTTGTTACATTTTGAAATCCTTTTTCCATTTCTTTCAATCTCTCAAGCTCTTTTGTCATTAAGACATTCGCTTGCTTAGCTTTATGATTGTCCTCTTTGCACTTTTCAAGTTCATGTTTTAAATTATTGATTAAAGAAGCAAATAAGGCACGATCTTGTTCATAAATAAATCCATCCTGGTAAGGCTCACCTCTATTAGGATTCATATCTGGAGTAGCAAAAGTGATATTACTATCATTTTGTTCCACCACATATGTGTCACTAATAGACTCAGGATGCTCAGGATGTATGAATGTTGTACCATAGCCAATATCTCTGTGTCAAAGGAAGGTCTGATGTGATCATCCTCGGTATCCCAAACAGCCGCATTCTTGTGTGTAACATCAGCATCCGAATCGTACCTTGGACTGCTACTTTTAACCTGTTGTTCTAAAGATGTATCACTAATAGACTCAGGATACTTCACCCTCATTCACCGTTTCCTCTTGTGTTTGAAAATCTTTCTTTGTCTCTTTTTTAATCACCTATGTTTCCTTTAACTGCATCTCTCTTTCAATTAACTCTATTTCTATAAACTGCATCTCTGTTTCATTTCTCTTTCCCATTACAGCTTCTCAATCTTATTTAACTCAGCTTCCTCAGTTTCAAGTATCTTTTCGAGGTCACCCATGTCATTGATGCATTTAGTTCGGAAGGTCGCATAGCTTACCATAAATTTTTGGAAAAATGCCTCGATAAACTCTTACTGGTTCATTATCCAAGGGTTAAAGATACTTTGAAGTTGAGTTTGGATCACTTTAAGAGCCTCTTTGCAGTTACATGTATGAGGTTCTTTTTCATTAAGTAGTTTGTCAAGTTGATTTAGGCTTTGGATAAATTTCTCTTTGAAATCATGAAATCGGTCTCTGACGTAGTATTCAAATGTGTGTTCGAACCTTGACTCATATCCTAATATGTTTACAACTGATAAGTGTGTAAATACTCATCATTTTTACCATTTCTGAGCTGCCAAAACATCCAAAAACACTCAATAATGAATCAAAATAGTGAAAATATCCCAGGAAAGTGTTTTACATGTCTCAAATGCAAAAATACCAAAAACAAATGAAAAACGCACAAAGTTTGCATAATTGGCAGTTTCAGTCCCCCAACTTTCAAAAGTTGTCAAATCTAGTCCCTGGTCATTCTAAAAACTTGAAAAAGTCACCAAAGGTCCTTATAAATCAAAAAGTTACATAAATAGTCCTTTGGTGAAAAGTTTCACAAAATGTCAAGTTTAGTCCCTGAACTTTGAAAATTGTCAAAAATGGTCCCTGGGATATGAAAATCTTTGAGAAAAACAAATTTTGTCGTTGCACTAACCTTTTATGACAGGATTAGTCCTTTGGTGAAAAGTTTCACCAAATGTCAAGTTTAGTCCCTGAACTTTGAAAATTGTCAAAAATGGTCCCTGGGATATGAAAATCTTTGAGAAAAACAAATTTTGTCCTTGCACTAACCTTTTCTAACAGGATTGGTCCTTGGTGGAAAGTTTGGTGAAAATTACACAAATGGTCCCTGAAGTTTGAAAGTTTGACGGTTTCAGTCCCTGGTTAAAAATAAATTGAAAAATCACCAAAGGCCCTTGTACTATTCATGATGTGGCATTATACACCCTTGGAAACAAATTAGAAACATGCCAAGATCACACCCTCAACTTTCCCATAATTAGAAAAATAGTCCTTGTGTGAAATAAACCAAACCGGATCCAAAATAAAAATACACCAAAACCAATCCAATACCTAAGCCTAGTCCAATCTATTTTATCTTGGGCCCAAAACACAACCAGTCCACACCTTAGCCCATCCAACCCACCCCTTTAATAATTTTAGCCCGGGTCAAACCTTGACCTGGTCAATACCAGTCAAACACAACCAAAACCACCCTTCTTCCCCATTTTCCCTCTCACCCCAATACCACCAATCCACCCTGGTTTTGCAGCTCCACCACCCCAACTTGCAGAGTCATCATCACCTTCCCACCTCCCTACACCTACCCTTTCACACCACAATTAATGCCCCCCCTTTGCGTATATCAGAGTAATTTGCAAATTGTCTCCTTCCCGCCAAAAACACGTGGCAGCTCATGAGTGGACCAAAAGATGAAGAAAGAGGTGGGATTTGATCAGAGGGCAGCTGGGAACCCTAATCAGAGGCTATAAAAGGAAAACAGTGCAAGATGAAGCATTGTCTAGTTTTTTTTAGCTTAATTGTAATCATATAAGTCTTTTTAGTAATTGTAGTGTAGTAAAAAGCTTTTAAGCAATTGTAGAAGTTAATTCAGTGTATTGTTCATCTTTTCAAATTAATATAAGCAAGTTTATTTCACTTAATTGGTTTATGCAAGTTTCAAGTGTCTTAAATTAATCTGAATCCTAAGCTACTAGTATTGAGTGTGAATCATGGACTGAGTTAAGATCATATAAGCTCCAACAAGCTTATCAAAGCTTTAGAAACTTTAAAACTCAGTCACATTGAAGAAAAATCAATAATCTCAAAAAAGTCAACTATTGGTCAACTGTGGTATTGATTTTGATTTTCAGGTTGAATGAAGGATTGGTGATCAAGCAAGGAGCTTAATTTGGCCTATCTAAAGATAGGCTTCTGTGGAGAAGCCCCTTGTTCAGCTAGGCGTTTGGTTGTAAGCTTGTTCTCATTTCAAAATTCCACTAAAATCCTAGTTCATAGTTAGTTCTAATTGCTTGCTTCTATCTGATTAATCTGTGCTTGTTTGTGTTATTTGAGTATTATTTGAGTAGTTTTCAGTTCAATAATCATCTCTAGTTTGTTAAGATTGTTAGTTACTAATATTCCTAGATTAACTGTCATAAAGTAGCATAAGTGGTATAACTGTGTTGTGGTTGTGAGAATATGTTTTCCAGTACTTAAATTAGTCTACATAATCATAATTTGTTGTTTGAAATCAATTTCACAAACCCTAGTGACCATTTGCTTTAAAAATCTCCAAACAGTCCATAAAAGGGGTGTTTGGATTGGTTTAGTTGGCTAGGTTGTTGTTGATCTCAGAAGGTAATCACACTTCAAATAGTTTTCCTCAGTCACCATTTAGTAATATAGAGTCTAAAATCAGGTCTTGGTTCAATCAAAAGTCAAAATCACAAAGTACACCCCACACAGTCAACCGTGTGAGTTTTTGAGTCCCAAAATCCATTCATAAGCTAGCATAGATTATTAGTTTAACTTAAATCAACTTTAGTTTAGCTTATAAACATGTTCTCAGTCACTTAGGATCAAGCAAAAGTCACCAAAGTCAAACAACCTAGTTTTCTTAAAAAGTCAAAATTTCCCTTTCTCAGGTTTTTGCAAAATTTCCAAATTAAATTGTGAGTTGTATGATGGGATTTAAAGGTTGAAATTTGTTGTGGTAAGAGTCTACCTGCTGAACTTTGAGCTCTAATTTTTGCTTAATTTTTGTGGAACTTTAAGTGGGTCCCACAGACCCCCAAAGTGAGTTGCAGGGCAAGAGGTTGCCCTGTGCACAACAGACCCCCACCACACCACCAACTTTGGTGGTGTTTGTAGACTACCTCAGTGAGCCCTAGTGGTCCAAGTTGGTTTTTTCCAACCCCCCTCCTACCAGGGAGTGTGGATTGACCATTGGTTTGACTTTTAACCCAGTGGACCCCACTTAGTTTAGACCCCAAAGTCTGTCCCATAATCTGAGTGAAACTAAGATTTGCAAAGTGCTTATTTGGTTTGATACAGCTTAATTGTGCTTATTTCTTGTTGTTCCTGGCTTATTTAAGTTTGTCAACCTTGTTGGTACTCACTTTTACCATTGTGGACCCCACCTTCACTCATTTGACCTAAATTGACCACACAGTCAACATAAGTCAACTGATAAGCCAAGGGGGTGCTTATAGCTTATTTATAAGCTAATTTCAAAAGTGTGTTTACAAAAGTTTTCTATTTTTAGTGGTAAAACAAGTTTGTAAAAGAAAAATCAAAAAAATCCAAAGTTAAAATAAGTGATAGTTTCTATTTAATTCAACTTAATTTTAATTTTCATTTTTAGAATTTAATTAAGTAACTAGTGTTTTTATATTTTTATAAAGTAAAACTTAGTTTTTATATTTTTCCTAGCTCTAATATAGTATAATAGGTTTTTAGAAAATATAATTTTGAAATTCTACTGTTCATTTTCCATTTTTCTTATTTTATTTGTTTAAAATAGACTTAAGTTAATTAAAAGGTAAATAATTAGTGGTTTAATCTTAAAACATAATTTTTAGAGTTTTTATAATTTTTTAGGATTCCTGTGATGGTTAAGTAATTTTAAAAATTTTCTTGTAATTTTCTAAGTTACTTTAGTATTAATATTAATTAAAAGTAGTTTAATTAGTTTAATTAAGTTAAATAGTTTTCAATTTATAAAAAACTCACAAAAAGACAAAAACATTTATTTTTATTTTTTATACTTTCTTCAAGTTCTAATTTAGGTTTAAAAAATATTTTTGCAAAATTTTAGTTTAATTTGTAATAGTTATAATTTTTAGTTAATTTAAATTAGATTTTAATTTAGATTTTAAATAGTTTAATTAATTAAATAATATTTAAATAGTATTTTAATCATTTTTATAATTTCATTTTCATTTTTAATTTTAAGTTTTAAAAAGTGTCAAAAGCACCCCCTGTAGTTTGATAAATACCAAAATCCCACTTTTTCAGTCCGATTGCGTAAATCTGAATTGTGAATACGTGCATATATCTGTATATCTGATTTTTGTGAATATTATATCTGTGTACAAATACCATCATAACAGTAGCAATATCATCTCCACATCATCTGGCTATTGTCCTTAGTGCCACTTTCTCACAAACGATTCTCAAAAGCACCATTGCAATCTTGCTGGGACTTTAACGACCCGGGAAAACACTACACTATCACCGGAGTATTGATTCTAAGCTGTTTTTGACTTGTTGACTTTGGTCAATAATATCTGACGGTTCGGGCTCAATCAATTTTTCGCGCCGCTGCCGGGGAGGTTGTTGCGTGTTTTAAAAAAATCGTTTTAAGATTAGTGGTTTTCAAAACCCTCCCGGTACAAATTTCACACAAATTTGTAAAAAGTTTTTGTAAAAACTCAATTATATCAAAAAACGTTCATTAACACTTCTCCTGAAGTGTTGAAAAACACCAAAAAAAATTAAAAACAAACTGTGAAGTTAAATTACTTCGTGTTCTTTAAGATTACAACCTGAAACAGTTGATTTAAGGTAAGTTCTGACATTAAATTGCGAACTGAAGAGGAATCCATTCTTTCCTCCCGCCAGCCTGCGAGTAATCTTAAAGGGACAATTTCGGTTAACGAATCAGTTCCAAAAATATTCCCAAGTTTTCTGCACACACACCCATAAGCCTAAAGCAGTTTTTCAAAAATTAATTAATAAACCCATAATAAGTTCCCAAACTTAAGATTAAAACTTGCCTTTATATCCCTGTGAGTGGTGTACCTTTTTCAAAGAAGTCATTCACTTGTGATTGCTGGTTTAAGTTCACTGTGGTTTTGCCTCGATCTTGTTTTGAAAAATTGTTTTTAGTGCATGCGCACTCGGTCACAAACAAAACGTAAACATCAGAAAAACGTACACGAGCTACGTTCTGACACACAAGAACCAAAGACCGAAATGGCCGCTGGGCCACCACCACCTTTACCACCCCCTGACCCTCCCTTGGGTGAGCCAGTTCCCGATCTCCGAACGATGGAGGAGCTGTGCCAGCCTACCATGCAAGGGTGGGGTGGGCCTATTGCACCACTCACTATTGAGGCTACGGACTTTGGCCTCAAGCACCACATGATCCAAGAAGTCCAGAATTCCTGTCAATTTCACGGATTACCGGGTGACGATGCCAATAAGCATCTTGACAAATATCTCACGGTCACCCAAAGCATGAAACAGCATGGTGTCACGGATGATGCCCTTCGGCTGTACCTCTTCCCCTATTCTCTCACTCATCATGCCACTGCATGGTTTGACCAACTTCCAAGAAATTCTATTCGTACCTTTGATGAAATGGTAACCAAGTTTTTAGCAAAATATTTTCCACCATCCATGGTTACCAAGTTACGAAATGATATCAGCAACTTCCGGCAACGTCTCGATGAGTCTCTTTTTGAGGCTTGGGAGCGTTATAAGCTAGCCATTGATCGGTGTCCTAACCACAATATGTTGCAAGTTACCATCATAGATACCTTCTATAATGGTCTGACATTGAGGCACCGAGACATTCTCAATGCTGCTGCTGGTGGGACCTTTATGAAAAGGCGTCCCGAGGAGTGCTATGACTTAATCGAGAACATGACTGCCCATCATAACTTTTGGGATTCCTCTGCGGAGAGGGATGCGTCATGTCATTCAGTTACTCCCTCATCATCATCTCCTGAAATAATAGCTCTTACCAAAAAGATGGATGATATTTCTACGGCTGTGTTGAGAATAAGCCAATCGATGCAAAATCAGGCTCAAAATCAACAAGTGAAAGCCGTGGCCCGAAGTTGTGAAACTTGTGGGGGCCCTCATCTATATTCCGAGTGTCCAGCTACTGCTGGCTTTCCTCAAGAGAACGTATATGCTGCTCACGGTTCCTACAATACAGGGGGTAATTCTTACCAACCGCAAGGGGACCGTAATCTCTTAAGCTATCGTTCCAACAATTTTCTCGGACCTCCAGGTTTTAATCAAAATCAAAACCGTAACTCGAATCAGAATTTTAACCAAGGTCAAAACTCAAATTTCCAAAACCCGAACCAAAATCAAGGCCAGTTTAATCAAAACAATTTTCAAAATGGCAATCAAAACCAAGGTTTTCAAGGAAATTTTCAAAGAAACCAGAATCAAGGGAATTACAATCAGGGTAATTTCAATCAGAGAAAGAATTTTCAGGGTAACAACAATCAAAATCAAGGGAATTTTCAAAACAACCGTGTTCAAAATCCTCCTCTTCAAAATCAAAACGTTGTTCAACCCTCGTCTTCCTCCAATGCTGAATTTAAACAATTCATGAAAGCACAAGAGGAAACGAATCAGTTATTGATCAAGACGATCTCTGAGCTTCAGAAGTCTTTAAATGATCGACCCTCGGGCCCGGGTACATTACCGAGCAACAGGATCGCTAACCCGAGGGGCGATGTCAATGCGATCACCACCCGAAGTGGGGCATCTTACAATGGACCCTCGATTCCTTCTACCTCTTCTTCTCCTCCTAAGGTAGCGGAACGTGAACCTGAGGTTACTACGGACAAGGTACTTCCTACTAATAACGGAGGTATCAACAACGTCCACCCTCAAGTTGTCCCGGTCCCAGCTCGTAAGCCGAAAGTTGTATTGATCCCCCTGTGAGTTCTGATGAAATCCCAAAGAATGGTCCTAAGCCGTCAATTCCATATCCTTCACGATTGAGTGAACAAAAGAACCGCGAGAAAGCTAACCATCAGATGGAAAAATTTTATCAAATTTTCCAAGAATTACACTTTGATATTAGCTTCGCGGACGCTCTTCTTCTCATGCCTAAGTTTGCTTCGACAATCAAAAATCTGATAAGTAACAAAGAAAAACTTTGTGAGATGGCAAAAACTCCTCTTAACGAGCATTGCTCAGCAGTGCTCTTGAAAAAGCTTCCTGAAAAGCTTGGAGATCCCGGGAAATTTCTCATTCCTTGTATTTTCCCGGGGATGGTTGAATGCTTTGCCTTGGCCGATCTTGGCGCAAGCATTAACCTGATGCCTTACACAGTCTGGAAAAGTCTCTCACTTCCTGCTCTCACTCCGACCTGCATGACACTCGAGCTTGCAGACCGTACTATATCCCGTCCTCTCGGCATTGCCGAAGATATCTTCGTGAAAGTAGGAAAGTTCCATTTTCCGGCAGATTTCGTGATTGTTGATTTCGATGCTGACCCATGAGTCCCTCTCATTCTCGGGAGGGGATTCTTAAGAACGGGTCGTGCTTTAATCGATGTATTCGAAGAAGAAATCACTCTACGTGTTGGTGGCGAGGCCATCACATTCAATCTTGATCAGACTTCAAGATACTCCTCCAACTATGACGCAGAAACGGTTAACCGCATTGACATCATCGATGTTGCGTCTGAGGAGTATTCTCAAGAGGTCCTTGGTTTCTCATCCAGTGGCAGTCTTTCTACTGACCCTATCATTTTCGACTCTTCCCCTTCCCTCACTCCGTTTGAGGGAGGTGACTTCGTTCTGGAAGAGCTCGAGGCTTTTCTTGCCCAGGATAGCTCAATCCCCGATGGGGTTGATGAAAACTATCTTGACCCGGAGGGGGACATTCTTCTCCTTGAAAGATTGTTAAATGACGATCCTTTACCCTCTCCGTCTCCAAAAATACTTCATAAAGCGGAAGTCAAAAATATTGAAATAACTGAAGACTTTCCCGAGGTTGAGCTCAAGGACTTGCCTCCTCATCTAGAATATGCATTTCTGGAGGGTGATGATAAATTACCCGTCATTATTGCTAAGGACTTAAAAGTTGACGAAAAGGCAGCACTCCTAAAGGTTCTAAAGTCACATAAACAAGCAATCGCTTGGAAACTCTCCGACATTAAGGGCATAAGCCCGAACTTTTGTACTCATAAAATCTTAATGGAGGATGACTTTAAGCCAGCGGTGCAACAACAGAGAAGGGTAAATCCAAAAATCCACGAAGTTATCAAACAAGAAGTTCTTAAACTTCTTGATGCGGGATTGATTTACCCTATATCTGACAGTCCTTGGGTTAGCTCAGTTCATTGTGTCCCTAAAAAGGGTGGCATTACCATTGTCACCAACCAGGATAATGAGTTGATTCCAACTCATTTGGTCACGGTTTGGTGAGTATGTATTGACTATCGAAAGTTAAATGAAGCCACCCGTAAAGACCATTTTCCTCTCCCTTTTATGGACCAGATGCTTGAAAGACTTGCGGGGAATGAATACTACTGCTTCCTCGATGGTTTTTCGGGTTACTTCCAAATCCCCATTGATCCCCAGGATCAAGAAAAGACTACCTTCACATGCCCCTACGGAACTTTTGCTTACAGACGTATGCCTTTCGGCCTATGTAATGCACCAGGCACGTTCCAGAGGTGCATGATGTCTATTTTTTCCGACATGATCGGGAAAACTATGGAGGTATTCATGGATGACTTTTCCGTCATCGGGGATTCATTTCAGACCTGTCTCTCCCACTTGGAACAAATGCTTAAACGTTGCAAAGAAACGAATTTAAGTCTCAACTGGGAGAAAAGTCACTTTATGGTTAAAGAGGGCATAGTCCTCGGCCATAAAATCTCAAAGAACGGGATTGAGGTTGACAAAGCCAAAATCGATGTCATTGCTAAGTTACCTCATCCCACCACCGTAAAAGGTGTTAGGAGCTTTTTGGGTCATGCCGGCTTCTACCGTAGGTTTATCCAAGATTTTTCTAAGATTGCCCGGCCTATGACCCATCTCCTTGAGAAGGATGCTCCTTTCATCTTCTCTCCTGAGTGCACCGAAGCTTTTGAAACATTAAAGAAAAAGCTTACCGAGGCACCGATTCTTGTTGCCCCCGATTGGGACCTACCTTTTGAGCTTATGTGCGATGCTAGTGATTTTGCCATAGGTGCGGTCTTGGGGCAACGAAAAGCAAAATACTTTCAGCCTATACACTACGCAAGTAAAACTATGACCGAGGCTCAAGGACATTACACCACCACTGAAAAAGAACTCCTAGCTGTAGTGTATGCCTTTCAGAAATTCCGGTCATACTTGATCCTGACCAAATGCGTGGTGTATACGGATCACTCGGTTTTGAAGTACCTATTTGCAAAGCAAGATGCAAAGCCGAGGCTTCTCCGTTGGGTTCTCCTCCTTCAGGAATTTGATATCATTATTCGTGATAAAAAAGGAGCCGAGAACCTTGCTGCTGATCATCTCTCACGATTAGAAAACCCACATCAAGATGTATCCGAGAAACAAGAAATAAATGAATCATTCCCTCTCGAGACACTCAGTGCGGTTACTTTTCGTGGTGACTCTACTACCCCATGGTTTGCCGACTTTGCAAATTACCGTGCGGGTAACTTCATCGTGAAGGGGATGACGTCCCAACAGAAAAACAAATTTTTTAAAGACGTCAAACATTATTTCTGGGACGACCCCTTCCTCTTCAAAATCTGTGCCGATCAAGTCATCAGGCGATGTGTATACGGACAGGAAGCCGCTGATATTCTCAAGGCTTGCCATGCTGGACCCACTGGGGGCCACCATAGTCCTAACTACACCGCCAAAAAGGTGTTTGATTCCAGTTTCTATTGGCCCACGATCTATAAGGATGCCCACGAGTTAGTCAAAACCTGTGATGCTTGTCAGCGTCACGGGAATATTTCACAAAAGAACGAAATGCCGCAAAATGCTATTCAAGTTTGTGAAATCTTTGACGTCTGGGGCATTGATTTTATGGGGCCATTCCCATCTTCTCGTGGAAACAAATACATACTCGTGGCTGTTGACTACTTGTCAAAATGGTTTGAGGCTAAAGCCTTACCCACTAATGATGCCCGAGTAGTTGTGAAATTCTTGAAATCCCTCTTTGCTCGTTTTGGAACCCCACGTGCCATCATTAGTGATCGCGGTACTCACTTTTGCACTGATCAATTTGCAAAAGTCATGCTTAAGTACGGTGTTACTCATCGTCTTTCCACCGCATATCACCCCCAAACAAGTGGGCAGGTGGAGGTTTCCTACCGTGGTATTAAACGGATTCTTGAGACGACAGTAGGAGAAAACCATGCTTCCTAGTCGGATAAACTAGATGATGCACTCTGGGCCTTCCGTACAGCTTACAAAACACCCATCGGGTGTACTCCATACAAGCTTGTATACGGGAAGGCGTGTCATTTACCGATCGAGCTCGAGCACAAAGCCTACTGGGCCTTGAAACATGCCAACTACGACCTTCATAAAGCGGGTGATCACCGTAAGGTTCAACTCAATGAATTAAACGAACTTCGTGATCAAGCCTACGAGAACTCTTTGATCTACCAAGAAAAGACAAAGAAGATTCACGACTCTAAGATTAAGAACCGAGTTTTCAACGTCGGTGACAGAGTCCTTCTTTTCAATTCAAGGTTAAAGATCTTCTCGGGGAAATTAAAAACCCGATGGACCGGACCATTCACTATTGCTAAAGTATATCCGTACGGGACTGTTGAATTATCTCAACCCGAAGGTCCCAACTTCAAAGTGAATGGTCACAGATTGAAACATTATTTTGGAGAGGACATACCACCCATGGTTGTCCCGGATCTCCAAACTTTCCCCATGGACCAATGAATTCGGGGATCGAGTCAAGCTAGTGACTCGGTGAACAAAAATTAGCAACATATATGGGTTTTCACCCGTATTTCTGACTTCTTTCTACTTTCTACCACCCTAGTGTGGGGGAGTGGCCGTCCCCCACGTTCTCAAAAAAAAAAAAAAAAAAAAAAAAAAAAAAAGAAAAAAAAAGATTGTATGTACAGATAAATAAAGCGAAAAATAAAATCCAAATTTCCACAGTTAGCAACGAATATTAGCTTTTTCCGTTCAGAGATTCGGCATAATCGCCGGGACTTTGAATATTGAGGACAATATTCAGTTCTAGTGTGGGGGGGGGGGGGGAAATTCTTACGAATTTTATCACAAAACTTTCTAAGTACCCCCATTTTTAGGCCTAAATTTTTCAAAAATTTTTTACTTTATTTCAAAATTTTTGTGGTAATCCGTCCGCCAAAGTCTAAATGACAAATGGATTGACTAGTCCAGGAGTAAACGGCTCTTGGTAAAGACATCTCAAACCCGTTGATGGCTGGCAATTTGCCAAAAATTGTATGGTTCCTCAGCTCCCCCGCATCCTCATAAGCAAATGAGTTGACTAGCCCACAAGATTATGGCTTGTGGTAAAGGCCGTGGAAAATCCATAATTGGTAATCAGCTCACCAAGATGTTGACTTAGTCCATCAAGATGCTGGCTAGTCCAGAAGCAAACAGCTTTTGGTAAAGACTAATCAAATCCGTTGACAGCTGGTGGTTTGCTCAAAATCACACGGTTATCAGGTGTGCCACAGTTCTTACACCTGGCTACTCCAGAAGTGATGGCTTTTGGTAAAGAGAATTTCAAATCCATCAAGTTTTTCTCAAAAGATTGCTAGGGACTAGAAATGTTTTAGCGTGGGGGATTGATGAGTGTGTAAACACTCATCATTTTTACCATTTCTGAGCTGCCAAAACATCCAAAAACACTCAATAATGAATCAAAATAGTGAAAATATCCCAGGAAAGTGTTTTACATGTCTCAAATGCAAAAATACCAAAAACAAATGAAAAACGCACAAAGTTTGCATAATTGGCAGTTTCAGTCCCCCAACTTTCAAAAGTTGTCAAATCTAGTCCCTGGTCATTCTAAAAACTTGAAAAAGTCACCAAAGGTCCTTATAAATCAAAAAGTTACATAAATAGTCCTTTGGTGAAAAGTTTCACAAAATGTCAAGTTTAGTCCCTGAACTTTGAAAATTGTCAAAAATGGTCCCTGGGATATGAAAATCTTTGAGAAAAACAAATTTTGTCGTTGCACTAACCTTTTATGACAGGATTAGTCCTTTGGTGAAAAGTTTCACCAAATGTCAAGTTTAGTCCCTGAACTTTGAAAATTGTCAAAAATGGTCCCTGGGATATGAAAATCTTTGAGAAAAACAAATTTTGTCCTTGCACTAACCTTTTATGACAGGATTGGTCCTTGGTGGAAAGTTTGGTGAAAATTACACAAATGGTCCCTGAAGTTTGAAAGTTTGACGGTTTCAGTCCCTCGTGAAAAATAAATTGAAAAATCACCAAAGGCCCTTGTACTATTCATGATGTGGCATTATACACCCTTGGAAACAAATTAGAAACATGCCAAGATCACACCCTCAACTTTACCATAATTACAAAAATAGTCCTTGTGTGAAATAAACCAAACCGGATCCAAAATAAAAATACACCAAAACCAATCCAATACCTAAGCCTAGTCCAATCTATTTTATCTTGGGCCCAAAACACAACCAGTCCACACCTCAGCCCATCCAACCCACCCCTTTAATAATTTTAGCCCGGGTCAAACCTTGACCTGGTCAATACCAGTCAAACACAACCAAAACCACCCTTCTTCCCCATTTTCCCTCTCACCCCAATACCACCAATCCACCCTGGTTTTGCAGCTCCACCACCCCAACTTGCAGAGTCATCATCACCTTCCCACCTCCCTACACCTACCCTTTCACACCACAATTAATGCCCCCCTTTGCGTATATCAGAGTAATTTGCAAATTGTCTCCTTCCCGCCAAAAACACGTGGCAGCTCATGAGTGGACCAAAAGATGAAGAAAGAGGTGGGATTTGATCAGAGGGCAGCTGGGAACCCTAATCAGAGGCTATAAAAGGAAAAGAGTGCAAGATGAAGCATTGTCTAGTTTTTTTAGCTTAATTGCAATCATATAAGTCTTTTTAGTAATTGTAGTGTAGTAAAAAGCTTTTAAGCAATTGTAGAAGTTAATTCAGTGTATTGTTCATCTTTTCAAATTAATATAAGCAAGTTTATTTCACTTAATTGGTTTATGCAAGTTTCAAGTGTCTTAAATTAATCTGAATCCTAAGCTGCTAGTATTGAGTGTGAATCATGGACTGAGTTAAGATCATATAAGCTCCAACAAGCTTATCAAAGCTTTAGAAACTTTAAAACTCAGTCACATTAGAAGAAAAATCAATAATCTCAAAAAAGTCAACTATTGGTCAACTGTGGTATTGATTTTGATTTTCAGGTTGAATGAAGGATTGGTGATCAAGCAAGGAGCTTAATTTGGCCTATCTAAAGATAGGCTTCTGTGGAGAAGCCCCTTGTTCAGCTAGGGGTTTGGTTGTAAGCTTGTTCTCATTTCAAAATTCCACTAAAATCCTAGTTCATAGTTAGTTCTAATTGCTTGCTTCTATCTGATTAATCTGTGCTTGTTTGTGTTATTTGAGTATTATTTGAGTAGTTTTCAGTTCAATAAT
Source organism: Artemisia argyi (assembly GCA_030686995.1). Lineage (NCBI taxonomy): Eukaryota > Viridiplantae > Streptophyta > Magnoliopsida > Asterales > Asteraceae > Artemisia > Artemisia argyi. The sequence continues at coordinate 132,682,750 of CM060692.1, forward strand.
CATCTCTAGTTTGTTAAGATTGTTAGTTACTAATATTCCTAGATTAACTGTCATAAAGTAGCATAAGTGGTATAACTGTGTTGTGGTTGTGAGAATCTATTTTCCAGTACTTAACTTAGTCTACATAATCATAATTTGTTGTTTGAAATCAATTTCACAAACCCTAGTGATCATTTGCTTTAAAAATCTCCAAACAGTCCATAAAAAGGGGTGTTTGGATTGGTTTAGTTGGCTAGGTTGTTGTTGATCTCAGAAGGTAATCACACTTCAAATAGTTTTCCTCAGTCACCATTTAGTAATATAGAGTCTAAAATCAGGTCTTGGTTCAATCAAAAGTCAAAATCACAAAGAACACCCCACACAGTCAACTGTGTGAGTTTTTGAGTCCCAAAATCCATTCATAAGCTAGCATAGATTATTAGTTTAACTTAAATCAACTTTAGTTTAGCTTATAAACATGTTCTCAGTCACTTAGGATCAAGCAAAAGTCACCAAAGTCAAACAACCTAGTTTTCTTAAAAAGTCAAAATTTCCCTTTCTCAGGTTTTTGCAAAATTTCCAAATTAAATTGTGAGTTGTATGATGGGATTTAAAGGTTGAAATTTGTTGTGGTAAGAGTCTACCAGCTGAACTTTGAGCTCTAATTTTTTCTTAATTTTTGTGGAACTTTAAGTGGGTCCCACAGACCCCCAAAGTGAGTTGCAGGGCAAGAGGTTGCCCTGTGCACAACAGACCCCCACCACACCACCAACTTTGGTGGTGTTTGTAGTCTATAGTGAGCCCTAGTGGTCCAAGTTGGTTTTTTCCAACCCCCCTCCTACCAGGGAGTGTGGATTGACCATTGGTTTGACTTTTAACCCAGTGGACCCCACTTAGTTTAGGCCCCAAAGTCTGTCCCATAATCTGAGTGAAACTCAGATTTGCAAAGTGCTTATTTGGTTTGATACAGCTTAATTGTGCTTATTTCTTGTTGTTCCTGGCTTATTTAAGTTTGTCAACCTTGTTGGTACTCACTTTTACCATTGTGGACCCCACCTTCACTCATTTGACCTAAATTGACCACACAGTCAACATAAGTCAACTGATAAGCCAAGGGGGTGCTTATAGCTTACAAAAGTTTTCTATTTTTAGTGGTAAAACAAGTCTGTAAAAGAAAAATCAAAAAAATCCAAAGTTAAAATAAGTGATAGTTTCTATTTAATTCAACTTAATTTTAATTTTCATTTTTAGAATTTAATTAAGTAACTAGTGTTTTTATATTTTTATTAATTACCTTAGTTAGTAAAGTTATTTTGATAATTTTTTCAGATTTTTATTCTGTCATTTAGTATTAATTAGATTTAATTTTAGTTTTCTTGTTTATTAATTAATATTAAGTATTAAATCTCATATTTAATTTTTATAAAGTAAAACTTAGTTTTTATATTTTTCCTATCTCTAATATAGTATAATAGGTTTTTAGAAAATATAATTTTGAAATTCTACTGTTCATTTTCCATTTTTCTTATTTTATTTGTTTAAAATAGACTTAAGTTAATTAAAAGGTAAATAATTAGTGGTTTAATCTTAAAACATAATTTTTAGAGTTTTTATAATTTTTTAGGATTCCTGTGATGGTTAAGTAATTTTATAAATTTTCTTGTAATTTTCTAAGTTACTTTAGTATTAATATTAATTAAAAGTAGTTTAATTAGTTTAATTAAGTTAAAGAGTTTTCAATTTATAAAAAACTCACAAAAAGACAAAAACATTTATTTTTATTTTTTATACTTTCTTCAAGTTCTAATTTAGGTTTAAAAAATATTTTTGCAAATTTTTAGTTTAATTTGTAATAGTTATAATTTTTAGTTAATTTAAATTAGATTTTAATTTAGATTTTAAATAGTTTAATTAATTAAATAATATTTAAATAGTATTTTAATCATTTTTATAATTTCATTTTCATTTTTAATTTTAAGTTTTAAAAAGTGTCAAAAGCACCCCCTGTAGTTTGATAAATACCAAAATCCCACTTTTTCAGTCCGATTGCGTAAATATGAATTGTGAATACGTGCATATATCTGTATATCTGATTTTTGTGAATATTATATCTGTGTACAAATACCATCATAACAGTAGCAATATCATCTCCACATCATCTGGCTACTGTCCTCAGTGCCACTTTCTCACAAACGATTCTCAAAAACACCATTGCAATCTCGCTGGGACTTTAACGACCCGGGAAAACACTACACTATCACCGGAGTATTGATTCTAAGCTGTTTTTGACTTGTTGACTTTGGTCAATAATATCTGACGGTTCGGGCTCAATCAATAACCTTCTCAACTTTTGACTTGAACACTGTAAACTTTTTCTTAAAATCTCTCTCCTTCATTTGCATTTATTTTTCCATTAGGTTCTGGTGTGATAAAGTTGATTTTAGATCGTTCCAACGAAGTAGGAGTTGTGTTTGATGTAAGTTGATGCAAGTTTTTGTAGTGAAAATTTGATCTAAAACCTTAAAACCTCAATAACGTGTCCTTCTTCTCGATCTCACGGTCATTTTGACAGGTATTTCGCTGAAAACGGAGTTACGGTTCAAAAGTTATGGCCGTTTGAAGTTTGGTTGTCAAAAGTCAAATTCTACGCAGCAAAAGTTAACTCTGATAATCTGTTCTTATGCGTAAACCTTCATCTTATGCGTAGACACTGATCTTATGGTTAACTTGAATCTTACGCGTAACTGATAACTTATGCGTAAACAAAAAGTTAGGCGTAAAGAGAAGTTATGCATAAACTGAAAGTTTAGGCGTAAAATTTTACTTTATGCGTAAGTTTTGGCTTAGGCGTAAGCAATTGTTTATGCAAAAGGTTAAAGAACCAAACAAATCTCTCAAACTTGTCCAAGCTTGAAAGATATCCCGTGTCAAAGTTGTCACAACTCACCATTTCAGGTCATTTACCATTTCAGGTCATTTTCCCGAACTTCGACTTTTTACTATTCATAAATCACTATTCATCAAAACACTATTCATCGTTTTACTATTCATCATTTTCGAGGTCATTCTGATATTCTGAGAAACATTTGGGAAATTTACTATTCACTGAACACTATTCATTTCTGGAAAAGTTTTCACTATTCACTTGCATTACTCATTTCATCGTAAATTTAGTTTACGGGTATTCAAATTCGCGTAACCGGATTGGTTTAGGTGCGAATTCATTTCATTAGTGCTAAGGACACTGCAAACGGACTAGGGACAGTCTGCATATCATCATAACAGCATTTTCATGTTAATCCACTCTTAGGATTTTCAAATTTATATATTTGATACATTTAACGTTTTACGTATAAGTATTTATAATAAACGATAACACCCGGTTTATACACGACGAATATAACTAAATATTCCCACAATGGTCCCGACATATTTTTATGTCCACTTTATCATCATAAAAGTTATAATATTCACTTACCCAGTATTTTGGAAATTTATTTTATTTATAACGTAAGCTTATGAATATTACGACGGTTTTCGTGAAAACTAAACAATAATCACCCGAACACTCAGTAATTGTACCCAACATATTTTTAACATTTTTACAACTTTATTTAGACCCGGATAACTTCGTGAACATTTATTTCTATCAAACCCGGTACCCGATTTTTATTAATAACTCAAAATCCTACACTAATATACACTAAATCACCTCAAATTTCTAATTAAATCACAAGTACCCCTACCCCCCTCCTTGTTCACCCCTAACCGGCCACATGAACACCCCTTAACCTCATGCATTAACTTCCTATTAATAAACTAATAAACCTCTAAAACTAATACTTGAACTAAAACCAAAAATCATTTTCATAACATTTTTAGAACACAAAGTTTTCATCCTCTTCTTTCTTCCTCTCTACCTCACGACCCAACACCAAAATACATGATCAAGTGGAGTTTTTCAAAAGTTTAAAGCATCAAAGTTGTTCCTTTTGTTAGTCTAATCAAGATTCTTGCAACATAAACACAAGAAATCCAAGGTTTCTAATCATCTCATCACCTAGAATTTCAAAGTGAGTATTCAAAATTATTTTCATGTTTTCATCTAATTAACGCATGTATCTTATAGTATTCATGCTTAATTTCATGCTCATACTAGTTATACCACTTTATTTTTGTATACTTTTTGAACATACAAACCCTAGATTGTGATTTAGGTGTTCCTTTGTTAAATTAACTTGATTACTAGTCATTAGGAACCCATGGCACCCTAAGAAGGTGTATGGTAGGATTAGTATAGTTTTGTGAAGTTTGCAAGAGTTTTGATTGATGTAGAAATTAGTTTTGAACCTTGGAAATGGATTTCTAACAAGTAAATATACCTACTGTCCCATTTTGTTAAATTCTGGAAAATCAGTAAACATAAAGTACACTTTGGCAAAATTTTTAGAAAATACTTTCAAAAACGAATCCGTAGGCGAAAGAACGGATTAAAAAGAGTTTATAACGAAGAAGTTATGGTTTTTGCAAGTTTGTTGACGAAAAGTATTTTTCTGAAAATTATATTGCAACTAGCTTTATTTTCTAATAGCAATATTTTTCCTAAGACTTGGAATATATATTTTTTGATAACAACAAGTGCTTTTCCAAAGAGTAGAGTGGTATAGGAACATGAGCATGGACATTCATAACATCATTTGGTGATCTAAATTAGATCGTTCATCATTCATATTAGGTTGCGGCAGTTAACCGTTCATTTTTGTTCACTTCACTTCATTTCAGTATCATCAGTTAAGGTGAGTTTCCATAGCCCCGTTTTCAATTACTTGTTTGATTTCAAATCCCACGGGGGAGAATACATTGCATCAATTACTTTCGTACATGCCCAAGTATTACAAATTCCTTACATTGCTTAAGTTGCCTTGCTATCACGTCACGACAAGTCCCCTTTATTTCATGGACCGTTAATTAAAGTACGAGCGAGAGTGAGTGAATAGATCTATTGAGGGTGACTCCTCCATTCGTGTTTGGGTTGCTCCAACGGAATTACGAATGCATTTCATTTCTGAATTATTAGAGTGCCGGATAAACACTCATTTGGGGCAAAGTTTAGTACGTCTAGCTTCGGGGTCATGAGCTTAAGAGACAATGTAGCATTTTTGACATATTGTCACTTTACTTTATACTTGTGGTGATTGTACATACGATTTAACTTATAAACCTATGATTATTCACCAACATTCGTGTTGACCGTTTTCGCAATGTATTTTCAGGTAACTAAGGCATCATCATATTACATGCATGGAGTCACATTAGGGTGTGCCAGGGATGACACACTACATTTTGGATTTTTCATGCACTTGTGTAAATTATCGTTTGACATTTTCTGAACTTGTTTCTTGTAAACGTTTCAACCTTTGGGACCTATGTTTTGTAACACTGGATGTGTTTTTAATAAATCAAACGATATGTATTTTCCAAACGACACTTTAGGTCGTTCAATATATCCTTGTTATGGTGCTATGACAGTTACACCCCCAGGCATTCCATTCCGCTGCAAGTCAGGTAAATTGGGGGTGTGACAGATTGGTACCAGAGCTAAGGTTATAGCGAACTAGGATGCATCATGATAGGGTTTATGATGTATACGATCCCTAGACTATAACCACATTATCATAGCATCTCATCATTTCATCATAAGTGCATGTTCATTGTTTTAGGTGATTCAATCATACGAGTTATTTATTTTATTTCACCTTGATTATCACAGAACCATGTCTGCAAACCCAAATGTTGTTATACTGTACTCTATCACAGACTCCGATGTTGAAGGCTCTATGTCTTCCACTGCTTGTTCACCACCACCTATTCCTCTTGTACCTGTGTTGCCACTCTTGGCATCAGGTGAGGAAACAGAGCCTTTTGAGGAGGATGAGACTACTCCTACTCCTCATGTTTCCCCTATTGCACCACCCGAGATCACCCGTGCACCCACTGACACATCATCCTCTGCTACCACTATTCCATCAGAACCTAGACTCATGTTTCCACGTAGGAAAACTACTATAGGTCCTAGTAAGAAAGTTTGCACTGCTACATCTACCTTTAAGATCCCTACTATTCCTATGTTACCTACATCACCACCAGCCATACCTGCTACTACATGCATATCTACTTCACTATTTCCGCTTAGGAAGCGTGCGAGGTTTACTACACCAGACTCACCTACTACAGAATCAGAATGAGAACCACCACCAGTATACCATGTAGGTGAGTGCTCGAGAGCAGCTGCTGATAGGGAGCCTACTGCTGCTAGGGAGCCTACAGATGTTACATTAGAGAATCAGTTAGGGGCTCAGCAGGATCAGATTGATAGTTTGGATTATAGGGTTGATGTGGATATCACTACTCGACTTGAGGCGGTTGAGGAGCAGGTCGAGGGATTGATTTTAGGTAGAGTTAGTATCGACGTGTCGTATCATGGGCTTGAGGCATGGCAGTTAGGACATCGAGAGCTGATTGACCAGCTTAGGGGTGAGCTACCAGAGATACGGGATAGAGCTCAGACTACACAGGAGGCTCAGGGAGAGCTGACACACCAGTTGGCAGTAGCACATGAGAGGTTGGCTATGATGGAGGGTAGAGATGCTGCTTTTCAGCTTCGAGTTCAGCATTTAGAGGAGATTGCAGTTATGATGGACAGGGAGATTCGTCGTCTGAGGAGTGCACCTGGAGCATCTGGAGCTCCTGGACCATCTAGGGCACCTGGAGGAGCCTAGACATAGACTAGTATTGTATTAGCTTTTACTGTTTTCCTAGTCCCGAGGTGTGGGACATAGTTCAAGAACTTGTAGTCTTTTGGTTGTTGTACAAACAAATATATCAAGTACGACTCTACTATGTTGGAAATGTTGTGCTATATATATATATATATATATATATATATATATATATATATATATATATATATATATATATATATATATATATATATATATATCGGTCCATGTAGGCCGAAATTTTCATGTATTATATTCATGTGTTGTGATTATATTTATGATGTTTCGTGGTTGCTCTTTATTGTTAACGTATTTATACTTGTTGTGGTTGTATCTATACGTGTTGTGGTTGTATTATTACAGGTTGTGGTTGTACTCGTACATGTCGTGGTTGTATTTATACTTGTTGTGGTTGTATATATACATGTTATGGGTGTATATTTTTGTACGATGACTATTTCTATTATAGTTTTCTCATGGTTGTTGTCGATTATTTATCAGAAGTATGGCGCCAAAGAAAGCAAAGGCTACATCAGAAACACACGCTATGACACAAGCCGCTATCCGCAAGTTGGTCAGGGATAGTATAGCAGAAGCTCTGGAGACTGAGAGAGCTGAAGTTGCTGCTAGGGCTGCTGAGATTCCACCTACTACTGAAGTGGTTCAACCCACTACTGGGCGTGAATGTACTTGGAAGGATTTCAAGATTAGTGATCCAGTCAAGTATAAGGGCACTGAGGGAGCGGTTGCTTTGATCCGCTGGTTTGAGAAGACTGAGAACGTTTTTCTCATGTGTGGTTGCCAGGAGGTTAACAAGGTAAAATTTGCTACTGGAATGCTGCTTGATGAAGCTATGTCTTGGTGGAATTTGTATGCTCAGCCTATTGGTATGGAGAATGCCTACAAGCTCACTTGGGATCAATTCAAGAAACTGATGACTAAGAAGTTTTACCCTCGTACTGAGGTGCAAAAGTTGGAAACCGAATTCTATGAGCTTGTAACGAAAGGTGATGACATTGAGACTTATATCAGGAAGTTTCAGGAGTTGGCTACACTATGTCCAACTATGGTTCCGGATGATGAGAAAAAGATGGAGAATTTTACTGGAGGACTACCTGAAAGCATCCGAGGGGATGTGATGTCTTTCGACCCACAATGAATGGAAGAGGCCATTCGTATAACTCAGAAACTTATGGTCCAAGTGTTAAAAGGAAAGTCTGCTGCAAACAACAACAATAACCGTTCAAACAACACCAACTACAACAACACTCGAAACAACAACAATTATAACAACAATCGAAACCGCAACTATCCCAATAACCGAAACAACAACCCAAACAACAATAACAACAACAAAAGGATGTTTGACAATAACCAAGGTGGAAATGCTATTTAGCCACCACCTAAGAGGCAAGAAGTGGCAAGGGCCTATGCTGCAGGACCAAATGAAGGGAAAGGATATGCAGGTAACCTACCCAAGTGTGGCAAGTGTCAGAAACACCATAACCCAGGACGTTGCCCAGATACATGTGGCAACTGTAAGAAGGTTGGTCACCACACCAAAGATTGCAGGATTCCAAACATGGGTGACAATCAGAAACCACCAGTAACATGTTATGGCTACGGAGAAATTAGACACTTTAGGAGTGAGTGCCCAAAGAGGAAGAATCAAGGAGCTGGAAATCAGGGAGGAGTAGCTTGAGGAAGGGCATATGTTATGGGAGGAGAAGATGCCCGTGAGGACCCGAATGTTGTTACGGGTACGTTCCTCGTTAATAATCGTTATGCATCCATTTTATTTGATTCAGGAGCGGATAGAAGTTTTGTTTCTATTGCATTTGCACCTTTACTTAACATAGACCAACTACCTTAGACATTCCCTATATTGTTGAATTAGCCGATGGGTCTTTAGTTAACACCAACAACGTTATCCGTGGTTGCCCCATCAATTTCCTAAATCATCCATTCAATATAGACCTTATGCCCGTAGAACTTGGAAGTTCTGACGTTGTTATCGGTATGGATTGGTTGTCTCGACATCGTGCAAGGATCATTTGTGATGAAAAAGTTGTTCATCTTTCTTATGGAGGTGAAACTTTAGTTGTTCGCGGAGAGCGAAGTGGAACTAGACTCAGTATTATATCATGCATTAAAACCGAGAAGTACATAAAGAAGGGTTGTTATGCATTTTTGGCTCACATCACGGAGAAGAAGTCGGATGAGAAACGACTTGAAGATGTGCCTATTGTTAAGGAATTTCCAGAAGTTTTTCCGGAATGATTACCAGGACTTCCACCTACACGTCAGGTTAAGTTTCAGATTTAGTTGGTGCCAGGAGCTGCACCAATTGCACGAGCACCATATAGACTTGCACCTTCTGAGATGCAAGAATTGTCTAACCAATTACAAGAACTTCTAGACAAAGGATTCATTAGACCGAGTTCCTCGCCTTGGGGAGCACCGGTTTTGTTTGTGAAGAAGAAGGATGGATCTTTCAGAATGTGCATAGACTATCGTGAGCTGAACAAGTTAACGGTGAATAATCGTTATCCACTACCTAGGATTGATGACTTGTTTGATCAGCTACAAGGTTCCTGTTTTTATTCCAAGATTGATTTAAGATCAGGCTACCATCAACTCAGAGTTCGGGAACAAGATATCCCGAAGACGGCATTCATAACACGTTATGGTCATTATGACTTTCAAGTGATGCCTTTTGGATTAACGAATGCACCTGCCGTATTCATGGATCTCATGAACAGAGTGTGCAAACCATATCTTGATAAGTATGTGATTGTATTCATTGACGATATCCTGATTTATTACAAGAGTAAGAAAGAGCATGAAGCACACCTCAGAACAATATTGGAACTACTCAGGAAGGAGCAATTGTATGCCAAATTTTCAAAGTGTGACTTTTGGATACAAAGAGTTCAATTTCTTGGCCATGTCACTTATAGCCAAGGATTACAAGTCGACCCAGCAAAGATTAAGGCAGTAAAGGATTGGGCTACGCCCAAGTCTCCTACAGAAATTCGTCAATTCTTAGGACTTGCAGGATATTACAGAAGGTTTATTGAAGGGTTTTCTAAGATAGCGAAGTCGCTGACTAAACTGAAACAAAAGAATCAAAAGTACGAGTGGGGAGAGAAACAAGAATCTGCATTTCAGTTATTGAAGCAGAAGCTTTGTAGCACACCGATTTTGTCACTACCAGAAGGTATTGAGAACTTTGTGGTATATTGCGATGCTTCGCATAAAGGGCTTGGAGCTGTGCTAATGCAAAACGAGAAGGTGATAGTGTAACAATTCGCATTTTCAGGTTAACTTTTATTCCTGAAAATTTTACTATTCACTTTTACTATTCACATCCAAAATTTTTATTTCATATTCTCGTAAGTTAAACTATTTTAATGATAATCCGAGAATTTCACACTCGTCGGATCATTTCTGCAAAAATCACGAAGCCGTGTCCGAGATTTACTTTTAGGTTTAAACGTCATTCCAGCATCCCGATATGTCCATAAAACATTATAAACAATAGAAATATGATTTTCTCTCATTTTATGACAATTCCAAAAGTTTTGGAATTTTACGTTTTCCAGTTCAGCGTTTTACGCGAATTACGCGTTTTAGACCTGCGTTTCCAGTTTTTGCAGCGTTTAAGCAACCTGATAGAACTTATCACTCATTAAATAGGCTAAGATAGGTTATATTAATAAGTTCTAACATATTTATAAATTTCATATTTTTAGGATACCCGATTTTAAGTTTCATGACTTAACGACTTACCGTTAGCGATTACCAGGACCAAAACTCACTCCGTAACTTAGATAAGACCATGACTACTCATCTAGTCACCCCTTATCCCATATGAACGTGTATCACAAGCCTTGTTGGCTTGTGATAAGTCTTGAGGACTTTAGGTAGCAAACATGTGTAAAACTTCCTAAGTAAGCCTCCTAAATATCCTAAAAACTAACCTCCTTAAGGCACCTTCCTAGGCACCTTCCTTGCACCTCCTCTTCATGCTATAAATATAGACTCATTTCCTTCCTTTCTTTATAACAAAAACACCACATATAAATCCCTAGCATCATGATCCTTTGATCTTCAAACTACAAGTTACACTACAAAGTTCAAGGTCTTAGTAATCTTTACCTAGTTCTTAAGTTTGTTTGGTGATTCCATGGTTGAATTAGGAGCTACACAAGGTGATTAGGGGCTGAAGTTAAATGGTTTTCACAAGGGTTATATCAAGTCTAGCAAGGGTTACAAGCGTTATGGTGAAGGGTTTACAAGCTTAGGTTTAGTGTCCTAGTTCCATACTTGACTTCCTTTCTTAAGAGAAAGCCAAAAGTTGTAAGAAACCCTTATACACTTTCTTGCTCAATATCATTTTCATGCTTATTATGTTTCTTTCATGCTATATATGGTCTTTGTATTGTGTTCATGATGTATAAAAACTAGTAAAACAAGTTATGGTATATATATGTTAACTTATGTTATTTAAACAAGTAAACTAGTGACTTTTATGGAGAACCACGACCAAAATAGTATAACTATGATATTTGAAACTTACTTACTGTTAATAGGACTTCAAAAGGAAAACATAGCAATTTGAATCACCCAAAACGAGTACACGAGTCAAAAGATACGGCCATAAGAAGTTAGCGAAACCAAAACGCCGAAACTGCCAATACCCTATTGTTTTGCAATCTGCCATTTTGAAAGTCACCCTTCTGGTCCGATTCATCAAAAAGTTAAAACACGAAAGTTGTCCGGAACGACGTTTTCGTTCAAGCAAAAAGAAGCTCAAGCCCTGAAAATGCTTTCTGAGTGATAATTTTCTTCAAATTCTTAACAGCCCATTTTTAGACCAAAGTAACTATATAATGGTTATAATTAGATGAGACCAAGAGGTCTAATGACCTAAAGCCAAGACCACAACCATGGCTAAAGCCAAGGTTGAGTCTCAAGACCATGGTAACAATGACCAAGGTCACGGCAAAGCCATGGCTAAAGACCATATAACTTTTAAAGATCAAAAACTTATATATATGTTATCAAATACTACAATAGTAGGGAGCCTCATGTGAGGAGTTCATTAAGTAAGCCGTCGAGATGAGTTGTGGATTTACGAATTAAAGTGTCCTGGCTCCTCGAACGTTTACTCCATGACTTCTGAATTATGTCGGCCCGAACGGTAGTAAGAGATTTACAACCTATACATGTTTCATAGACCACTTATATTCAACGACTTACACTATATACTAAGTACTACATCATGAACTATATGCAAGACATATATAGGCAATTCTTCGTATTCTTAGACGTTACTCCAAACCTAAGTCACAACGTTCTATTATAGGCTGCTCTTAGAGACTTTCGCGATTCGACTACCACTTTCATTTCTCATTACATAAGCTTAAGGTGAGTCATAGCCCCTACTCTTTTCATACTTGTTTTAACTCTTTGGGGGAGATACATGCACAACTACTTGCTTACTTGTACAAATACTCAAAACATTTATACTTGATTGTTTTATACTTGATTGTCTTATACTTGATTGCATTATACTTGATTTCATACATACATGACTGTCTTTTATCTTTGGGAAGTGGCTCCCAGTAATCTTTTATCTTTGGGAAGTGGCTCCCAGTAAACTTTTATCTTTGGGAAGTGGCTCCCAGTTTTCTTTGGGAAGTGGCTCCCAAGTGAGGTCTTCGGAGATGAAGTAGAGACTCACTACTAATTGCTTAATTGTTTTGATGAACTTATACATGTCTTATTCATACTATATGTTAGCAGTAGGTTGTGAACACACAGGTTGCAAGTCTCTTATGGCGGGATTTGCAACTGAGTGGATTCTCAATGTCTTTGCTGTGTGAACATTCTTTAAGGCTTTTCAACTGTTTTAAGACAAACTCTATGAACTCACCAACCATTGTGTTGACACTTTAGCATGTTTATCTCAGGTTAGTAAGGCGATAGCTAGTGCGTGGAACTTAGAGTCACGCTGCATATTCTGAAGACTTACGCTTTTTATCATTTACCATTCAAAACATTTTGTATACATTTATGTATCATACTTTGGAATCTCATGATTGTAACTTTGAATTCATTAATCGAATGGTAACTTTTCAAAACGTCTCATTTAGAGTTCGTTTTCTATAACTTGTACTTTGTATTATGAAGTAGCACCCCTATGACACAGTCTTCCGCTGTGGTATTTTGGGGGTGTTACAGATAGCTTATGCATCTAGACAGCTTAAGACACACGAGAAGAATTACACTACACACGACTTGGAGTTGGGTGCTGTTGTTTTTGCACTCAAGATTTGGAGACACTACCTTTATGGTACTAAATGTGTAATTTTTACTGACCACAAGAGCTTACAACATATACTTGATCAGAAAGAACTTAACATGAGACAACGTCGTTGGCTAGAATTGTTGAGTGATTACGACTGTGAAATCCGATATCACCCAGGAAAAGCAAATGTCGTAGCAGATGCACTTAGCCAAAAAGAACGACTCAAACCTTTGAGGGTTAGGTCATTAGGAATGACTATTATTTCACCATTGCCATAAAAAATTCTAGAAGCTCAGATTGAGGCTCTCAAGGAGGAAAATCGACCATAGGAGAAACTTTATGGTATGCCCGAGAACAAAAATGGCTTTGTAAAGAGAGCAAATGGAGTGTTATGCTTCAAGGACCGAAGTTGGATACCACTTTATGGTGGAGTACGAGATTTGATTATGCATGAATCACATAAGTCAAAGTACTCTATTCACCCAGGTTCTGAAAAGATGTATCAGGATCTCAAAAAGCTGTATTGGTGGCCAAACATGAAAGCAGAAATAGCTACGTATGTCAGCAAATGCCTTACCTGTACTAAAGTGAAAGCCGAGTACCAGAAACCGTCAGGATTACTTCAACAACAAGAAATTCCACAATGGAAGTGGGAACGTATTACAATGGACTTTGTTACTAAACTACCCAAGACTTCAGGAGGTTACGATGCTATTTGGGTAATTGTTGATCGTCTTACTAAATCAGCACATTTCATCCCTATTAGAGAGACTTATTCCATGGAACAGCTTGCCAGACTTTATGTCAAGGAAATAGTCTCGAAGCATGGAGCACCAGTTTCTATCATTTCAGACAGGGATAGTCGCTTTACTTCAAACTTTTGGAAGTCATTACAAGATTCCTTTGGATCTAAGCTAGACATGAGCGCTGCTTACCATCCACAGACTGATGGTCAGAGTGAGAGAACTATTCAGACACTAGAGGACATGTTGCGAGCGTGTGTGATTGACTTTGGGAATGGTTGGGCTAACCATTTGCCATTAATCGAGTTCTCTTATAACAACAATTACCATTCAAGTATTAAAGCAGCACCATTTGAGGCACTTTATGGTCGTAAGTGTCGTTCCCCAGTTTGTTGGGCAGAAGTTGGAGAGGTACAATGCACAGGTCCAGAGATGGTTAGGGATACAACAGAAAAGATAATACAGATTCGAGATAGGCTTGAAACAGCTAGAAGCCGACAGAAGAGCTACGCAGATGTTAGACGCAAACCATTGGAATTCCAGGTTGGAGACAAGGTCATGTTGAAAGTCTCGCCTTAGAAGGGCGTAATACGTTTTGGAAAGCGTGGGAAGTTAAACCCGAGATACATTGGTCCATTTAAGATACTGGAAAGGATTGGTCCAGTAGCTTACAAGCTTGAATTACCATCAGAACTCAGCAACGTACATAACACATTTCATGTCTCAAACCTTAAGAAATGCCTTTCAGATGAGTCTTCGGTTATACCATTAGAAGAGATTCAGCTAGATGACAAACTTAACTTTGTGGAGGAACCAGTTGAAATCATGGACCGAGAGGTCAAACAGTTAAAGCAGAGTAGAATTCCGATCGTTAAAGTTCGCTGGAATTCTCGAAGAGGTCCTAAGTTTACTTGGGAACGAGAGGACCAAATGCAACGCAAGTATCCACACCTTTTCACCAAACCTATTACCAAGACCAACACTAGCTGAATTCAGGAACTGAATTCCTTTTTGGGTGGGCGACTGTCACAACTCACCATTTCAGGTCATTTTCCCGAACTTCGACTTTTTACTATTCATAAATTACTATTCATCAAATCACTATTCATCGTTTTACTATTCATCATTTTCGAGGTCATTCTGATATTCTGAGAAACATTTGGGAAATTTTCTATTCACTGAACACTATTCATTTCCGGAAAAGTTTTCACTATTCACTTGCATTACTCATTTCATCGTAAATTTAGTTTACGGGTATTCAAATTCGCGTAACCGGATTGGTTTAGGTGCGAATTCATTTCATTAGTGCTAAGGACACTGCATACGGACTAGGGACAGTCTGCATATCATCATAACAGCATTTTCATGTTATACCACTCTTAGGATTTTCAAATTTATATATTTGATACATTTAACGTTTTACGTATAAGTATTTATAATAAACGTTAACACCCGGTTTATACACGACGAATATAACTAAATATTCCCACAATGGTCCCGACATATTTTTATATCCATTTTATCATCATAAAAGTTATAATATTCACTTACCCAGTATTTTGGAAATTTATTTTATTTATAACGTAAGCTTATGAATATTACGACGGTTTTCGTGAAAACTAAACAATAATCACCCGAACACTCAGTAATTGTACCCAACATATTTTTAATATTTTTACAACTTTATTTAGACCCGGATAACTTCGTGAACATTTATTTCTATCAAACCCGGTACCCGATTTTTATTAATAACTCAAAACCGTACACTAATATACACTAAATCACCTCAAATTTCTAATTAAATCACAAGTACCCCTACCCCCCCCCCCCCCCTCCTTGTTCACCCCTAACCGGCCACATGAACACCCCTTAACCTCATGCATTAACTTCCTATTAATAAACTAATAAACCTCTAAAACTAATACTTGAACTAAAACCAAAAATCATTTTCATAACATTTTTAGAACACAAAGTTTTCATCCTCTTCTTTCTTCCTCTCTACCTCACGACCCAACACCAAAATACATGATCAAGTGGAGTTTTTCAAAAGTTTAAAGCATCAAAGTTGTTCCTTTTGTTAGTCTAATCAAGATTCTTGCAACATAAACACAAGAAATCCAAGGTTTCTAATCATCTCATCACCTAGAATTTCAAAGTGAGTATTCAAAATTATTTTCATGTTTTCATCTAATTAACACATGTATCTTATAGTATGCATGCTTAATTTCATGCTCATACTAGTTATACCACTTTATTTTTGTATACTTTTTGAACATACAAACCCTAGATTGTGATTTAGGTGTTCCTTTGTTAAATTAACTTGATTACTAGTCATTAGGAACCCATGGCACCCTAAGAAGGTGTATGGTAGGATTAGTATAGTTTTGTGAAGTTTGCAAGAGTTTTGATTGATGTAGAAACTAGTTTTGAACCTTGGAAATGGATTTCTAACAAGTAAATATACCTACTGTCCCATTTTGTTAAATTCTGGAAAATCAGTAAACATAAAGTAAACTTTGGCAAAAATTTTAGAAAATACTTTCAAAAACGAATCCGTAGGCGAAAGAACAGATTAAAAAGAGTTTATAACGAAGAAGTTATGGTTTTTGCAAGTTTGTTGACGAAAAGTATTTTTCTGAAAATTACATGCTGTTAGACGTTTTTCGTCGGACAAAAAGAAGCTTTAGACGTAACCCGGAGGAGCCGAGCTTTCCAAAATATATTACTACATACTAAGACGTAACCGTGGATATAAAGAACAAGTAAAACGGACTTATAACGACAAAGATATTCACGTTTGAATATCGGCAAAACTCATTTCATTTTGACAGCTTTTGTAAATATTAACACTAAAACTACGTAGTAACTCTAGATTTCTAAAATAATACCAAGTACCCAATTTTATAACTAATGAAGTATTAGTTATTACAAGTATATTTTTATCACTACAAGGCGTTATTTCAAGGATTTCAACCCGAGGATTTCAACATTAACATTGATTCATACGATATATATATAAGTATATATATTGCAACTAGCTTTATTTTCTAATAGCAATATTTTTCCTAAGTCTTGGAATATATATTTTTTGATAACAACAAGTGCTTTTCCAAAGAGTAGAGTGGTATAGGAACATGAGCATGGACATTCATAACATCATTTGGTGATCTAAATTAGATCGTTCATCATTCATATTAGGTTGCGGCAGTTAACCGTTCATTTTTGTTCACTTCACTTCATTTCAGTATCATCAGTTAAGGTGAGTTTTCAGAGCCCCGTTTTCAATTACTTATTTGATTTCAAATCCCACGGGGGAGAATACATTGCATCAATTACTTTCGTACATGCCCAAGTATTACAAATTCCTTACATTGCTTAAGTTGCCTTGCTATCACGTCACGACAAGTCCCCTTTATTTCAAGGACCGTTAATTAAAGTACGAGCGAGAGTGAGTGAATAGATCTATTGAGGGTGACTCCTCCATTCGTGTTTGGGTTGCTCCAATGGAATTACGAATGCATTTCATTTCTGAATTATTAGAGTGCCTGATAAACACTCATTTGGGGCAAAGTTTAGTACGTCTAGCTTCGGGGTCAAGAGCTTAAGAGACAATGTAGCATTTTTGACATATTGTCACTTTACTTTATACTTGTGGTGATTGTACATACGATTTAACTTATAAACCTATGATTATTCACCAACATTCGTGTTGACCGTTTTCGCAATGTATTTTCAGGTAACTAAGGCATCATCAAATTACATGCATGGAGTCACATTAGGGTGTGCCAGGGATGACACACTACATTTTGGATTTTTCATGCACTTGTGTAAATTATCGTTTGACATTTTCTGAACTTGTTTCTTGTAAACGTTTCAACCTTTGGGACCTATGTTTTGTAACACTGGATGTGTTTTTAATAAATCAAACGATATTTATTTTCCAAACGACACTTTAGGTCGTTCAATATATCCTTGTTATGGTGTTATGACAGTTACACCCCCAGGCATTCCATTCCGCTGCAAGTCAGGTAAATTGGGGCTGTGACAAAAGTATTCCACTAACTTGTCCAAGCTAGGAAAGTACTGAGTAAAACTTCTGCGTAGAACATAAGAGTAGAATCCAACCTTATGCGTAAAATCCAAAAATCTTACGCGTAACTTTCCAATGTTTTGCGTAAGATCAAAACTTCTGCGTAAACTTCATCTTAAGCATAGGAAATCAATCTTATGCGTAGGAATCAGAACTTATGCGTAAAATTTCAACTTAAGCGTAGGAACTTATGCAAAGACGTCAACTTAAGTGTAAAACTCCAATCTTATGCGTAGAAAACTCCAACTTATGCGTAGAAAACCAAAGTTATGCGTAGGAAAATGAACTTTTGCGTAAAACGAGGGTTTTTTGTATAAACTTATGCGTAGGAATGTAACTTAGGCGTAGGAAGAGGGTTTTATGCTTAAACTTAAGCATAAACAGTACTATTTGTACTATTTCTGCCAAAAAGTTGGATAATGCTTGTCCTTTTTATGCGTAAGATGACCAGAACCTCAAAAATCCTAATTTTTTCAACCAAAAACACTTTTTCCACTTGTTTCTTTTGATCAAATCTTTCCCAAAACACTTAGAATCACTAAAACTTCAATAAAGACAACAACTTTAACACTAAAACACTTAAAAATCAAGACTTTTGCAAGAAAAGTACACGTTATAAAGGAAAAACGCAACTTTTATAAAAAAAAACTTGATGAAAACTATTTCCACACTCTCCTAAATCATTGGTGGGCGATTGATACCACTTGTAGGACCTTATACCTATCAACTTTAACACAAATATAGCATGTAAATGAAGTAAAGATGGTGACTTGAAACAATGTATGTCTGGCGTTAATATTGATAAATAGAGTAATAAGATGAAGAGAACTTTTATTAAAAACACACACAATACACACACAGGCACACACCTCGAATGAGCTTTTGAGGTGTTTATATAGTAAGTTACATCATGCCCTAAAAGGCTTTCTATGGGCTTTGACTAATGGGCTTGGTTTACATTTTCTAATAAACGCTTACATGATATACTTAATAAGTACCAAGTCCATAGCCCAATATTCTTAATTATTACAATACTTGTCGACTCAATAATGATCGTCACTTCTAATGCTAACAATACTACTTGTTGATTTTGGGTTTATCGATGTCTTCTCACAGGCTGATACGCTTAATGATAAAGTGCTTCCAGTTAGTGCTACACATACACATCAGTATGCTGATTCCGATTAATCGAAATCAGCAGGGGAGAGAAATGTGTACACCAAGGACGCACAACAAGTTCACGTGATCGGGTGTAATGTCATAAGAAACAAATTAAAGATCATCAGTGTTTCAACTTGTTATTTTGGTGTTATCATTTCATGTGTAAGTTACGAGCTGAGTAGTTATTTGTATGATAACAGGAATGCCATTTGGTTAGATGAAGATGTTGATATTCAATTCCCCAAATGGACAATCTTGAAGAAGATCGAGTCTATAGTCTATTCTACATTTTCTGTTGCGTGCTAGAAGAATAAAGACGATATGCATTAATTATCAAAAGACTTCTTCATATTCAAGGCATTCATCTTAAAGGTTGTCAGTTTGGAGGAGAGCACTAATTAGGGGAGAGTGAAAAGTCTGTGTTAATCCCTAATTAGAAGTGCTCACATTGTTACCCTGCAAGTTGATTCTCATAGGATAAAGTTGAGCTAAATATGTTCTTCTCACAAGATTTCAAGTATATGTGTGTATAATGTGTTGCTGATTCTGAGGTATCAAAACCAGCAAGGGGGAAGGAGACATACATCTCAACGCACAACGAGTACACTTGATAAACTTTATACCTATTTTGAATTAAAGTTATTCCGGGAAGACAAATGTCATAACCGCAGAGAAACTCAGTGTTTTAACTCGTGGCTTGTGATGTATTATTCAACTACTTGGGGGAAGTGGTCTCTTGATACATGTGGTATGTATTACTTCAGTTTTTAGTAGGAAGAAATATGAGAAGGATATTTGGAGAGTGAGATGATATTGCTTATCAACATCTTCTTATGAGCTAATATGAGTTATGGTAAAGTGCTTCTAGTTAATGATTCATGTACACAATGTTATACTGATTTTGATGAGATCGCAACCATCAGGGGAGAGATAGGTGTACATTAGGGTTGCACAGCAGGTTCACATGACCGGGCTTAATCAGTAATTCTGGATTTGATATCCACAGAGATGGTCAGTGCTTCAACCTGTTACCTTGGTGTTATCGTTTCCACTTGTGTTGGGTACACGTGTACATTATAAACTGAGTTGTTATATGTAAGACAACTGGAATGCATTTAGTCAAATGAAGATGTTGATATCCTGTTCCCCCGAATAGACAACTGCAAAAAACCGTAGAGTAACGTGCACATCGGGGATGCACAACAGGGCCATGTGATCGGGATTAATCCTATATTCCGGAATTGATAACCGCAAAGATGGTCAGTGTTTCACCTTGTTACTTCGGTGTTAACGTTTTCTTCGGGTTTTTGAGCTTCATACAATGAGACTGTTTGCATCACTACCAATACTTGGGGGAAGCGGTCTCAAGAAGATGATTGTCGGTTTGGGGGGAAGCTATCAAAGCTACACATTGAGGAGGCTTAAACTCAGACGATTATTCAAGAGCCTCAAAAGCTTTGGTGGTGAAAGTTTAAGAGATGTTGACTACAGATTATTAAATTGTATAGTATCCTTTGTATATATATCAAACCTAAAAGAAAATAGAAAAATATAAAACATACAAAAACCATAAAAATCAGAAAAATATAAAATGCCAAAAATATTCTTCTCACGACACGTCTCTCGTATAATCGATGTGGAAAACTAGAAGGGGGGTTGAATAGTTTACCGATTTTTGACTTGATTATCTTTAAAAAAAACTTTACGTTTGTTTAAAGATATAAACACAACTTTACATGTTCAATTCTTTGAAAAGCTTTACGTGTGAATAACAATCCTAACTTTACCTTTTTAGTTATTTGAAAAGCTTTACGTTTGTTTAAAGATATAAACACAACTTTACTTGTTTAATTCTTTGAAAAGCTTTACATGTGATTAGCAATTCTAACTAAAGACAATATGTAATAAGCAAAGATAAAGAAATGATCAAACCACAACACGAATGTTTATCGTGGTTCGGCTACAAGGACTCTTTTTCCTTGCCCTACATCCACGCCCCGAGTTTCCAACTCGAGAGTTATAAGCACTAATCAACAAGCTCCTTTCCCGATGGAGAAACCTTTACAACATCACTTACACTTTTACCGACACTAAGCTAGATGTCGAGTTCTTTTACACGGGTACAACCACTCCCATCGTCGCTTACACTTTTACCAACACTAAGCTAGATGTCGAGTTCTTTACCAAGGGTATAACCACTCCCTTTAGTTCTTTTACAAGGGTACAACAACTCCTGACACACTATGTATTTTGAGGCCTAAAATACTAACCAATCACTTCTACACACATGATACAAATGAAGTATAAACTACCAAAGCTTATACATGACAAAGCTAACAAGACTTGCAACTTTAGAGTTGAAGCTTGTAACTTCTTGAATGATCTTGTGAAGTCCCTTGCTACATAAGAGGATCACACAAGTCAAATGTTACAGAGTTAGTTGAGAGAGTATATGAAAAATATGTCCTAAAGTGATTTTACAAAACAAATAAGTTGCTTGGTATTTATAGTAAAACAAACAGCAGGTTTGGCGGATACGGCAGAACCCTCAGATGTGTTCCGCCCGTGTACCCCCAGGGTTCCGCCAGGCTTGCAGTAAGTTTTACGATAAATAACACAAACCAACCAAAGTCACATCATCAACAACTAGTCAAACACATTAAATCCAAATTGGAAAGCTTTCAAAAGTATGTAAGATGTTATGGCAAGTCAAATACACAAACTTGACATAAATGAATGATGTGACAAGACACTTTCTAATTAAAGAAATAAAAACAATGTTTTGTTTAAAAGGAAATGTAAACCTTAGTTTAAACAAGACTTAAACACTAAAGTGATGATTTACTACTAGCTAAAGTTCATACTTTGTCATTAACAAAACTTAGCAAAGATCGTAAAATATAAATAACATTTTTAGGCGATATTTGTATTAACAATCTCCCCCTTTTTGTTGATGACAAAACATAAACTTTATTTATAAGTAAGCCACTAGTTTTATTGTTAAGTCTTATAAAGTTAGTATAAAAACTTTTTTTTTTTTTTTGATTTTTTTTTTGATATGCAATAGTTAAGAAAATTTTTTTTTTTGAAACAAGTTTATATATAAATTCTCCCCCTTTTTGTCGAAACAAAAAGAAGAGTAGCGAAGCGGAAGTATGCACTTGCTCCCTCTTGGCCCTAAATGGAGTGCCAAGAGAGGAGACATGGATTTTGAACCTACAAAAAAAATGTTAGTTGCCGCACAAGACAAGTCATGAAAGCATTTCATGTCTAAAACACAACTAAGAGTTGTGAAGCGGAATAATGCAATGCTCTTGCTCCCCCTTGAATATTACTCCCCTAAATGGAGTATTAAGGAAAGAAAACATGGATAATAATCCTACAAAAAGAAAGGTTAGTTTCTGAAACACAAGATATATGTATGCTACCATAGTGAGGTATAGTTTACTCATTATACCTAAATGGTCAACAAACAATGCAAACCTTATAGTAGAATGAAATTCATTTCATGTTAAAATTTTGACTCTTAGAAAGTCAAATACAAGAAATTAGGACGACATCATCCTACTTCATAAAAATAAAGGAAAACTAAATATAAACTAAGAACATAAAAAGCTACAAGGAAATCATCATTTTCCTTAATGAGAAATATTTTCCAAAAACAAGGCTAAGGTTGTTTAAGGATGAAAATGTGTGTTGTAGATTGTAGCGGGTTTTATTTAGAAGGTTGAGAGGGTGACACGGTTTTGGTTTGCTGGTTTAAATGGGAAACATTTTCCAAAACAAACGGTTTTGTTTCATTTTGGAGACTCTAAGGTTGAGGTGGGTGAGACAAGGATTGTAGGCGATCCAAAATGTGGTTTAGTATAAACCTCATTTCTTCGGATAGCTCGCGAATTTCCCTTCGACACCCTTCACTAATGTGAGCAGTTCTTTCGCAATATCCGCACTCATGGCAGGGAAAGTTTGGTGGAAGAGAGGTTTGATTTGTTGGTGGTGGATTGTTTGAACTTGAAGGAGCAAATGTAGATGGTTGAGAGGTGTTTTTGCTTCCTTCATTAGTTGAGTGTAGTGTTGTTTGTAAAACCATAATATGGTTGATTTAAGAGTCAACCATACGTTTGAAGCCATGAAGGTGGTTTAGATGAGTGTCAATCTCATCATTATGGTTTGAAGGTTTTTCCCATATGGATGCTTATATTTTCTTATAGGAAGAAAGTAGAGATTCAAATTGTTGGGAATGTTCTTGTGGTGATGGTTGTTGTTGTTGTGGTTGTTGGTTTTGAACAAAATGGTGGAAGCTTGGTTCGCCGGAAGGATTACCATGAAGGTCTTTGTAAATTGGGTGAAACACAAATGATTGTGAGTGTGTATGACCTTGATCATTTAGAAAAATTGATGGTCTAGCATAACGGTAAGCCAACCGTTCTACCAATGATGGTTGATGTGGTTCATCATCTAATTGCTCACTAGGTTGTTGTTGGGTTTCCATTTGAGCAATGGTGTCAAAGAGTGACAAGGATGGTGGACTTGATGATTTGGGTGATAGGTCTTCTAATGTTTCCAAATAGCGTAGTGGTGATGTTGGTGGTGTATGGAAAAGTTCCATTGGTGTAAGTGTTGGTGATTGAGGTGATGGAGTTTTTGATGGTTGAGCTTGTTGAGAAGGTGATGTTGAATCACTTGAAGGTCTAGTTGGTGGAGGAATGGTGGCTATGTTGGTGTTGCAATGTGGTGGAGAGGGTGTTGGAGTAGCAAGATTAAGCAAATCTTGAATAGTGATCACATTGGTATTGCAAGGTGTTGAGGATGGTGTTGAGGTAGTAGGGTTAAGGAAATCTTGGATAGGTGAAGAAATGTTTAGTGAAGCATCACTTAAAGATGATGAGCTTGACTTGACGGTTTTGTTGAAGCAACAAGGTTTAACACTAATCTTAGTGGTTTTTGCCAAAGATTTTGATGACTTGGATGAGGTGTTGGATTTAGTCATTTTAAAGGTATGGTTTTGAGGTTTTGAGAGAGGAAATTTTGATGGTGATGGTGTGATTTGAATTGTTGCAAAACTTTCAAATTTATAGGGTGGAAGAGATGTTGAAATGGGTGTTTAGATTTGATGTTCTACCATTCAAAGATTGAGGTTTCAAATGATTTTCATGAACATGTCACATCATTTGATGTCAATCCAATGGAATAGGGTGGAGTGAAAGACCAACATATGCACTCAATGCTTTGTGATCATGGGATGTGATTTGGTTGAAAATGTTCCAATGGTTTGAAGGATCCTTTAAAAGGGTTCCTTGGGTTAGTTATGTTTGAATTTGAATTTTTTGGTGGGAAGTGACTTTCTAATTGTTTTAGTGAGTGAGAGTTGTCCTAATATGGTTATTGCAGGTAATGGAATATGTTTCTCACTAAAGATAATGGTTTGACACTTTACAAGTTTTGAACTTAAGAAAAATGACAAAAATTTTCTGCAGGTGACTGGCGGAACCCTCGCGGAACACAGGCGGAACCCTGGTTTGGGTTCCGTTTGGTCCGTTGGGCCATTTCTGGGTTGCCCAGAAATTACACAGGCGGAACCCATTCTAGGGTACCGCCAGATCCGCCAAACCTGAAAAACGAGACAGTCCACTAATTTGACCCGCGAGACGATTTTCAAATTTTTCGAAAACTCTTAAAAATGAAAATTTATTATATGTCTGATTAGGAAATGCAAAAATTTGGCATGTAGACATTCATATCATATGACTTTGACCGGGGGCTAGCGATTTTCACTAAACCTAGTGAAATTAACTATAAGCATAAAAATTGACAAACACCTCAAATATTGTCATTATGCATAAAAGCTCATACAAAACATAATCCAATAAACGTAATAAAGCATGAACGTGAAAAACAATACAAATCACATAGTTTAACACATACAAGGTTCTAAAACCTTCATAAGCCAAACACTCCTTAATCACGCTTCTCACAACCGGTCTATCTTCTTATTGAGCTTGCTTAGGTACCTTCCAAAGCACTTGAGAATTCCTTTGGTTTGCTTAAACTCTTCGGATGCATTGTCAATGACGGGGAGTTCTTGAAGGTAGTCTAAAGGAGGTAACTTAGAGTTAGGAAGTTTATCGTCCTCGCTCATGTCGGATGATGATGATGATGGTGAAGGTGAGCGAGTACGTTTGCCCTTAGCTTTGAAAACTCATTTATCACTTAGAGGGACGAAGATGTGAGGAACGAGAGAATAGTCAAGGCACATTCCATTATCGTTAGGAAGAATGGGTGAGATTGCTCTAAAGAGGCGGGTG
Organism: Artemisia argyi; assembly: GCA_030686995.1. Classification (NCBI taxonomy): domain Eukaryota; kingdom Viridiplantae; phylum Streptophyta; class Magnoliopsida; order Asterales; family Asteraceae; genus Artemisia; species Artemisia argyi. Next base: position 132,708,123 of record CM060692.1, read on the forward strand.
AGAAGCATTCCATAAGGAAGAGCGGTTGTTCCTACCAAGGGTATGTCGGCCATTCTTTTGGCAAGGTAATAGGCTAAGTTAAAAGGTTGACCGGTGGAAATGCTATAGAGCATGTAGCTAAGACATGTGTTGACATGATCTCTATTTCCTATGGAACTTATAACATTGGCTCTAAGAATTTCTTCCCATTTCTTAGATTGTGGTTTGAGCTCATTGATTTTCATACCAAAAGGGTCCTTATCTACCTCTTTACCCGAACGATTCTTCCTAGTTGTTGAGGTTCTAAGAAATAGATGCTCACGAATTACTTCCTTATTCGCAAAAGGAGTGTCGTATGGATGAAAGCGCTCAATGGAGTCAAGACTAGAAAGAGGCCACTTATCCGTGTAGAGACATGTACCAACATTAGGGACACCAAGAATTGTTGCAAAATCTTTCAACGATATGATGTTTGGTATTTGATTGGTTTTGAAGGTTAGTGAGAATCCACCATCGTCATCGAAGTAAAGGGTTAAGGTTGCATAGAATTCAAAGATGAACCTAGGGCAAATTTGCTCATCGATGTCTAGGAGGCAATCAAAGTTGATTGCGGCAAAGTTTTGGCGAATGGATGTTCCCTCTAGGAAGGATGGATCCATGGTTGTTCCTTCATGAACATAGCGTTTTTCTAGACCTTTAAAGGTTTCAAATTGATCTTTCGTAAGACCTTTGGTCCTATGGTGTTTGGGTAAGTACTTAAGGGTTTCCTTGTGATCGGAGAAATTTGCGGGAGGCATGTTGATTCCTAGAAAACACAAAATTTTATTTTAATGACTTTTAACAATGTGGATGTTCTAATATGTTCCTATATGCAAACAATGTGGATACTTGGTTATCTTGACTCATTTTGATGCCTAAATTGTTTTCTTATGCAAGTTTTGTTTTAAAAACAAAAGATAACCAAGACTCTCCTAATTGAATGTGTCTTCGATTGAATGTACCCGAAAATACATATTAGTTATGTATCCCCTTTAGCATTCAAGAGACAATATGCACGTGATATTTCAATAATATTTTTCATTTGTTTTAACAATGTGGTGAAGAGTTATGTTCTAGTTGTGGATTGTAATTTTTAAAAGACAATGCACTTGGTGTGTTTGGCAAATCAAAATAACAACAAAAAGGATACAATTCTTAACTAATGGAAGACATGATTAGTTAGCAACCAAGTTTTTCATGAATCAAAAAGTTCTATGCATAAACCCTAAGATTCTAGTTAATGAATATAAATGAGAATGTTATACTTGAATCAAAAATGCAATTAGGATTAGAACACTTACAAAGTTGATTGGATTTGAAGAGGTTAGATTGAAAGCCCTAAATTTCGTATGGTTATGTGTTTTTGAGAGGGTGATGGTTGTTTGAAAAGTGAATGATTAAGTTAAGAGGGTGTTTGGTTTTGAAATTAAAAAATAAAACATCCTGCAGATTTAGCGGACCAGGCGGAACCAAAGGGAGGGTTCCGCCCGTATGGTCTGAGGGTTCCGTGGGTACTACTGGAAAAATTCAAAAGGAATTGTCTTGATTTTTGTGGTTTTATCCTAATGTTCAAAACTAAGGTTTTAGGTCTTATGAGTCTTTGACTAAGCCTAGGGATGATGAATGCTTCTCATTCAAGTGGTTTTGTAAAAACTTTGATAGAATGGTTAACGTATAAGACTTTCTTAGTTAAGACGTTCCTCAATGAACATTTTTACCAAGGCGATGATGATGGATCACAATGTGTCAATAAGGAACATAATGGATTGAATTGTTGCTGAAGTCAATGCTTCCTTCGTTGAAGGGATAACAATGTAGATAAAAGAATTCCGTTGTTGACACGAATTTGCTTGTTCAAGTGGAGCTTGTTGATGTGCTTCTCCATTCGATACTAATTTGAGAACTTTAAGTGTTTTGAAGAATCATTGGGTAGGTAAGTATAAAAGTGCAAGTACCACTTGGGCTTTTCTTGTCAACTTATTACCCACATAATTCTATTTGGAATACACTATGGTTTCTATTCCCTTTCTTTTGGGATACCATAATCCTAGTTTTGTAGTGCCTCATGAAGAATCCAAACAAGCTCTTTCGGGAGAGTTGTTTTGGGATCTTTTCTAAAAAGAACGAGCACATAGACAAGCGCTAAACATAATGTTGGATTTATTTGTTGTAAGAACAAGTATGCTTCCAAACATTTCTTTATGTTTAGTTTTACCTACGGATTTACTAATCTCATTCTTGATAAGTCATAAAGGACTTAATCATTGTGAACATGTGAATAACTAGGAATGTCTTTCAGTGATTATCCCTTGCTTTTGGAGCTTGCTTAAAAAAATCATTCATAGATTTACATTAATTTCTATTTTGAAAGATCCATTTTATTTTAATGGTTGCTTTACTCAAATGTCCAAAAACACTTTTTATCAAATTTGTTTAAATCACAACTATGACTTATGAATCAAGTTTTTATGACCTTGTCAATATTGCTTGACTCATTGTTCGACACAAGACGAAAGGATATTGTTTTTCAATCTTAATAGTTCATCTTCCTTGTTATTGATCTTTACTTGTCTTATCAATTTTGGACCTTCGGCTAAGTCATCATCTACCAAAAATGATATCTTAAAAGGAGGTGGTCTTTCATCGAGTGTTAAATTCAATGACTCCTCAACTCTTTGGGTTTATTTGCTTAAAACACTATGAGTGTAAATGTCCGAGAGATGCAACATCATAAGACTATGGGTCAAATTTGATGTGCAAATCCTAGATGTTTATAAATCATTTTCTCCCAATCATCCTAATGAATTCAAATGATTTATTTTTCTTCGTGTGTCTTATATGAAATTTTAACAAAAGAATGTTTGAATTTAAGACACAATTTGAAAATGTAAGGTATAATGTCAAAAGACGTTGTACTACAAACATCAATGAAATGTTGTGGTTTGGCTAGATTTGCAAGCATCACAAAAGTGTTGGTTGTCTCATCACTTAGGAGATTCTTAGTTAGTTCACTTGTAGACAAGTATTAAGTAAGACTCACTCAAGAGTTAGTCGTATCTTTTCCCGAAGGTTAAAAGAAGTAAAACACCTTATATCTCCTACTTAAAGTAGTGTCTAAGTCCTTTAATCACAAAGGATCTAATCCTTATTGTTACTTACACAATATAACCATCTAAGAGTAAAAACTACTAGTATCACACATGATAGAACTTAATACTAATCAATATGAAACACTGAAAGGTGAGTTGAAGAGACGGGTACCTTTTAAGCTCCATAGATTAGCCATCAAGAAGATAATCATAAAGCAAATAATCAAGACTCGTAGAAAAGCTAAACTCAAATACTTATGAATCCAAGAAGGTTAGATAAACACATAAAAATATTTGAACATGATATCTTTATCTTTTTATCATGAGCTCCTACTAGAGATAGAATTACTCCTACAATTCTCTCCAAAGTTAAACACAACTTGCTTTGTTTTACTTGTTTATGGTTCATTAGAGTTAAATCCTAATCCGGTTCTATCTCTAAATGACTTTTGACTCTTCAAACAACATTCAAGAGCTTTTGAACTTTCTTCAAATTTAGCAAGCATTTTTCCTTTTTCATTTTGTCTTTGAATTTCATGTTTGTAATCTAGACATAATTTTCATTCTAAATCAATTTCAACATGACTCTCAAGTCTAGACATCTTATCTTCTAACATGATTTCTTTTTTCAAAATTATTCACACAAGATTTTGAAGGTTAGTTGTTAAAGATAGTTTTTAGGTCCATGTTGCACAAAAGTTTAGACTTATTTTCTAGTTTAGAAAACTCTAGAAAAAATGTGTCAAAGCAAAAGTGTTTGGTTTCAAAATCTACCTTGCTTGATGTTTTATCTAGTTGAGAATCACAAGCCGGATGGTTGACTACATCTTCATCCGTGTTATACCATGAATCGTTAGCAAGTCCACTTAAGAGCAGGACATGAGTAATCATCTTCACTTACACCTTCATTTAAAACATTTAAACTAGTAGCACATGTATTTATCTCAACTAAATGTCTATCTACTAATTTTTCAAAGACTTCTAATTCATATGTGAGATCAAGTTGATCATCTTTGACTTGACATATTTCTTGATGAAAGTATAACATATTTTTTCAAATATCATTAGTCGTTTGACAAAAATACACTCTTTCATATTCGGTACTTGATAAAGCTTTATAAATCATTGTCTTAGCTTTAGTATTTTTATAAAGTTTAGGATAGTCATATTGGTTTTCAAAACTTGTTTTCGTTGGTTTGAAATCACCAATATCCCAAAGATCTTGATCAATTGATTTTACATAGTTTTCAAATATACTTTTCCATTCAAGGAAGTTTTATTTTTCAAATAGCGGTGGGTTTTGAATAGGTTAACCTTCTTTGAGATTTTCAAAATCCATGGATCGATCCAAGGTTTAAAATACACTATATTTTAAAGATCTTGAGTAACGTAGCTCCTGATGCCAATTGTCGAAAACTAGAAGGGGGGTTGAATAGTTTACGGTTTTGTGACTTGATTATCTTTAAAAAAAACTTTACGTTTGTTTAAAGATATAAGCACAAATTTACATGTTCAATTCTTTGAAAAGCTTTACGTGTGAATAACAATCCTAACTTTACTTGTTTAGTTCTTTGAAAAGCTTTATGTTTGTTTAAAAATATAAACACAACTTTACTTGTTTAATTCTTTGAAAAGCTTTACGTGTGATTAGCAATTCTAACTAAAGACAATATGTAATAAGCAAAGATAAAGAAACGATCAAACCACAACACGATTGTTTATCGTAGTTCGGTTACAAGGACTCTTTTTCCTTGCCCTACATCCGCCCCGAGTTTCCAACTCGAGAGTTATAAGCACTAATCAACAAGCTCCTTTCCCGGTGGAGAAACCTTTACAACATCGCTTACACTTTTACCGACACTAAGCTAGATGTCGAGTTCTTTTACACGGGTACAACCACTCCCATCGTCGCTTACACTTTTACCATCACTTAGCTAGATGTCGAGTTCTTGATACATGTGGTATGTATTACTTCAGTGTTTAATGGGAAGAAATATGAGAAGGATATTTGGAGAGTGAGATGATATTGCTTATCAACATCTTCTTATGAGCTAATATGAGTTATGGTAAAGTGCTTCTAGTTAATGATTCATGTACACAATGTTATGTTGATTTTGATGAGATCGCAACCATCAGGGGAGAGATAGGTGTACATTAGGGTTGCACAATAGGTTCACATGACCGGGCTTAATCAGTAATTCTGGATTTGATATCCACAGAGATGGTTAGTACTTCAACCTGTTACCTTGGTGTTATCGTTTCCACTTGTGTTGGGTACATGTGTACATTATAAACTGAGTTGTTATATGTAAGACAACTAGAATGCATTTAGTCAAATGAAGATGTTGATATCCTGTTCCCCCGAATAGACAACTGCAAAAAACCGTAGAGTAATGTGCACATCAGGGACGCACAACAGGGTCATGTGATCGGGATTAATCCTATATTCCGGGATTGATAACCGCAAAGATGGTCAGTGTTTCACCTTGTTACTTCGGTGTTAACGTTTTCTTCGGGTTTTTGAGCTTCATACAATGAGACTGTTTGCATCACTACCAATACTTGGGGGAAGCGGTCTCAAGAAGATGATTGTCGGTTTGGGGGGAATCTATCAAAGCTACACATTGAGGAGGCCCAAACTCAAACGATTATTCAAGAGCCTCAAAAGCTTTGGTGGTGAAAGTTTAAGAGATGTTGACTACAGATTATTAAATTGTATAGTATCCTTTGTATATATATCAAACCTAAAAGAAAATAGAAAAATATAAAACATACAAAAACCATAAAAATCAGAAAAATATAAAATGCCAAAAATATTCTTCTCACGACACGTCTCTCGTATAATCGATGTGGAAAACTAGAAGGGGGGTAGAATAGTTTACCGCTTTTTGACTTGATTATCTTTAAAAAAACTTTACGTTTGTTTAAAGATATAAACACAACTTTACATGTTCAATTCTTTGAAAAGATTTACGTGTGAATAACAATCCTAACTTTACCTTTTAAGTTATTTGAAAAGCTTTACGTTTGTTTAAAGATATAAACACAACTTTACTTGTTTAATTCTTTGAAAAGCTTTACGTGTGATTAGCAATTCTAACTAAAGACAATATGTAATAAGCAAAGATAAAGAAACGATCAAACCACAACACGATTGTTTATCGTGGTTCGGCTTCAAGGACTCTTTTTCCTTGCCCTACATCCACGCCCCGAGTTTCCAACTCGAGAGTTATAAGCACTAATCAACAAGCTCCTTTCCCGGCGGAGAAACCTTTACAACATCGCTTACACTTTTACCGACACTAAGCTAGATGTCGAGTTCTTTTACACGGGTACAATCACTCCCATCGTAGCTTACACTTTTACCGACACTAAGCTAGATGTCGAGTTCTTTACCAAGGGTACAACCACTCTCGTTAGTTCTTTTACAAGGGTACAACAACTCCCGAAACACTATGTATTTTGAGGCCTAAAATACTAACCAATCACTTCTACACACATGATACAAATGAAGTATAAACTACCAAAGCTTATACATGACAAAGCTAACAAGACTTACAACTTTAGAGTTGAAGCTTGTAACTTCTTGAATGATCTTGTGAATTCCCTTGCTACATAAGAGGATCACACAAGTCAAATGTTACTGAGTTAGTTGAGAGAGTATATGAAAAATATGTCCTAAAGTGATTTTACAAAACAAATAAGTTGCTTGGTATTTATAGTAAAACAAACAGCAGGTCTGGCGGATACGGCGGAACCCTCAGATGGGTTCCGCCCGTGTGCCCCAGGGTTCCACCAAGCTTGCAGTAAGTTTTACAATAAATAACACAAACCAACTAAAGTCACATCATCAACAACTAGTCAAACACATTAAATCCAAATTGGAAAGCTTCCAAAAGTGTGTAAGATGTTATGGCAAGTCAAATACAAAAGCTTGCCATAAATGAATGATGTGACAAGACACTTTCTAATTAAAGAAATAAAAACAATGTTTTGTTTAAAAGGAAATGTAAACCTTTGTTTAAACAAGACTTAAACACTAAAGTGATGATTTACTACTAGCTAAAGTTCATACTTTGTCATTAACAAAACTTAGCAAAGATCGTAAAATATAAATAACGTTTTTAGGCGATATTTGTATTAACAATCGATATTATGTACGATTCTAGAAATCTCATTCAATAATGACACAGATTCATACATATGCATGAGCAAGAGTTTTTCTATCTTTTAAAATAATGTTTTCTTAAACATGTCGTATCTAAAAAAAATTCTTTCAAAATGGCTTGCAGTTAATTCAGACTGTAACCCGAATTTAAATTATGGCTTGCCATTACTTCATATAGCAAGCCACTTTTCAAAATGGGGAAAGCTCATCGCCATAAAGATGGTTGTTCCTCCCACTGGGTGAAGTTCACCCGGGCACGGATTACTTTATATCCGCGTTTCTTCGATCTAATGTACGTTTCAGTGCATTATTTCTAGTTTAAGAAGAGAAGTCTTTTTTTTATCAAAATAAATAATTTTCCTTCTATGATTCTTTTGAAAATTATTTGTGTTTAAAATGGTGGTGTGAAACAATATTTTAAAATCAATCGGACTTAAATTTTTTTTCATAAAATTTGCCACTCAATCTATGACATAAGGTTTAAACTTTTCATTTAAATTTCAAATAGAAAACGTGTCATAGATTGAGGGGGAGAGTGATTTCAAATTTTATTTTAGATCATCAAATGTTTTTCTTTGTACATCAAAAGTAGTGAATAAGCATTTGTTGTTATGTGTCAGTGTATGAACTTTTCATGAGTTTCGTGTTAAACTCCAATTCTTTTATAAACTCATCATTACTGACAACAACAAAGTCCCTCATAATTTGAGGGGGAGCGTTAATATGTTCCACTTTCGACTTTCGGCTTGTATAAATCAGACACATTTTCTCCCAAATTTTCTAACTTATTTAAATCAATTGGGAACACAAATCTCAAAAGGTTTGAAATTTTTGATCGGGGGAGAGAATGTGATTTAATATGAAATCTGATAAACAAATGTGATCTTTTGGTATATCGATGCACATATTAAGGGGGAGCGAATGATTCATGTTGGCAATTATGGAATGATACCAAAGACCGATCATTTTACTTTATGGAATGGAGTTATAAGGATGATAAGGTTAGGTATTAGTTCCCATGATCCAACCAGAACCGGAGGGATCTTCCCAAGGATAATCCTCTAGTTATAGTAGAAGTCCTTAGGAATGATTAAAAAAGGAGAAAAGTGAGATAAGGGAAGAGTGCCGACTGAGATGGAGCTAGTACTAGAACAAACCTAACAAGGTTCTAGTAATGAAGTCTCGGTAAGCACTAAAGGGGTTAAAGAATGAAAAAGAAACATAAATGAGAAAGGGTGAAAAGAAATAGCCCTCCAAATATTCATCCTTAGGGCAGAAACCGGGTTCAATGCATATGCTACTGGTGATTACTAAGGTAACACTGGTATTGAAGACAAGACGTCATGGACCCAGTGACGCACTGCACTAACCTTCCTAACCACTCAAGTTCTCTTAAAAGGACTTGTTTCATTCTCATGGGGAACCCTGCATAAACTATCGACCGCTCATTGCGAGCCATGTCGATATTGAAACACGAGACACCTCTTCAGTCTCCTGTAGCGGATTCAAAACGCACTATTGAGTCTAGAGCCAAGAGATCATCCATAAATCTCATTAGCACACACTTCCAATATGCTTACTGTTTCATACACAGTGGAAAGTAAGAAAATATATTAAGAGTCCTACGCATTATCCTTGTGGTATTGCCAGAACATCTGAGTGATACATAGGTATTCACAATGAAGATGGAAATCCCTCTTGAGTCAGCATCAAAGAAGCTCATGGTGGGTAACATGTGAGATCCTTCATGGATCAAACTTGTGACAACTGGAAAGAAACGATGGGGCGATTCATTTTTGAATCAAACTTGTTCCAGGAAATGAATTGACGGATACTTTTGGAAAACATTCGATGTGCTCAACAATTGTTTTCGAGAACATTGATTGCGCATAACTTTTCAAACAAAAGTATTTGTAACAAAAATTGATATTTCACTTAAAACCTTCATCGTATTGCAAATACACTTTATCTAGCGATACGTAACTGTTTGTCAAAATCAATTTCTCATTAATCAGTGAATTTTAATTCACTGGTTCACTCACTTCGTGTTCTCTACTTTGAGACGTTCTGGTTTGAGAACAGCTAGTACAGCTGCAAAACCCTGTCAAGGAAATTCTTCGGAATTCTACCTGTTCACAGGCAGCATTTATACTGATTAACAGGGAACCGTGGTTCTTGTAACCCTATTCAACGAAATTGAACAAAGAAACTTTCATGTGTTTATTGCTAACGATTGTTTGCAGGAACACCCGACGGTTGCAGCTGATGTCAAATGAGACGTCAATTCATAACCTCATGCTCACACCTCACACTCACATTTAAAGAAATCATGATAGGTGAAAGATCAACAACAATGCTTCTTGATTGACTCCAAACGATCAACCTAAATTAACCAAGTGAATTGGTCAACAAGGTCAGACTGCCTAGAGTCAATGCCCCGTGGATAGTATAGAGTTTCCCCGGGTCATTATGTCCCGACAAGATTGAAATGGTGTTATGAAACGTTTGTGGGAATGAGTGGCACTGAGGACATTAGCCAATAAAGATTTGGATTTGTTTTACACTACTAGAATGATTAGGAATAACATTATTAACAATTACGGGAAACAGATGTGTATAAACGTAAATCAAATTAAAATCAGACACAATTGCGTGCTGGGAAAAATATGAGTTATAAGAAAATATAAACTACAAGGGGTGAAAATGAAACTTTTAAAAACTTAATATTAAAAGAAAATTAAATTAAAAAGAAAAATACTTTTTTGATTATTTTATTATTTATTATTAATTAAAAACTATTTAATTACTTATGATTAATATTTAACTTATACTAAATATAATATAATATTAAATTAAAAATAAGAAAATGAAATTTTATTTTTAAAAATTCTAAAATAACTTAAAAATAATATAAAAACTAAAAATATGTCTTTTTGTCTTTTTGTGATTTTAATATTAACTAATTACTAATTATATTAATTAAACTAATTAACTAATTTAAATTACTAATAATACTCAAAAAGAATTAGAAAATTAAGAAATATTTTATAAAACTAGTTAACCATCACAAGAATCATAAAAAATTATAAAAAGTTAATAAAAATTATTTTTAAACTATTCTACTAATTATTATCCTAATTATTAATTAATTTCTACTTCAACTAATGAAATTATAAAAAATAGAAGATGAACAGTAAAAATTATGGAAAAATTCCTAAAAATAATTTATATTATATAAAATCTAGGAAAAATATAAAAACTAGGTAGTGCTTAATAAAAACTAATTTTGCTATTTAATACTTAAATATTAATTAATAATTAATTAAACTAATATTAAAACTAATAAATACTAAATGACAATATAAAATTCTGGAAAAATTACTAAAAATACTTTAATATAAAAGACAATTAAGAAAAATATAAAAATGCAAATTACTTAATAAAAAGCTAAAAAGGAAAATTAAATAGATAAATAATATTAAATAGAAGCTATCACTTAATTTAAAATTGGATTTTTCTGGTTTTTCTTTTGGGGCACTATTTTATACTTAAAAAAAAAGAACTTTTGTGAAAAAAACTTTTTCCAAACTTAAAAATAAGGAAAATGGACAAAAAAAAGCTAAAAACAGTTGACCCACCAAAGGTGGGTGTGCCAAAGCTCAAAACTTTGCTTTCACTAGGTAGAGGGCCAGCTGGGGAGTCCAAAGAACCAAGAATGATATAGTGGGGCCCACTGTGGTGGTCTGTGGGACCCACCAAAGGTGGGTGTGCTGCTGTGCAGCAGGGGAGCAGACAGCCCTGCAGCTGTGTTTGGGTGAATGTGGGGCCCACTAGAAAAATCAAAAAAATATACTGATTGTGGGATTCCAAAGCTTAGGTTGGGGGCTTCAATGATGAAAAGCTCAAGTCCTGAATCCAAGCACAAAATTCTAAACAATTCCCACAAATTATGGATTTTTGCCAAAGGGGTCAAATTTGACTTTTTGAAATTAGAACTAGGTTTGACTTTTGTGAGTTTCTAATGCTTCCTACTGACTTAATATGCTATAATAATCTGTTATGGGACTGAGATAAGCTATATTAACCAGATATGCAATGATATGATGAGAATTAGAACCATGAATCCTAACAGTGAACAAGTTAAAGAGCTTAAAGATGAAATTTGACTTTTTGATAAAAGGCCTATTGATTTTATTGATTACTTAACCTATTTGGACCTAATTTGACTTGTGATAAAAGAAATCGATCTCTGAAACATAGGACACAGTAGTGAAGACAACTATTCCAAACACTCCTTTAAAAGCTCAAGATGTGATTTTCAATGCAAACCTCTGATTAAGACCATCAAATGGATTCATTAAGACATAATATGATAACCTCAACTAAAATGAACACATGAACATCATAAATAACAACAAATACCTATAGATTGAAATCAAGCTATTCTAAGAGTGAATAATGAAAACTGAGCAACAAGGTAAACAAATGAACAAGAACTTAATTTTAAGCTACAACTACACTAAGATATACTAATTAAGCATAAATGCACAAAGATAATTAGCTACAAGGCACTTCTACAGTAAATGCAAGAAAATGGTAAATGAGCTTACAAATTGATTCCAAATGCACAGGACATGAACCAAGGATCCAGAACAATTCCTGTAGCCTCGCTTGAGGCTATAAACCTATGAGAATCCAAAATTGACCATTCTCCTTCCCTCAATCTTTCTTCACACTGATTTTTTTTATTTTTCTTTATTTTTGGTTTTTTTTTTTTTTTTGGATTCTAAGCTAACATTGATTCAAATGCTTTGTAAACCTTTAAATGCTAATAAGTGAACCTAAATGAGCTTAATGGGTCAGGAAATAACAACCATTAATACTTAAAAGTGAAATTGAGATTTTGAGTGATTTATGAGAAAAACTGAATTCAACAAGTTAACTGAATGTGATTATTTAAATCACTTTAAAGTACACTGAGAAAACTTACTACAATTATTTTAAGCTAAATATTACATTGAAAAGGATAAATTCATTAAAACAACATTAAGTTACACTAAACTACACTACACTAGTTACTATTGTTAACTACTCCGTCTTTCTCCTTCTTTCTTCATGTATAGAGTCCAATTAGGTCTTTTGAAAACTTCCCACTTCAATTCCAAGCCGTTGGATCACTGCTTTTCATCCTGTCCATTGGATTGGTTTTTGGCGGGAAATTGGGAAATTGCAAGTTGGGGTCTGTGAGGGTGCTGCGGGTGGCATTTAATGCCTAGGTGAGGTGTAGGGGTGGTGGAGAGTGTAGCTTACGCGGTGGAGCAAGTGGAGGTCAAGTGGGGGTAATACCAGGTGGTTTTGTGGAGCAGTGATGGAGGAGATGGTGGTTTGGGAGGGATGGTTTTACCTTTTGACCATTTGATTGGGGTAATATTAAAACGGGGTGTGTGGGATTGGGCTTAGGAATTGGGCCTGGTGGACTGTGGATCAGGAGTTGGCTGTGTTTGTGTTTGGATTGGTATTTTTAGTTTGGTCCATTTGGTTTGTAGAGTTATCACAAGGACCTAAAATGTAATTCCTAAAAATTGAAGGATTAAATTTGCACTTTTTCCAAAGTTATCAAAAGGATGTATTTTGCCAATTATGAATAGTACAAAGACCTCTTTTGATATTTTCCAAGTTTAAATTTCCAGGGACCAATTTTTCCAAAACTGAAACTCCAGGGACTAAACTTGTAATTTTCTCAAACTTTTCATCTAGGGATTAAAAGTAACACTTGTGAATTCCTAAGGACCTTTAATGATAATTTTTCCATTTTTAACACCCGGGGACTAAAAATGTCAGGTTTGAAACTTGAGGGACCTGTTTTGCCATTTTTCAAAGTTGAGGGATTAAAACTGTATTTTCCCAAAAGTTATTAAAAAGGACTTGATTTGCCAAGATAAATAGTACAAGGGCCTTAGATGTAATTTTTCCAATTTTTAATTGCTTAGGGACTGATTTTGCCATTTTTGAAACTTCAGGAACCAAATTTGTAAATTCCACATATTTTTCATTCAATGGCCAAACTTAACAACTTGTGAAGTTCAAGGATCATTTTTGACTTTTTCTTTCAAAATAAACTTCCAGGGACCATTTCTGACAATCTTTGATAGTTCAGGGAATGAAACTGCCAATTGTGCAAACTTTGCTCATTTTTCATCTGTTTTCAATCCTTTTGCACCTGAAACATATAAAAACACTTTCCAAGGATATTTATAGTATTATGTGGTGTTTCTGTGTGTGTTTTATCTGTTTTTGCAGTTCTGATGGGTATAAAATAATGAGTATTTAAACACTCATCAATCCCCCACACTAAACTATTGCTAGTCCCTAGCAATATAAAATCCAATAACAACCCATTTTGAAAATTTAATGGATTTGATGTCTCTTTACCAAAAGCCATTACTTCTGGAGTAGCCAATGTTTCAGTTCAAGTAAGAACTATGGTACACTGATAACCATATGATTTTGAGCAAACCATCAGTTGTCAACGGATTTGATTTGTCTTTACCAGAAGCCGTTTGCTTCTTGACTAGCCAACTCTTTGATGGAATACAGTCATCATCTTGGTGAGTTGATTACCAATTATGGTTTTCCACTGTGTTAGGAATACGTTTATTCATATGAAGACTTGGTCACCCCAAGTGTAGTTTAGCATATTGTAGCTTGTGGTATTTATCATATTAGTTAGAACGTAGTTTAGAATTAGTTAGTATTTGTTGAGTCGGGTCGGGTCTTTACCCACTGTCAGCTCGCTCCACAGCCCGTTTCAGGGGGTGTTTGTCTGTAAGTATAAATACCCCATCCCTAGCTTGGAAGGGGTTGGACCTTTCACTTCAATCTTATACATTACAAGTTTCTCTCAAAGGTTCCCAACTTCATCTATTTCTCTCTCTAACTTCTCACTAGAAAACATAACCTAAAATCATCCTAAACACTAAATCATCCATGTTCTCATATTAGAGTTTATTACAATTGGTATCAAGAGCCATGGTTCTATCCTAGGATTGGTGGTAAACTCGTATTTATTACTTGGTTTGTGTTTTTGGTTGGTTCGAAATGGGTTTAGTGGTTTTCTTCATTGCTTGATTTCGTTAGATGCTTTTCATGGTGTTTTTCTTGTACTTTCTTGATTAGTTGTGTTATAAGTTCCTAGGTGTGCATTTGGAGTGGTTGTATCATTCATTTGTTAGGTGTAAGAGGAAATTAGAGTGGAGTTTCATACCAGCGAGTTGACATATCTAAGTAGAGGGTTGACAGGTTTGGTTAGAATGTTGAGGTAGAGAGTTGGCGTTTTGCTATTTCTGGGTATAAAGCCAAATCGCTAGACATCGACGTTTTTGTCTTACTGTTCTAGCGAGTTGAGGTCACTGTTCCAGCGAGTTGAGGTGTCTGTTGGTAGCGAGTTGGTGTATGCAGCGAGTTGATTAGTTCCAGCGGGTTAATATTCCCAGAGTGTTGATCACTATAGCGAGTTGGTGCACTTAGAGATTTGATCAGAACTCAGCGAGTTGATTCTACTCTAGCGATTTGATCAAACTTTAGTGAGTTGACTCTATTCTAGCGAGTTGGTTTGTTTTAGAGTGTTGATCTATTCTAGCAAGTTGGTTTGTTTTAGAGTGTTGATCTCTTCTAGCGAGTTGGTGCACTTCTAGCGAGTTGAACTATGGTTCTGGTGAGTTGATCTACGTCAGAGATTTGGTGTGTCTTGCGAGTTGAGGACTTAGCAAGTTGTGATAAAAATTTAGCGAGTTGGTTCCTTTCTCTTGGCGAGTTGGTCTAGCTTGTGATTACTTGTTGAGTGGTGTTAGCGACTTGGTTCTGCTACATTAGTGATACTTGTGCGCTGCTGTGACTTAAGTTGTTACAACTATTTCTACAGTAACTTGGCGTTGTGAGGATAATCTTATGACTTGACTTGTTATTTCAACATTAACTTGACGTTGTGAGGCTAATCTTACGACTTGACTTTTGTTTCTATGGAGAGGTTGTAGTTTGACTTGTTGCAACAAAACACGAAATACACTTGTGTTTGAAACTTGGTACTAAGACTTAATCACTTTCCACAGCATGGCAAGCACTTCCTCTGATGACATTCAGGCTGCAGGGTCGGATACTCGTCCTCCAATGCTGGACAGGACCGACTATGAATCATTGGCACAAAGGATTCGTCTTTACTGTTTAGGAAAGGAAAACGGGGTTAACATTTTGAAATCCATCGATGAAGGACCTTTTCAAATGGGAGTCACTAGAGACACAATTGCTGCTACTAACGACCAACCTGCTGTAGTTGGCCCTAACAGACCTCGCACCTACGATGAGTTATCTGAGGAAGAAAAGAAACGCTATGATGCCGACATCAGAGAATCGAACATTGTCATTCAAGGGCTTCCTAAAGATGTCTACAAACTTATCAACTAACACAGAAGCCAAAGCAGTTTGGGATAATGTAAAAATGCTTCTTGCAGGGTCTGAGTTAACCAAAGAAGATCGTGAGTCTCAGCTATAGGATGAATTTGAGCACTTAAAAATGAATCCAGGTGAAAGCATCACTGACTATTATGTCAGATTTCACAAGCTGATCAATGATATGAGAATCATCAAGATGACAATGCCCAACATTCAGCTTAACTCCAAATTCGTGAACAGCATGGCACCTGAATGGGACAGGTTTGTTACGGCTGTTAAACTCAACAAAGGTCTCAGGGATACCAATCATGAACAACTCTATGCATATCCGCAACAACATGAAAAGCATGCTGCTTATGATCGGTTAATGCGAGAAAAACTCAATCCTTCAACTACAAATGACTCTCTTGCTTTCATCTCAAATTTTCAGCAACTTAATCAATCCTCAATTGATCCACCTCAACCACAACATGATTCATCTAGGTCCACTAATCAAGCATCAACCCCTTCACCATCTGCCTTAAACACCCATCTGGACTCTGGGTACTCCCACACTGACATGATGATTGATAATCTTTCCAACCAAGTTTCATTGCTGGTTCAACAGTTCAGGGCAGCTCTTCCATCTACTAATAACCAACTTCGGACCTCATCCATTCCTTGTAATCAGGGAGTCATAGAGGATGGAAGAGTTGTGGTGCAAAATATGCAAGGAAGACAGAATTTGAATCAAAGAAATGTTGGTATTGGGAATGGGACTTATAGAGTCGGTAATGCTCTTCAAGGACAAGCCAGGCAACCTGAATGCTACAACTGTAGAGGAATGGGTCACATAGTTATGAATTTCACTCAACCAAAGCGTCCACAAAACTCAGAATACTTCAAAGACAAGCTGTTGCAAATGCAGGCACAAGAAAATGGGACTGTTTTGGATGAAGATGCCTTGCTCTTTCTGGATGGTGATGACGGGAATACATTTGATGCTGATGTAGATGATCAACCGGTTCAAGACTTAGCACTCAATGACCCGAATATCTTCCAAGTTGAAGACTGTGATGCATTTGACTCTGATGTTGATGACGAACCCACTGCTCAAACCATCTTCATGGCTAATCTGTCTGCAACTGTTTCCTCTCCACAACAGTCTGGATCTTCCATCACATCTGCCATCTCTGAGGTCGTACAAATCGTCCTTTGATATTTGGACTGAGGCTGCTCAAAACATATGACTGGAGATCGCTCGCGGCTCAAGAATTTCGTGGAAAAGTTCATTGGTACGGTCAGATTCGGGAACGACCATTTTGGGGCTATAATGGGTTATGGTGATTACGTCTTTGGAGACAGTGTGATATCCAGAGTATACTACATGGAGGGACATGGACATAATCTATTCTCTGTTGGTCAATTCTGTGACTCAGATCTTGGAGTTGCCTTCAGAAACCACACATGTTTTGTTAGAGAATTAGATGGTGTAAATCTTCTCAAAGGGAGTCGGGGCACCAATCTTTATACCATCTCAATTGAAGACATGTTGCGGTCCTCTCCTATTTGCCTGCTTTCAAAAGCCTCTAAGAACAAATCATGGTTGTGGCATCGTCGTTTAAACCATTTGAACTTCGATACCATCAATGAGCTTACACGTAAGGATCTTATTCGAGGTTTTCCCATACTTAAGTATGAAAAGGATCATTTATGCTCCGCATGTCAAATGAGCAAGAGCAAAAAGCACACCCACAAACCCAAAATGGTCAATTCCATTATGGAAGTCCTACACACTCTTCACATGGATCTTTGTGGACTAATGAGGGTTCAAAGTATCAACGGAAAGAAATATGTGCTAGTTATTGTTGATGACTATTCTCGCTTCACATGGGTAAAGTTTTTACGATAAAATGATGAAACTCCAGAGATCATCCTCAGACTCATCAAGTAATTGCAAGTTCGACTCAACGAAACAGTTATGTTCATCCGCACTGACAATGGAACGGAGTTCGTGAACAAACAACTTGCTCAATTTTATGAAGGTGTCGGCATTAGTCATCAAAAGAGCATTCCACGTACTCCTCAACAAAATGGAGTTGTTGAAAGGCATAATCGCACCTTAGTTGAAGCCGCTAGGACTATGCTCATCTTCTCTAAAGCTCCTATGTTCCTTTGGGCAGAGGCTATTGCAATTGCTTGCTACACACAGAATCGATCCTTGATACACCCTCTTCACTGCAAGACTCCATATGAACTGGTTCATGGCCGAAAACTAGACCTTTCATTTCTTCGAGTATTTGGCGCATTGTGCTATCCAACAAACGACAGTGAAGATCTTGGGAAACTCAAGGCCAAGGCCGACATTGGTTTCTTCGTTGGTTATGCTCCATAACGAAAGGGGTACCGAATCTACAACAAGCGTACCAGAGACATAATGGAAACAATCCACTTTACATTCGATGAGCTGACTGAGCAACCGGCTCCTAGACAATCAAGTTCTGGACCCGTACCTAACCTTTTGTCTCCTGGACCTATAAGCTCTGGGTTTGTACAGAATCTCACTCCTACTATTCCTTTTGTGCCTCCTACATGTGAAGACTGGAAGAGACTGTTTGACCCAGTGTTTGATGAATACTTTGAACCTCAAAACGTGGCTGCTCCTGAAGCTCCTGTCATTCCACAACTAGCTGGTGTAGCAAATGTCCCACATGTTAATACTGGGCCATCCACTTCGTTGTCATGGGATCCAGAAGCCCCCACCATCAGTCATTCAGTTACCACATCTAATGTTCAATCTTCATTTGTACAACGAGTAGCAGCTGTGGATAATTTGTCTGAAGTAAATCCTTTCGCTCCACCTGATGATGAGCCGTTTGTTAAGATCTTTGCTCCTGAATCCTCTAATGATGCCACATCCTCAGATGAATCTAACACGGCTACCTCAATTCACTATCCTCAACCCCATGAACATCTCAGGAAATGGACAAATGATCACCCAATTGACAACATCATTGGAAACCCTTCTCGTCCGATATCAACCCGTAAACAACTTGCAACTGACGCCTTGTGGTGCTTCTTCAATTCTGTCCTCTCCAAAGCTGAGCCAAAGGACTTCAAGGATGCCATGTCTAAACACTCATGGTTCACTGCTATGGTGGACAAGATTCATGAGTTTGATCGACTTGAAGTGTGGGAATTAGTACCACCTCCCGATTGTGCTATGATCATTGCTCTCAAATAGATATTTAAAGTAAAACTTAATGAGCATGGAGATGTATTGAAGAACAAGGCAAGGCTTGTAGCAAAAGAATATCGTCAAGAAGAAGGAATAGACTTTGAAGAATCCTTCGCACCTGTTGCTAGAATTGAAGCCGTAAGAATATTTCTCGCAAATGCTGCCAGTCTGAATATGGTAGTATATCAAATGGACGTTAAGACTGCATTCTTAAATGGCGATCTGAAGGAGGTGGTGTATGTTAGTCAACCTGAAGGATTCGTGGATCCGGAACGTCCTAACCATGTCTATCGTTTGAAGAAGGCTCTTTATGGGCTTAAGCAAGCTCCTAGGGCATGGTATGATACTTTCTTCAAAATTCCTTCTTGCTAACAAGTTTTCCAAAGGTGCTGTTGATCCTACACTCTTTACCAGAAAAACGGGCAAAAACTATCTTCATGTACAAATCTATGTTGATGATATCATATTTGCTTCCTCTGATCCTAAGGAGTGTGATCGTTTTTCCCAAGAGATGACTTCTGAGTTCCAGATGTCCATGATGGGTCAAATGTCGTTCTTTCTTGGCTTGCAAATATCTCAAGACCCCAATGGCATATTCATCAATCAATCCAAGTATGCTAATGAAATTTTGAAGAAATTTGGATTCGAATCCTATGACTCAGTTGATACTCCCATGATCGAAAGATCAAAACTAGATGAAGACGATGTTGGGATGCTGGTCGACTAAACCAAGTATCAAAGCATGATTGGTTCCTTAATGTATCTCACTGCTAGCAGACCAGATCTTTTGTTTGTAGTTTGCATGTTTGCTCGGTATCAATCCAAACCTACCAAAAAACACTTGGAAGCTATCAAGAGGGTCTTTTGGTATCTTAAAGGAACAATCCACATGGGTCTATGGTATCCCAAGGACACGGATATGGCTCTCACAGCTTATTCCGATGCTGACCATGCGGGATGTCAAGATACTCGTCGAGGTACATCTGGGGGTGCTCAGTTTTTGTGTAATAAGCTAGTTAGTTGGTCTTCAAAGAAACAAATGAGTACATCGATCTCCTCCACGGAGGCAGAATACATTGCTATGTCCTCATGCTGTGCTCAGATCTTATGGATGAGATCTCAACTTTTGGACTATGGCTTCGTGTACAACAAGATTCCATGTACTGTGACAACAAAAGTGCAATTGCACTCTATTGCAACAACGTCCAGCACTCAAGAACTAAGTACATTGACATTCAACATCACTTCATCAGGGAGCAAGTTGAGAAAGGGATTGTGGAACTTTACTTCGTGAGGACTGAGTTCCAGCTAGCTGATATCTTCACCAAAGCACTTCCTAGGGAACGATTTCAATTCATTCTCCCTCGTCTTGGTATGAAGAGTCTCACGCCTGAGTATCTCATAAGTCTTCAGGAAGATCAGGAGGAGTAAAGGGGTTGCTTCACATATCCTTTGTACATAGTATTAAAACAAAAAAAAGAAAATAGAAAAATATAAAACCTAAAAAATCCATAAAAATCATAAAATCATAAAAACCAAAAATATTCTTCTCACAACATGTCTCTTGTATAATCAATATTATGTACATTTCTAGAAATGTCATTCAATAACGACACGGAAACTTACATATGCTTGAGCAAGAGTTCTTCCTTTTAATAAAGTTTTTCTAAAACATGTCGTTTCTAAAAATATTCTTTCAAAATGGTTTGCTATTACTTCAGATAGCAACCCGGTCTTAATATTGGGGAAAGTTCGTCGCCAAAAAGACGACTGTTCCTAACAAAGGCATGAATTACTTTATATTCGTGCCTTTCCGATCTGATGTATGCTTAAGTGCATCATTTCTGGTAAAAGAAGATAAGTCTTCTTTACATCTCAAATATTTTTCCTTCAATGATTCTTCGGGAAAGTATTTGCTCCAAACTTGGTGGTACCATGGTTTTTGAAGATCAAACAAACTCGAAATGTTGTTTAAAATTTGCCACTCAATCGATGGTAAAAGAATTAATACTTTGTGCATAATGTTTAATTTTAAATGTGTTATCGATTGAGGGGGAGAACGATTTCAAAAACTATATATCATCAAAACAAGATCTTTGTGCATAACTCCAGTGGATTAAGTGGTATTGTTATGTGTTAGTATATGAATTTTTCATGAGTTTCTCACTAAACTCACAATTAATTATAAACTCATCATCTCTAACACATAACATACTCCCTTAAGGTTTGAGGGGGAGCTAAAATGTCGTCTCAAAATCAGTCATTCTTAAATATGACACATCTTTCTCCCAAAACCTTTAAACTTATTTAAATCACTTGGGATCACAAATCTCAATTGGTTTGAAATTTATGATTGGGGGAGAAGATGTGATTTAAATATGAAAAACTGATTAAAACGTGATGTTTTGAACCCAAAAATATGCTCTTCCCTATGTGCCAAACTCTTTTGTATATCAATGCACATATTGAGGGGGAGCAAATGATTTGTGAAAAAAGATCCTTGCATCTTAAGAGTTCGAGACTCAGACTTGACTCATGAATTAACGAAACACAATTGTCTTGAATCGAAAGGACTAGTCCTGGATGGGTAATAACTTCAAGCTGGTTTAACCAGTGATGTAAGCGTGTATTGAAAAGGACTTGTCTGTGTAGATGTACCGTTTCGACAAACCTTGGGTGAATCTGATCGGGCCGGGTAATAACTTCAAGCTAGTCTAAGTAGTCATGTAAGCGTGTCTCGAATGCCCGGTCATGTTCACTTAAGGTAGATCAATTCAAAAAATGCAACTGTTCCCGACATGTGCAAATTTTCAAATCAATACATATGAGCACATGTTAAGGGGGAGCATTTGAAAATGACAAAACCCTCAATGTTTTAACAAAATGTGTTTCTTAATCATAAACACGTTGAGAGAATTTTCAATGATTTGGTGTATGGCAACATAGGATAGTCATGAAGATATAAGGTGGCTAAGGGATCTACCGTACTATGATCCGCCAGAGCCGGAGGGATCTACCCATGGACAATACCAAATAGATAGTATTAGAAAGTCCATGGGTATGATTAGGAAAAAAAATGAGAAATGTGAGAATGGAAAAAGAAGGGGTTGAAGAATTAAAAAGAAATGAAATGAGAAAGGGTGAAAAGAAATAGCCCTCCAATTATTCTACCTTAGGGCAGAAACCGGATTCAATTCATAATCTACTGATTGTTGCTAAGGCGACATTGGTATTGAAGACAAGACGTCATGGACCCAATGACGCACTGCACTAAACCTTCTAGCCACTCAAGTTCTCTTAAAAGAACTTGTTTCATTTTCACGGGGAACCGGTGTAATCTATCGACATATCTCTTAGAGATGGTTGATATTGAAGTAGGAGACCCCTCCTTAATCTCCGCATAGGAAAACCAAATGCACTTATTGAGTCTAGAGCCTCGAGATACATAAAAAGATCTCATAGGAACACGTGCTACTTCTACCCTGGTTTTTAAGCATTAAGGACACCAGTGGCAAACTTATGAGTCCTACGCAGATCTTAGCAATCTTCCAGAACATTTATGAGGGATGTTGCTATAGTAACCCCCAGTGATTGAATGGAAATTCCTGCCAGGGTCAACATCAAGCAGCCCTGAAAGCAGGTCACTTAGGTAATTCCTTGTGGATTACGCTTAGTTGTCGTGATGGTTACAAACGATCAACAGTCGTGGAGTGATCTCCAGCAAATCACCCATTCGTTGATCTACTTAGGTAGTTCGCATAAATCCTCTCAGGGTTTACCGATTGGGAACAATCTTGGTAAGGATTAGAAAGAGTCTTCACACTATGCTGTAGACAATCTCTAATTCCAAACCTATAAGTACCGAATGATTTGTTGCTAACTGTCTACTTGCAGGAATTCCGGACGGTTGAGGTTGATTGCTGAAAAGATGCTGACCCATCAACACATACTCACACTTCAACATTACAATCTAAGAAATCATGATCATTGATTGGGCCTCATATATGCTTCCACAACTCTGATGCAGAAGATCATGATCCTGAAAAAGTGTGAGCATGCCTACACAAAGATGTTCATATCACATGGAGACGTTACTACTCAAAGATGACCCTCAGATATTCATTTGGATGATGAAGTTGAAGCTATTTCCAAAGATCATCCATCACATTGAAGGTGTCATCTAGAGTCTACCACTTAAAGTACAAATATCTCTACAATGAAGAATCAAAAGGCTACGAGCTACAAAGATGTCATCAAAGACTTGAATGCTATGATTCAGTATTTATTTTCCGGGGTGACCTCCCTTAGGGGGAGATTGTTAGGAATAGGTTTATTCATATGAAGACTCGGTCACCCCAAGTGTAGTTTAGCATATTGTAGCTCGTAGTATTTATCATATTAGTTAGAACGTAGTTTAGAATTAATTAGTATTTGTGGAGTCGTGTCGGGTCTTTACCCACTGTCAGCTTGCTCCACAGCCCGTTTCAGGAGGCGTTTGTCTGTAAGTATAAATACCCCTTCCTTAGCTTGGAAGGGGTTGGACCTTTCACTTCAATCTAATACATTGCAAGTTTCTCTCAAAGGCTCCCAACTTCATCTATTTCTCTCTCTAACTTCTCACTAGAAAACATAACCTAAAATCATCCTAAACACTAAATCATCCATGTTCTCATATTAGAGTTTATTACACACTGCCTTTACCCCAAGCCATAACCTTGCGGGCTAGCCAACTCTTTATTTTTTAAAGATATGGTGAGTTGATTACTATACAATTTTGGGCAAATTGTCAGCCATAAACGGATTTAATATATGTTTACCAAGAGCAGTTTGCTCCTGGATTAGCCAGTCCTTATGTCGGTTAGACATGGTGGACTTATAACCATAAAAATTTGAAGCTCAAGTGAAAAAATTTTAAAATTTTTGGCCAAAAACGGTGGTACTAGAAGGTAAAATGTGATGAAATTCGCAAGAATTTCCATCCCCCACACTAAACTATTACTAGTCCCTAGCAGTATAAAATCCAAGAACAACCAGTTTTGAAAATTTAATGGATTGGATGTCTCTTTACCAAAAGCCATTACTTCTGGAGTAGCCAAATATTTCAGTTCAAGTAAGAACTATGGTACACTGATAACCATATGATTTTGAGCAAACCATCAGCTGTCAATGGATTTGATTTGTCTTTACCAGAAGTCGTTTGCTTCTGGACTAGCCAACTCTTTGATGGAATACAGTCATCATCTTGGGGAGTTGATTACCAATTATGGTTTTCCACTGCCTTCACCCCAAGCCATAACCTTGTGGGCTAGCCATCCCTTACTTTTTAAAGATATGGTGAGTTGAGTACTATACAATTTTGGGCAAATTGTCAGCCATAAACGGATTTGATATATCTTTACCAAGAGCCGTTTGCTCCTGGATTAGCCAGTCCTTATGTCGGTTAGACATGGTGGACTGATAACCATAAAAATTTGAAGCTCAAGTGAAAATAAAAATTGGCCAAAAACGGGGGTACTAGAAGGTAAAATGTGATCAAATTCGCTGGAATTTCCTCCCCCCCCCCCCCCCACACACACACACTTAGAATTGAATATTGTCCTCAATATTCAAAGTCCCGGCTATTATGCCGACTCTTTGGACGTCAAAAGGCAACATTACAAGCTAAATGCGGAAATAACATTTTTCACATTATTTATATAGATGTATAGTGAATTGAGGTAGAGTAGACCAATGATCCTGTAGTCATTTGGCCGGCTATTGAAAGAAAAAGCTTTACATACATTTATTTATTTTTTTTTTTTATTTTTTTTTATGGTAACAACAGCAGGGGTAACACCCCCACACTTAGGGTGAAAACCCATATGCATGCTACTGTTTTTGTTTACCGAGTCGCTAGCTTGACTCGACCCCGAATTCATTGGTTCATGGGGAAGTATCATGTGGAAGAGACAATCTCCATCGGACTTTCATTCAAGATGTTTGGAAAAACATTTGAAGCACGTAAA
The DNA here is from genome assembly GCA_030686995.1 of Artemisia argyi. Taxonomy (NCBI): domain Eukaryota; kingdom Viridiplantae; phylum Streptophyta; class Magnoliopsida; order Asterales; family Asteraceae; genus Artemisia; species Artemisia argyi. Next base: position 132,733,068 of record CM060692.1, read on the forward strand.
AGTTCTACACCGATGAGATAAGTACCTGGCTTTACCTAGAATGGTAAATGGAAATGCCGGGGTCAAAAATAGTGTCTTCATTACCGAAGGAGTGAAGAACAGGAGAAGCCACGGGATAAATGAAGAAGTGGAAGAAATTTATGATAAATATCATGACTAACTCATCATTATCCTTATGAGAATTCATAATCTCATGAATCTCATTTTTTAAGCTTGTTTGATCAAGACATTTCCCGGGTGTGTCTAGATCAAAGTAGAAGTTATCATACTCTGGTGGAGATATGATATGACTGAGTTCACAGGAGAACTCATTGAATGTGAATGAATCATATTCAGGATTGATGTGAGTGAGTTCACAGGAGAACTCATCGAAGGTAAATGATTCATAAACGGGGAGAGAATTATGAGAATGAGAAGTGGTACTTCCACTAATATTCTCTCCCATAGGATCAAAATGGAAGGTTCCAATTCCGTTATAGAATCATCAAAAAGAATGTCACTATCCTTAATGGGGATAATAGATGACATAGGTTTCTTATTGAAAGCCTTGATTTAAGAAATGAGGAAACTGACATTCAATAATGTTGCACGAAGTGCTTCATCTTTGATTTCAGTGTCAGTTTCATCATTCTCTTCTTCAAAGCTGACTAGCTCAGAAGGTAATCTATCCACATTACTGATGTCTTCACAAGATAAATAATTTTCATCAGTATGTGAATTACTAAGCTCGATGTTGGGATTAGAATTTAAAAGATTTTCAATTTCTCCCAGATTGGCTTCGAAGTCAAACAGATCATCATCACTTCCAAATGGAAGTGGATTGATGTGAGAAAGTTCGTCCATGAACTCCTCGAGAAGAGGGTTAACATCATAATGAGGCAGTGATGCCTCCACATACTCAACTTCTCCGTAAGATGTACAATCATCATTAAAATCGGAGAAAGTCTCAAAATGATCTGGTGGATTTTCAGGAAGGGAAGCTAGATCACACATTTGGTCAAGAGTTCCCTGAAACTCACTTAGGATTAGGACAAGGTTCTCAACACTAGACTTTATGAATTCGTCCAATTCCTTTTTAGGAATAGTGTCAAGATGCTCATCCCTCATACTTAGAGAGTTAGTGGGAACTTCGGGTGTGATATCAGTAGACTGAGGGAGTTGAGAAGGACTAGCAGTCATGGATTCTACAAGTTTCATCTGTTCTACTGCTATTAATTCATATTATTTTCTCCTTGCGATTTTTGGATTGGTGGGATTTCAACTGATGTACCCGATGAATATTTTTGAATAATAACAACGTTATCTTCATCATCATCACTGTCATCATCAAATAGAGCAGCATTGTGAAGATTGGCACGCATTTTAGCTGCTCGTTGCTCAGCCAGTAATTCTTCCATGCTTTTTCCAGAATCTCGTTCTTCAGCAAGTAATTTTGCCATAGTTTTCCCACGAGAATTTGGAATGAGTGGAAATTGTGGGGGTGTGGATGTGTCAAAACCAGAAGGTTGACATTGAAAATCATCATGAGGACCCCCACAATATGCACAAGAAGAACTTGGAGCATGGCAAAGCGAAATATTAGCTAATTCCTCCTTAAGTTCTTTAAATTTCTCAAGAACCTATAGACAAAGGTCTTGCGGGTATTGAGGAGTTGCTTGGATCATTTGGTAATGTAGAGGTTGGTCTTGATACGAATAGTTGTAATTGTTACAAGGAAATTGATTCCTTGTTGAGCTAAAGTGTGGACCTCCACAGTACTCACAACAATATGTTTGTTGTGACTGATTCGGTGAATAATATGGATATTGTTCATTTAAAAAACTTTGATTGTTACCAGGAAACTGTTCATAGACAAACGTGTTCCTGGTTTGATACTCAAATCCTTGGTGAGGGCCACCTCAGTATTCACATGAATATGTCTGTATTTCATGGTGTGGGGGCTGATGGAATAAATCAGTTGTGTCATGGTAGGAATAGGGATTCTGGTTATAGATAGTCCCGTTTCCTGACTCTACCATGCTACAACTGGGACAATTACCACCATTATGAGGACCACCACACCATTGAAAATCAAGATGGTGGGGATAAGAAATAAAAAGAATCAAAGGGTTTCAGAGGGTAAGGGATAAAGAATCAAAAAGGTGAGAGGGGTGAAGGTGAATATTATTGGTATTTTTGAAACACATATTTAGTGCGTATGCACTAAAAACAAAATCAATTAAAACAAGACCGAGGCAAAACAACAGGGAACTTAAACCAATAATCACAGTATGACTGACTTCTTTGAAAAAGGTACACCAATCACAAGGATACAAAGGCAAGTTTTAATCTTTAGTTTGGGAACTTATTAATGTTCATACCCCGAGTTGGTAGGTATTCAGCCTTAGTTTACGGTGGTAATATTTTATTTAATTTATTATTAACAGAAAACAAAATGTTTTTGGCTTTTTAGGTGTGTGTGCAAAAAAACTTTTGGAAATATTTTTGGTATCGATTCGTTAACCGAAATCGTTTTCTTTAAAATTACTCGCAGGGTGGCTGGAGAGAAGAATGGATCTCTCTTCAGTTCGCGATTGTTTTGTTGTTTTTGATTTTTTTTTTTTGTGTAGGTTGTAATCTTAAAGAAACCGAAGTAATTTAACTTCACGATTGTTTTGTTGTTTTTGATTTTTTTTGGTGTTGTTAACACTTTAGGAAAAGTGTTAATGAACTTTTTGATATGATTAAGATTTTTACAAAAACTTTCTACAAAAGTGGAGAAATTTGTACAAGGAGGGTTTCGAAAACCACTAAACCTAAAAACGTTATGAAACACGCAACAACCTCCCCAGCAGCGGCGCCAAATTTTGATTGACTCCAAACGGTCAACCTAAATTAACCAAGTGAATTGGTCAACAAGGTCAGACTGCCTAGAGTCAATGCTCCGTGGATAGTATAGAGTTTCCCCAGGTCGTTATGTCCCGACGAGATTGAAATGGTGTTATGAAACGTTTGTGAGAATGAGTGGCACTGAGGACAGTAACCAATAAAGATTTGGATTTGTTTTACAATACTGGAATGATTAGGAATAACAGTATTAACAATTATGGGAAACAGATGTGTATAGACGTAAATCAAATTAAAATCAGACATGATTGCGTGCTGAGAAAAAGATGAGTTTTAAGCAAATATAAACTAAAGGGGGTGAAAATGAAACTTTTACAAACTTAATATTAAAAGAAAATTAAATTAAAAAGAAAAATATTTTTTTTGATTATTTTATTATTTATTATTAATTAAAAACTATTTAATTACTTATTATTAATATTTAACTTATACTAAATATAATATAATATTAAATTAATAATAAGAAAATGAAAATTTATTTTTAAAAATTCTAAAATAACTTAAAAATAATATAAAAACTAAAAATATGTCTTTTTGTCTTTTTGTGATTTAAATATTAACTAATTACTAATTATATTAATTAAACTAATTAACTAATTTAAATAACTAATAATACTACAAATGACTTAGAAAACTAAGAAATATTTTATAAAACTAATTAACCATCACGGGAATCCTAAAAAATTATAAAAAGTTTATAAAAATTATTTTTAAACTATTTTACTAATTATTATCCTAATTATTAATTAATTACTACTTAAACTAATTAAATTATAAAAAATAGAAGATGAATAGTAAAAATTATGGAAAAATTCCTAAAACTAATTTATATGATATAAAAGCTAGTAAAAATATCAAAACTAGGTAGTGCTTAATATAACTAATTTTGCTATTTTATACTTAAATATTAATTAAGAATTAATAAAATTAATATTAAATCTAATAAATACTAAATTACAATATAAAATTCTGGAAAAAATACTAAAAATACTTTAATATAAAAGAAAATTAAGAAAAATATAAAAATGCAAATTACTTAATAAAAAGCTAAAAAGAAAAATTAAAAAGATAAATAATATTAATTAGAAGCTATCACTTAATTTAAAATTGGATTTTTCTGCTTTTTATTTTGGAACACTATTTTATACTTAAAAACAAAGAAATTTTGTGAAAACAACTTTTCCCAAACTTAAAAATAAGCAAAATGGACAAAAAAGCTAAAATAGTTGACTTTTGTTGACTTTTGCTAGAAATAAGCTTTTGTGGGGTCCACAGGGTTATATTATGGTCTAAACTAGCTAGGTTGACTGAAATAAGCAAGAAAAAAAAAGAGGGTACCACTGATAACAAAATAAGCACAAAAATAAGCACTTGAAACCTTGTTTCAACATAGAAATGGGACAAATTTTGATGGCCAAAATATGTGGGTCCCAGTGAGCCTAAGCTCAAAACTTTGCTTGCACTAGGTAGAGGGCTAGCTGGGGAGTCCAAAGAACCAAGAATGATACAGTGGGGCCCACTGTGGTCTGTGGGACCCACCAAAGGTGGGTGTGCTGCTGTGCAGTAGGGGAGCAGACAGCCCTACAGCTGTGTTTGGGTGAATGTGGGGCCCACTAGAAAAATCACAAAAATATACTAATTGTGGGATTCCAAAGCTTAGGTAGGGGGCTTCAATTAGTGGAAAGCTCAAGTCCTGAATCCATGCACAAAATTCTAAACAATTCCCACAAATTATGGATTTTTGCCAAAGGGGTCAAATTTGACCTTTTGAAATTAGAACTAGGGGTGACTTTTGTGAGTTTCTAATGCTTCCTATTGGCTTAATATGTTATAGTAAGCTGTTATGGGACTGAGATAAGCTATATTAACCAGATATGCAATGATATGATGAGAATTAGAACCATGAATCCTAACAGTGAACAAGTTAAAGAGCTTAAAGATGAAATTTGACTTTTTGATAAAAGACCTATTGATTTTATTGATTACTTAACCTATTTGGACCTAATGTGACTTGTGATAAAAGAAATCAATCTCTCAAACATAGGACACAGTGGTGAAGACCAGTATTCCAAACATTCCTTTTAAAAGCTCAACATGTAATTTTCAATGCAAACCTCTGATTAAGACCATGAAATGGATTCATTAAGACATAATATGATAACCTCAACTGAAATGAACACATGAACATCATAAATAACAACAAATACATATAGATTGAAATCAAGCTATTATAACAGTGAATAATGAAAACTGAGCAACAAGGTAAACAAATGAACAAGTACTTAATTTTAAGCTACAACTACACTAAGATATACTAATTAAGCATAAATGCACAGAGATAATCAGCTACAAAGCAATTCTACAGTAAACGCAAGAAAATGGTAAATGAGATTACAAATTGATTCCAAATGCACAGGACATGAACCAAGGATCCAGAACAATTCCTGTAGCCTCCCTTGAGGCTCTAAAACTATGAGAATCCAAAATTCACCATTCTCCTTCCCTCAATCTTTCTTCACACTGATTTTTTTATTTTTCTTTATTTTTGGTATTTTTTTTTTATTTTAAGCTAACACTGATTCAAATGCTTTGTAAACCTTAAAATGCTAATAAGTGAACCTAAATGAGCTTAATGGGTCAGGAAATAACAACTATTAATACTTAAAAGTGAAATTGAGATTTTGAGTGATTTATGAGAAAAACTGAATTCAACAAGTTAACTGAATGTGATTATTTAAATCACTTTAAAGTACACTAAGAACACTTACTACAATTATTTTAAGCTAAAAATTACATTGAAAAGGATAAATTCATTAAAACAACATTAAGTTACACTAAACTACACTACACTAGTTACTACTATTAACTACTCTGTCTTTCTCCTTCTTTCTTCATTTATAGAGTCCAATTAGGTCTTCTGAAAACTACCCACTTCAATTCCCAGCCGTTGGATCACTGCTTTTCATCCTGTCCATTGGATTGGTTTTTGGCGGGAAATTGGGAAATTGCAAGTTGGGGTCTGTGAGGGTGCTGCAGGTGGCATTTAATGCCTAGGTGAGGTGTAGGGGTAGTGGTGAATGTAGCTTGGGCGGTGGAGCAAGTGGAGGTCAAGTGGGGGTAATGCCAGGTGGTTTTGTGGAGCGGTGATGGAGGAGATGGTGGTTTGGGAGGGATGGTTTTGCCTTTTGACCGTTTGACCGGGGTAATATTAAAACGGGGTTTGTGGGATTGGGCTTAGGAGTTGGGCCTGGTGGACTGTGGATCAGGGGTTAGCTGTGTTTGTGTTTGGATTGGAATTTTTAGTTTGGTCCATTTGGTTTGTAGAGTTATCACAAGGACCTAAAGTGTAATTCCTGAAAAAATTGAAGGACTGAATTTGCACTTTTTCCAAAGTTACCAAAAGGATGTATTTTGCCAATTATGAATAGTACAAAGACCTCTTTTGATATTTTCCATGTTTAAATTTCCAGGGACCAATTTTGCCAAAACTGAAACTCCACTTGTCATTTTCTCAACCTTTTCATCCAGGGATTAAAAGTGACACTTGTGAATTCCCAAGGACCTTTAATGATAATTTTTCCATTTTTAACACCCAGGGACTAAAACTGTCAGGTTTGAAACTTGAGGGACCTGTTTCGCCATTTTTCAAAGTTGAGGGGTTAAAAGTGTATTTTCCCAAAAGTTATTAAAAAGGAGTTGATTTGCCAAGATAAATAGTACAAGGGCCTTAAATGTAATTTTTCCAATTTTTAATTGCCCAGGGACTGATTTTGCCATTTTTGAAACTTCAGTGACCAAATTTTTAAATTCCACATATTTTTCATTCTATGGCCAAACTTAACAACTTGTGAAGTTCAAGGATCATTTTTGACTTTTTCTTTCAAAATAAACTTCCAGGGACCATTTCTGACAATCTTTGATAGTACAGGGATTGAAACTGCCAATTGTGCAAACTTTGCTCATTTTTCATCTGTTTTCAATCCTTTCGCACCTGAAACATATAAAAACAATTTCCAAGGATATTTATAGTATTATGTGGTGTTTCTGTGTGTTTTTAACTATTTTTGCACTTCAACTTGGTATAAAATGATGAGTATTTAAACACCCATCACTTCCGCAACTCTGATGCTTAATATCATGATCCAGAAAAGTATGAGCATGACGGTCAGATGTTCACTACATCACATGAAGGCGATTCCACAAAGGATGATTTGGAGATTAACGGTGGTTGATGATCTCGATGAAAGCTCAAAGATCACATTAGTCAAAGGAACTTATGCTCAAAGACCACTACTTGCCGTACAAAGACAACACTTGAAGAATCAACGGATATAAGCTAGAGCTAAAGATCAATTTATAGAATGCTAAGATTCAACTTATTTTTTCTAGGGTGACCTCCCTTAGGGGGATATTGTTAGGATTAAGAAAAAGGTTCGATCACCCCATGTATTTACATACTTAGCGTAGCTCTTAGTTTTGTATTTATTAGATTAGATATTATAGTAATAGTTTAGATATTAGCCTTGATGAGGAGAAAAATGAACCGTTTTTAGGGGGTCATTTAAGCCCGGAATTGAATTTATTTGATCAAATATTGCACTAAATCGTTCCTTTTGTGATTTTAGGTACTTTGGGAGTGAATTCTGGAAAAGGAAGCATTTTGGACGTTTTTGGAGCATAAAAGTGAAGAAAACGGCAAAGACTTAATTTTCCATGCTGAGAACAGTACCTGACGGCGTCAAGAAGGAAATTGTGATGGCGTCAGGAGTAAAATCCATGACGACCCAGAGAAAACCTGAAGGCGTAAAGAGAAGGGCGTTAAGAGTTAATATGACGACGGCCTGCAAAAGGAGTACACGTGACGGCGTCTAACCCAGATCTAGGCAGTCCTAGAATTTATTTGGCGGAGAGATGACGGCGTCAGACATTTGCTCTTGACGCCGTCACCTCACAAAATCTATATATACTTTTCTATTTTTCATTCATTAGGAGAGGAACTTGTGTGGAAAATACTAGGGTCGAACCTAATAAACCCTAGGTCGTTTGTAACAGTATTTTCAAGGGTTTTCACCCCTTGAAACCTTTCATGTTCAATTAAGATAAGTCCTCTTTCAATTCATTCAATATGTCTATGTGTTGTTTGAATATATCTTATGCTTGTCTAGATTTTAACATGCTAGGCTAGATCTTTCATGTGTTTGCTTAGATGTAATGAAACCTAGATGTTAATTATAGGTTGATTGCTTGTTTATAGTTGTATTGGATGAATGATTTCAATGTTAGGCTTAAGAAAACTGGCAGATCTCCATTGTGTAACATGCTTGAACGTCTTAAGAAACATGAACCGATGTGTACTAGGTTTTTATGATTGTATTTAATGCATGAGCGAATTCTAGTGATCCCATGTAAGGAGCTTCTTAGCCGGCTCGACATTGGAGTGAAGTAGGAGCTTATAGGATTGGGGAAGTAAGTACGCCACTCCATGATTGGTATTAAGGAATATAATCCATCATCCACGCAACTGTAACAAGTAATTGACCTGTAAAAGATATCTAGGGAGTAATGAAATCTAAGTAGACACAATTCTCCCATATCTATACTACTTATAATGGAGATTTGGTCAAAGTGGAAAAGTGAAAACTGAATTTTTGGTCAATGCCGAAAATACCCTTGGATACCCCCAACCAATCCCCATTTAATCAACCGCTATCTACTTTTTTTTTTCATTTAACCTACACTCTCTCTCCCTCTCAAAATTTATTATATCATCACCATTATCGAACCAAACCCTAGCCGCCCCATACTCCGGCCACCACAGCCGCCACACCACCGCCTCCCATAACACACCACCACCACCATTCGAACCCCCATCATCTCATCTCTTTGATCTACTACAACACGCGCCCTACCCCCTAACTTTACTCTCGTTACTTTCACCACATCTTGTATATTTTTGGAGCTCTCACGTCTTGGTCTTGTAAAATCGAAGGTAGGGTTAGTCACAAGAGACTTGTGACTCGTATTTGAATGAGAAGCATGGTTATGGGAGTAAACATGGGAAGAACAAGAAGAATCATGGTAATAATAATAATAATAATAATGTTGGAAATGGTGAAAAAGATGGTGGTAATAATAATAATAATGTTGGAAATGGTGAATTTTTTTTTTTTTTTAGATTTGTTATATATTTTGTTTTTGTTTTTGCAGTTACTGCTGTGGATTCTGGAAGTAAGGCTTTGGAGTTCTTGGGTTTGCAAGATGTTGAAAAGTTTCCGGTATAAATCCTTCTACTTTTTGTTAAAGTTTGTGACTTTTTATGCAAGAACAAGTCAATGATTGACTCTTGTTGATCTATTTAGTTTTAAGGATTTGCAAGATTTGTTTATGTGTTTAGGAGAAAACATATACTGTTTGATTAGTGATATGGAAAGTTTAGTGTGAAAAGTAATAGGATTATGTGTCAGTTTTGTATTTGCAGATGTGTGTAGTTGACTATTAAAAGTCAAAACGAACACTGTATTCTTGTACTATGGTTATTGGTTTTGTTATATGAGGTGTTCTTGTTGAACCTTATATTGGTTTTTGGTTTTTTATTGACTTTTAGGAAGTGGAGGTGAATTTGATTATCACAGACTATTGTATGCCTGGGATGACTGGTTTCGAACTCTTGAGAAAGGTTAAGGTGAGATTTGATCTTATTTAGTTACTCTTTCGTGTTCATGAATTCTTTGTTTCGAAGATCTTTCGTGTATGAGCTAGATCATATTTCAATGTGCCATGTGCGTAAATCGTTGTAATTTTTGTATTTAATGTTAAATCCACCTTATCAAGCACGGCCGTAGTTTGATGGTCGACTTGAACCCATGGCCTTTTCATTCGACCTTAGCCCAGTTGCACAAGTGCTTGGTGTAAAAGAGTAATTGTGAAACCCTAACTGAATTATATATGTTTTTATACTTGCAGGAATCAACATCACTTAAAGACATACCAGTTGTGATCATGTCCTCTGATTATGTCCCAGCCAGGATAAATAGGTACATGATTTACGTCTATACCCTATTACCCTTATTAATTGCCATTCAACAAATATACTTTCGACTTTGGGCATCTCATCATATTCAGTAATTTTCACTTTTTTTTGTCATTGTCGAAGGGTGTTTTAGTTGTTTGACACTAAATAGTAAACATGGTCTTTATCAGATGCTTGGAAGAAGGAGCAGAAGAGTTTTTCCTTAAACCGGTGAGACTGGCAGATGTTGGCAAGTTGAAACCTTATCTGTCAAAGAAAAATAGGAAGACTGCAGAGGAGGAAGAATGTGTTTTAAATGACAAGTCGGTAGCAACGCACGGTGAGGTAGACACATTTGCGCAGGAGGAAAGACAGGTGTTGCCCGACGGTCAATCTTGCTAACGTTGCTACCGCAACTTGTTCAAGATCGATGTGGTTAGATGTTTGAGATAACGGAGATGTTGTCGAGCTGGGAAAAGAAGGGTTCTTGTTACAACCCGTTTAGATGCTATCTTTGAACATTTCGGGTTGTACAATTTATCATTAAAGAATTGGTCAAACTCGTTTTTACTGCAAATCGTTTGTTTTTTCGTTCGTTGGTTTAGTTGCGTTCATTAGTTTCACATGAATCTTACATGATGATAGCCTCAAATGACTATTTTCTTTATTGAATGAAAAACTTAAAATGACTTTGATAGCTAATCGTTAGTTCACTACTATTTCTTGGATAGCCGTTACGTTTATTTTTCCAATAATAACCATGAGGTTATGCTCACCCAACGCGTATTTGATGATAAGTTCATTAAGGAATTAATTGAAAACCATAATAAGAACTAAGGATGCAACCCTTAGAAACATGAATCAAACACCTGTTATTTGCCTACCCGAATTTTCTTTTGCCTACATTTGGAATATTTGAAGCTTAGTAACTGTGTTTGTGAGATCTATTAAGCTTATAATTAAATGTAATATTTGACAGCTACAATTTTGGGTAACTTATTACTCAGTGTCCCTTACTCGAAATTCTGTTTTACTTTTCTCCATGTAGACCAGTTAAGATAGCTGAACTTGAATATTTCAAAGCTTATATTTTAGTAAGCTTCATACTAGGTTGATCACAATTTTCAGTGCCTTCCAGCTTGTGGCTTATTTTCCAAACCTTCAGGAGCTTATTTTAGATTCTCAACTGTGTAAGCTAAGAGGAATCTTTGAAATTCACTCTACAATATATCTCACAACACCACAACTCACACCACCCACCGAACGCCGACCACCTTCCGACGGCACCACCACCATCCGACGCCCCACCACCGGACTCCACCTCCACCGGCACCACCATCAAGTTGAGGTATATTTTTGTAGATCTATTATTTTTCGTTACATATAAACTTTTTTTTTTATTTTTAGATCTATAGTTTTTTGTAATCGATCTATTCATATTTTGTATCGATCTATATATATTTTTTTAAGATCTAGAGTTTTTTTTTAATTGATATCTATACATATTTTTTTTAGATCTAAAGTTTTACTAGATCTATTGATTTTTTTGGTAAATATTAACGTTTTTTTAATAACCTTAAGTTTTTTTTATAGATGTATTGTTAATTATCTGCCGCTAGGAACCGTTGCTATGCACGGGTATTTATAACGACAGATCGAAATTTTTCACCATTTCCAACATTATTATTATTATTACCATGATTATCTGCCGCTAGGAACCGTTGGAATTTTTAAAAAATATTTTGAAAATTTTTAAATTTTTTTAAAGTTTTATGAAATGCTAAAAAATTCAAAACATTTCGAAATTTTTGAAAATTCAAAACATTTCGTAATTTTTAAAAAAATTGAAATATTGCAACTTAAAATTATATTACCGAACTTGAGGCGGAATCCCTCATCGGTAAAAGTGGGAGTAGAAACTTAAAAAAATTGAAATATGTTCACGTTCTATTTTGAACGCTACACAAAACACTCACCACAATATCACAAATCGTTAATTATCTGCCGCTAGGAACCGTTGCTATGCACGGGTATTCGTCTAGTATTGTTTACACCTTTATCTTAATTTAGTTTATTTTCATTTTTAGTATTTCATTTTGATTGTATCTTAGTAATTGGGTTAGTTGAATAGCAACTAATTCCGCCCAACTCCATCAAAACCGAGATTTTTATTTGCTTTTATAAAAACTAAAAAATACAAAAAGAATCATCCCTCATCTCTAGACCTAGTCTTTAGGTTTTCTAATCCTAGCGACACTATTCCTAGCTGAATGATCAATCCCCCGGTACTTGTCACTATACTATACTACAACGATCAGGTACACTGCCTGGTGGGGGTTGTAAGCTTCTCGAGATCCCTCGAGAGGTAAAGCCTGGTGCAATCCCTACGCATCAAGTTTTTGGCGCCGCGGCCCGGGGAATAGTTATTGTCTAGGTTAGGATTTCTTTTTATTAGGTCTACTTGCTAGATTCCTTTCTAGTAAGATTTTATTTTATTTTTAGGTTCTCTTTAGTCTATCTTATTTCTTCGTGTCTTTGTTCGTATTAGGTTGGTCTTTATGGATTTAGAGAATCGCCGTTTAGAAGTTAGCTAGAGGCTTATAGCGCATAAAAGAAGAAAGAAAGAAGTTAACACATTTAAGCAATTTACTAAGCCCCTTCAAATGAAAATTGAGTTTACAGGCTTCGCTCCAACCCCTGATGAATTGAGTTACCATAGATTTCTTTTACAACACCCCTACCCCTCAAAATATAGAAAAGCACCATGGATTAGGAGGCATAACTTTCGGAACATAAAAATTCCTTGCATGATTGGGTACATGTCTAGAGAGCATGCATACATTGACTTAAAAGCACCCATGAATATTATGTCTAGGCTCTACTACAACTGGATAATGAACGAAAGGTTAAGCCCTAGAAAAGACCCTTATAACTCTAATAGGCTATGTAATTTCGTCAGGAGAGTAAAAGGGGTGCATATCTTTATAGGAAATTTTACTTATCAATGCCACTTCGTAATCCTAGAAGATGTTAGAGGCATTATAGATCCACACCTAGGAGAGATGGTTCTTGGACGACCTTTTGTTGAGAAAGCAAAGATGTATTGTGATCATGAGAAGGGAATAGTTCAGTTTACTGAGGGGACAGAGAAGATTACTTTTATGATGCCTCACATGAAGGAAGAATTAAAAGGCATCAAGAGTCTACAAATTGATGAGATTCGACCTTATGAGGTTAAGGAAGATGGAATTGATGATGATGCCTATTATGAGAGGAGGCGAACATACTATTCAGGTTGCATGGATCTAGGCCCTGAATACAAGCGTGATGCGAATTGGGTTAGATGTTTTGAGTCGGCACAAAAGTGGGAAAGGAAAACGTAACCCATGACCTTGAGTCTAGCTACAAGACTCGTAAATAAAGAAAAGCGCTTCTTGGGAGGCAACCTAAGTTTTGTGTGATTTTTATTTTATTTGTTTGTTATTTGCTTCCGTATGTATGCTATATTTTTATTGTTGGTAGATCTTGTTTCAAAACTAAAATGATGAAAATACTTTATTTTGTTGTTTGGCTTACTCTTAACTTCATCCAAAGGTATTTCCCAAAAGATAAGTGTAATGGGAAACCCCAAATATGTTTTTAAGAAACAAAAATTGATCATGATTCTCCACAATACTAAGTGAACATGTATATTCGTATTTGTTAGAGTCAAATACTTGTATCGAGTCATAATGATGTTTTGCAGGATTTTCCAGGAAGTAGGACGAAGTTTTTCCAGAAATTTTCCGGAAACTTAACATAAGAATTTCTGCAGGTCACTTCTAACGGCGTCACGAATTTACTCTTGACGGCATCACGTGTAAAATTCTGGAAATTTTACCAGTTTTGTTTTTCTAATGGAGTCCTAAAGTTTTTGTTGAATCTTTAGTTTTATAATCTCCAGGAAATCTGCAAACATCATTCCACAAGCATTATATCTTATTTTGTTTTCTAGGATTTGTTAGCATATATAGATTGCCGCCGATTTTACGTGAGGTTGCCTTGTCTGTTTTCTCAGGTTTTACAGGCTATGTATGACAAGAAGATGATTTATATTCTGGAAGGGAAGCTTTGATTGTTCATTTTCTTGGAGGAAGATCTAACCTGGCCACCTTATTATCTATACCGAGCGAATCAGGGGAGTATTTGATTTCATTCGTTTCACTTATTTCACTTTTACATTCTTTACTTGAACATTGGGGACAATGTAAGGGGAGGGTAAAATGATGATACCTTACAGATACACTCTCGCTTGAGTTTGTTTGTTTGATGGTAGATGTGTAATAAAACTATGAGAAATACTTGTTAGTGCAATTTTAGCGCCAAATTTAAAATTTTTTACAACATTTAGGAGTGAAACTTTAGCCATAGCAAGCGTCTCATGGATAGGAGATTGTAGGACTAGCACAAAACCGTACTATTCAGAAAAAAATTTCCACCCAAATATGTGAGGTTCGCCTTTAGATTTGATAGGAAAATCAATTACTATTAGTGCTTATGAGTGTACCGGTAGCATTTAGATTCTAGAACTTGCATTAGTGATGCATCCCGAGACCGCTAGTAAGACTACATTCGTGTAGTAGGATTTACTACATGATAAGAGGCATTAGGATCACCCTTGTGTTAAACCCGTATCATAATTATTTGACCATTTAAGTCATATTACTTGGCTAGTTAAGTCAATTAATTTTTCCCACACCCTTAGCGTTGTACTCATTTTTAGTACACGAAACCCCTAGTACACCCCTCCGAGCCTATCTTTTCGTTTCTAACTTTAAGCATCTTACTTAAAGGAAGAATTTGTTACACCCCACTTAAATGTACACCCAAATCGCCTTAGCCTTCCGTGTATGCACTCATCTTTAGTGCATTATTGTTATTTGTTAAACCCTTAGTTAATTATCTAATTGATTACATGGTTGCTAAGTCTAGTCATATCCTTGTACATATTTTTTTGGGAGGATTGGGACTCATGGGTAAAGTACTTATTTTATAGAGTAATAGGGAAGAACATCATATTATTACCCCGTATGTGCGTTAATCTTAAAAGTACTCCAAGTGTTTTGATTTTTTTAATTCGAGTCATTAGATTAGTCTATTGTAAAGTATGTAAAAATTCAAGTGTAAGGGGAATGTTCATTCCCTATTATGTATTATTTTGGATGGTAGGGTAAGAGTGTATGCAAAAAAAAAAAAAAAAAAAAAAAAAATCGAAAAGAAAATAAAAAGTGGAAAAAAATGGAAAAAGAAAAAGAGAAAAAATATACGAACTACCATCCCGTTTCATTCTATGTTTATTTTATGTTTTTGTTATTTTTCATTCATTAGCTTAAGTCGAGTCTAGTCTTGGCTTAGCAACGCCATATTGTACATGTAATTAACCAAGATTGTTAACTCGTCACCAGTAAAGACTACCTATATCCAACAAAACTGTGTATTCCATATCCCTACACCTAACGTTACAACCCTTTAAAAGACATCTTTGATAGTTTATCCTAGGTGCTTACGCCATGTGGTGGAGGTTTGATCCTTTCCCAAGCCTATGGTAATCTATTTTGCTATGATAGGTAGTGAGAGATGTTTTCCATTTCCATATTGTGATATATACTTTATTACACCCGAGAGATGTGAGTATCTAAACACTATTTGTGAGGCGCTAGTGTATGACCTCCGTGCTTGTCTTTGGTCTTTAGTGGAACGATTATTTGTTGTAATTACTTTTATATTAGTGTTAAATGACCCCTAACTTGTATTTTGATTAGAATAAAAGCGCATTTGCTTGAGGACAAGCAAATCTCAAGTGTAAGGGTATATGATAAGGCGAAAAATGAACCGTTTTTAGGGGGTCATTTGAGCCCGGAATTGAATTTATTTGATCAAATATTGCCCTAAATCGTTTCTTTTGTGATTTTAGGTACTTTGGGAGTGAATTCTGGAAAAGGAAGCATTTTGGACGTTTTTGGAGCATAAAAGTGAAGAAAACGGCAAAGACTTAATTTTCCATGCTGAGAATAGTACCTGACGGCGTCAAGAAGGAAATTGTGACGGCGTCACGAGTAAAATCCATGACGACCCATAGAAAACCTGAAGGCGTCAAGAGAAGAGCGTCAAGAGTTAATATGATGACGGCCTGCAAAAGGAGTACACGTGACGGCGTCAAACCCAGATCTAGGCAGTCCGAGAATTTATTTGGCGGCAAGATGACGGCGTTAGACATTTGCTCTTGACGCCGTCACATCACAAAATCTATATATACTTTTCTATTTTTCATTCATTAGGAGAGGAACTTGTGTGGAGAATACTAGGGTCGAACCTAATAAACCCTAGGTCGTTTGTAACAGTATTTTCAAGGGTTTTCACCCCTTGAAACCTTTCATGTTCAATTAAGATAAGTCCTCTTTCAATTCATTCAATATGTCTATGTGTTGTTTGAATATATTTTATGCTTGTCTTGATTTTAACATGCTA
Source organism: Artemisia argyi (assembly GCA_030686995.1). Lineage (NCBI taxonomy): Eukaryota > Viridiplantae > Streptophyta > Magnoliopsida > Asterales > Asteraceae > Artemisia > Artemisia argyi. Next base: position 132,749,470 of record CM060692.1, read on the forward strand.
GGCTAGATCTTTCATGTGTTTGCTTAGATGTAATGAAACCTAGATGTTAATTATAGGTTGATTGCTTGTTTATAGTTGTATTGGATGAATGATTTCAATGTTAGGCTTAAGAAAACTGGCAGATCTCCATTGTGTAACATGCTTGAACGTCTTAAGAAACATGAACCGATGTGTACTAGGTTTTTATGATTGTATTTAATGCATGAGCGAATTCTAGTGATCCCATGTTAGGAGCTTCTTAGCCTGCTCGACATAATAGTAAAGTAAGAGCTTATAGGATTGGGGAAGTAAGTACGCCACCCCATGAATGGTATTAAGGAATACAATCTGTCATCCACGCAACTGTAACAAGTAATTGACCTGTAAAAGATATCTAGGGAGTAATGAAATCTAAGTAAACACAATTCTCCCATATATTGTTTACACCTTTATCTTAATTTAGTTTATTTTCATTTTTAGTATTTCATTTTGATTGTATCTTAGTAATTGGGTTAGTTGAATAGCAACTAATTCCGCCCAACTCCTTCAAATCCGAGATTTTTATTTGCTTTTATAAAAACTAAAAAATACAAAAAGAATCATTTCTCATCTCTAGACCTAGTCTTTAGGTTTTCTAATCCTAGCGACACTATTCCTAGCTGAACGATCAATCCCCCGGTACTTGTCACTATACTATAATACAACGATCAGGTACACTGCCTGGTGGGGGTTGTAAGCTTCTCGAGATCCCTCGAGAGGTAAAGCCTGGTGCAATCCCTACGCATCAAGCCTCATCATGGAGTTGGGTCGGGTCTTTTCCCACTGTTAGCTCACTCCACATCCCAGTTTAAGGGCCTATACAGTAAGTGTATATATACCCTTTTCCCACACAAGGGAAGGGTTGGTTGATTTCATAATAACACACACACTAAGGTGTTTTTCTCTCTCAAGAAATCCTCCCATCTCTCTCTAAACTCTCCACCATGTTTACCATCTACTTCCACAACTCAAGACCACCCGAACCACATGAATCAACATAAATTACGATCCTACAAGGATTAACCTAAGATTTAATATGGAAACTTAAGTCCATGTCTTTTTTTCCCTTTTTCTTTGTCTTTTTGTCTTTCTTATTTATTCACTTTTCTTTTAACTATTTTTTTTAAATCTATATCTGTACTTCTATATAATGCATCTAATTCTAAACCTAACTTCTAACCAAAAATTAAGATAAAGAGCTCCAATTATGAGATGACATGTGTCACTTCTCAACTAACTCCAAGCCTAACTCCTAACAAAAAATTAAGATAAGAAGCTCAAAACATTAGATGACATGTGTCACTTCCCAACTTAAAATTCACATTTATTTTCAAATTGAAATATCTTTTTTTCTTTTTTTTTAATGATCTAATTTCACCATATTTTTTAAAATTTTGTGCTTTTTAATTCAACATCCATTTTGATATATTTTTATGAGTTTTTAGTTTTTACATTTTTAGTGGGTTTATTTTTATTAATTCAAAATTTTACCACGTTAACCTTTATTTCAATTAATACAATCTTGATTCGACAAAAACATATATTTTTTGGGGGAGTGTTTGATGGGTAAGAGATTGCGATGGTATTTCTATATGCGGGAATAATAATGTCACGGGAAAGCAATGAGAAACCCAAGCAAATAAATACAACTAACATACAAATTAGGAGTGTTGTGAAACGAATTCATTAAGCGGGTAGGGAACTGCAGGAAAAGTTGGGGTTAAAAGAGCAAATTTGCCATTGAAGATGTATTAAAAGAGTTGTTTTGCCATTTATATTTTCAACCACCCTTATTTGCCATTTAACTTGATAATAAGTGTTTAATTGCCACTCAAATGTTTTAGATGTTTAATTTTAGTACTTTGTGAGTTAACATGGAAAAAAGTTCGTTAGTTTTAACGAATATTCTGTTAAATACCAAGTGCAAAGGTTCAAATATAATCTAGAAGAGCCTAGTAAGAACAGTGACTAAAGCAACCACTTAGTAGACTTCTAAATGACTTAAAACAATAACTAAAACTGTGTTGAAGATAACAAACGGCTGCTCAAAATAAAGCATATGTTTTCAACATGGGTGATGCAACAACTGTTCAAAATACCCAACACTTAATTCTTAATCATTAAAGTCATGCAGATTTATTTGTTCGTACAATACATATAATTTTTCAAAATTGATTGCACACAAAATCTACAAATTTAGTTGAAAAAAATTATACTTTAATATTGCATTTGTAGCATACGATTACAGATTGTTCATCAAGTTTTCCATGACAATTTGCTCAAGTCTTGTGGCTTTGTTCGTAAAGTTTTCAAGATAAATTTTCCCAATTCTCTTACATATCAAGTTCTTTAAAAAGGGGTAGGTATAATGAATGCAGGCCAAGGACTTCCTTAGTCTCACAGCTTGTCAAAAATTGTATAATAAATGCTAATGTAAGCCAAAAGTGGATAGGAAAATGCAATTATATACGTGAATTTAACCCCCAATTGGGTCGTTTACAAGCGAGTCTTGTCATCTAGACTTACATGTGAGGTCACATCACACCAAGTTAGAGCAACCATGTCTAGTAAGCGAGTTTAATACAGGAATGGCAAACTTGCACTAACGACTCATGTTTAGTGGCAAATAAGGGTGGTTGAAAAAATGAGTGGCAAAATTACTCTTTTAATATATATTCAATGGCAAATTTGCACTTTTAACCAAAAGTTGGGCTATCAATTCCTTTACTATATTATAATATAACTATATTTATTGCCGCCGCTGTGCACGGGTATCCAACTAGTTACTATATAAAGTATTTAAGTTGTAGGCTCCACCAAAAATTAAGATAACTTGTTCAGTAATGGAATGACATGTGTCACTTCTCAACTAATAATTCACCTTTATTTTCAAATTGAAATAATTTTTTATCTATTTATTATTTTTATGATATAATTTCACCATATTTTATAAATTTTTGTGCTTTTTAATTCAACATCTATTTTAATATATTTTTATGAGTTTTTACTTTTTACCTTTTTAGTAGGTTTGTTTTATTTTGATTCAAATTTTTACAACTTTAACTTTTATTTCAATCAATACAATCTTAATTCGTCAAAAATCATATACTTTTGGAGAGAGTGTTTGACGGGTAATAGATTGCGAGGGTCTTTCTATATGCGAGAATAATGATGTCACAGGAAAGCTACAGGAAACTCAAGCAAACACATACAACTAACACATATACATTCGGAGTATTGTGAAACGAATTTACTAAGCGGGTAGGAAATTGCGAGGAGAGTTGGGCTAGCAATTCATCTAATATATTTATATTATTAAGTATATTTATCGCCGCCGCTGTGCGCGGTTATCCAACTACTTTTATAAATTCACATTTTTTTCACTTTATTACGTTTTCCTCCGTTTTCTTACATTTTCGTCCATTTTTGTCCGTTTTCATATTTTTATATAGGTTTTTGTCCGCTTTCAAACGTTTTCGTATGTTTTTGTAAGTTTTCGTCCATTTCAAACATTTTGTCCATTTTCATACGTTTTCGTCCGTTATCATACATTTTTGTTCGTTTTCAAATGTTTTCGTCTGTTTTCATACGTTTTCGGCAATTATCATACGTTTTTCTCCGTTTTCATCCGTCTTTTTACAATTTCGTCTAATTTCGTACGTTTTGGTCCGTTTTTATGGGTTTTGTCTGTTTTCAGTCTTTTCGTACGGTTTTATACGTTTTCGTCTGTTTTTGTCAATTTCCATATGTTTATATACGTTTTCATATGTTTTCGTCCGTTTTTATACGATTTTGTCCATTTTTATATATTTTCGTCCGTTTTCATCTATTTTCATCTGTTTTCATCCGTTTTCGAACGTTTTCGTCCATTTTTAAACGTTTTCATCCATTTTTATACATTTTCAGACATTTTCGTCTGTTTCCCTACATATCCGTCCATTTTCATACATTTTCGTCCATTTTCATAGGTTTTTGTCCATTTACAAATGTTTTTGGCCATTTTCAGACGTTTTTATACGTTTTTGAATATCACAAGTGATATTCTGTTATACTCATAATATCATAAGTGATATTCTGAATATAACAAGTGATTTTCAACTAATGTTTTGTAACATGAAAATTATTTGTGATATTTAGAATATCACACGCGATATTCTGAATATCACAAATGATTTTCAACTAATGTTTTATAACATGAAAATCACTTGTGATATAGAGAATATTACAAGTGATATTCAGAATATATATCACAAGTGATTTTCAACTAGTGTTTTGTAACATGAAAATCACAAGTAATATTCAGAAAATTACAAGTGATATTCAGAATATCACAAGTTATTTTCACATTTTTTTTAATTCACGTTTTTTTTTTCTTCACTTTCCTACGTTTTTTATGGATCTAAACACACCTTGATTTGTGTTAGAATGATACTTTGAGTTATACTACCAAGTATGCGGAATCTACTTAGTAATATTTAGAAGTTTGTTTATAAGTAAAAATAGTTGTATATGAATGAGAACAATGTGTAAACCAAACTGTTAGCTCCAATATTATTAAGAATAATAATACAAGTGATCTTTGTATCAGTAGGGTTACAACCTTGAAGCTCTAAGAAAAACGTATCTCAAACCTTAACCTAGGATCTCCTTTTATAGCACAAGGAATCCTCTTCTACAAGATACGTATAAGTCTAATAGAATAAGATATACGCAAAATCTATTCTATATTTATCTATACGTGTTTCCTAACAATTATCCTGACAGCAGTGGTAATAATATGTACTAGCAGTGGTAATGAGTTTCCACTGCTAGTGCATTCTTAAGCAGTTGTAATCTCCATACTTAGCCATGGTAACTGTTAGTGTAATTCCCAACAATCCTCCCCTAAACTTATGATTTCTTTATAAATCCAAAAGTTTCTTCAATTAATCAGCATCACTGAGGATATAGGGAATTCTTCCAAACACTTCATTTTCTTCTTAAAGCCTGCATAGCTCTTGAACACTGATCTTGTATCTTCTGAATCAAATCTCTAACTTTTTCAGTATCTTCATGAACTCTTAATCTTGATGTCAACATTGCAATAAGAGTTACTGCTCTAAGTGGATATTCCTTCTCAGCAAACATGAATACATCCACTCAAGTAGTTGCAGAAACATGATAAACCTCACATGAATCATAGTATGACCATGTGGTATGCAAATTTGTAGCTTCAAACTTCCAGTAACTATCTTTGAGATCTGGTTCATAAAGTCTCCTCAAATCAACCCATAGCTGTATTTCCTTCATATCTTTAAGAGTATCAGCTTTGAATCTTTCATCAACTAACTTCCAAAGCATATCAAGATCAACTCTGTCACAAGCTTTAATAAGATCTTCAAATTGAATGAAGGTTGAAGTTTTACCTCCCAACCTTGTAATTTTCCATGTTGGAGCAAAATTCTTTGTTGTGTATACTTCCCAATCAATAATTGGATTCCTTACTTGTATAGGATCTGCGTAGAAATCTTCTTCTTCTATTACAATTATAGCACTCAGCTGATCTTTTGTAAGTTTCTCAGATTGAGATTCTTCTTCTTGAGCAAGCCTTGCCTTTTTAGTGACATTCTGTTCAGAAGCTGTAGCTTTCCTTTTAGGAAATCTTCTCTTTTCTTCTTCTTCAAAATCAATAGGAATAAAGTCACTATCTTGTCTTTTGAGCCTGTAAAAGATCCCTTCAATCCTATCATGAGACATGCCTTTGAATTGAGACATTTTCCAATTCTCAACATGACAGCAATAAGTCTTCATCTCTGCAATCATTTGTGCCTTGGTTGGTTATCTTTACTTCTTTTGACCTTTTCTGACTTTTCCAATAACCTCATCCAGTGCTTGTTGATTCTTCATTTGAATAAAATCAGCTAATTGAGCTGATCTCTGTTCTTCTGTCAAAGTCTTGTTAGCAACAAGCTCAATTGCCTTCTTCTTGACTACTCGATCATTGGTGATCATATATTCAATCTCTTCTTCGGTTGGCACATAGGTGAACATTGGAGCCTTTTCTTTGAGAATAGTAGGTGGAACAGTGGAAATTGGATTAGGTGCAATAGTTGCAGTAGTTTCCAACTTATCCAACCTCTTAGCCTTCATAAAACTTGCAATCTCTTCCTCATCTTGCCTTTTCTTCTTTGCAGCTTCATCTTCCACTAATTTCCTTGCCATATCAACATCATAATCTATCTGAGCTTGTTCCCTTCTAGAAATCTTCCTTGGTTGCACTTGATCTGTACTAGTCATAACTGCTTTACCTTTCTCTGCTCTAATTCTATCAGCTTCTTCTTCTGCAGTGGTAACATTTTGACTAGCAGTAGGAAACATAAACTCATCAGTGGAAAGATGTTGAGGAACTCCAACTGTATCATCAATCTTCAAATCTTTAGTGTCATAGTCAAAGTCAGCATCAAAACCATAATCATCTTCAAAATCAATCTTCCTCCCCTTAGTTTCAGCATCTGTCTTCCTTCCCTGTTTGGAAGAATTTCCCAAATCATCACTGAAATCTTTTGAAGCAGCATCTTGAGGTGAGGATTAAGATGAAAGCACAATTTTGGAAGATCTTTGCTTCTTTAACACCTGAACTTCTTCCTGCAAGTTCTTTATCTCTGCTTTCAACCGAGCAAGCTCTGTAGCATGTTGTTGCTTAGTCTGTGCCAGTTCTTTCTCCAGAGCTTTAACCTGTGTGACGAAGTTGGTACAAAGTTCCATCAATTCATTATTTGCACACTGCCCTCAACACTTCCAACTATGTGACCTGTTGGAAGAGGTTAATCATCGGGCATTGATTCAGGCTCTTCTCTAGTTGGATTAGATTGAAGCCTAGAACCACCACTGCTTATTCCTAAACCAAAAGGCTCGGAATCAAGCAATGTTTTAATGGGAGTAGGTGGCTGTTTGTGCCTCCTCTCATAAGTGTGAGTAACTGCAGGGGTGTATTGAATAGGTGGAACAACAATAGTGGGTGTGTGATGGGATACAACTGGATTGTTGCATCTTCACCTTGTACCTGTGAAATCTTTGAAAGCATTTCAGGAAAAAGTAGTTTAAACTCCCCATTCCAAAGTTCTGAAGCCTTATTCATATTTTGAAAAACTTTTGGCTTGAGATAGGGGGTATATAAACTCTTTGTGGGTTTGGAGTGGAAATTCATTTAGCACTGCTTGCACAAACCTTGGATACATCAAAAATTTATATGAACTCTTTACAATGCCTTTCATATTATTAAAAATAAACTTTGAAAAATTAAAAGTCCTATCTGTAGCTAAGCAAACCAAAGGGTAAGCCATAGTTGAACTAAATTGTTCATAAGAATTTTTCTTAGGACTTAGGCAATGTAAAAGAGTATGAATTAAAAACCTCCAATGGGGACAAAAACATCCTTTTCTGAAAGTAACCTTTTTATCAGATGTATCATACCCCATTGTTGAAAGATGTTTATGAATGTATGAATTTGGTAATGTGATGATACCATTGAGATCATCCAATTGGAGAATTCTCCACAAGGATGACTCAGTAACATCAATGGTTACCCCATCCACTGTGGCTCTAAGAGTTTCCACAGATTCATGTGTGTCTCCCTGTTCAATGGTTATGGACTCGACAGTGTTCCAGAACTGTTTGATATGAGAAACATAGATTGTGGGATTTACAGTTAAAGCATACCTAATATGGGTAGTGTTGAGAAAATCCACAATCTGATGAAAAACAGGGCCACTCTTTTCGTTTGACTTCTGTAAGTAGGCCACTTGGTTGTGCTCATCTGCAAAGTGTAGAATTGCCATAGTTTTGTGATAAAAATATGTAAGTGTTAGTAATCGTGAATGATGATCAAGCCGTATGAGAGATAAATATATAGTAATAGGGTTTTGAGAAGGATGTGTAATATGAATTATCTTTAGAATGTATTTATCTTTGGGAAAATAATAAATTAAAATAGGTAAGTGGATAATTCACAAAAAATTACCCTATTAATAAGGAAAACACGGTTACTCTCAACGGCTAGTCAAAAAATAAGATTACTGAAACAACAGTTGCAACGGCTAGTTCACCAGTGGTAAAAAATTTCACTTGCAGTGGTAACTGTGAACTAGCAGTGGTAATTTTTTCACAAAAATTTTCAAGAGCAGTGGTAAGTAAATCAAGTAAAAGTTCAGCTGCTCTTACTATAGTTTTTAGCAAACTATCAGCTATCAACGGATTTGATATGTCTTTACCATGAGCCGTTTGCTATGGACTAGCCAACTCTTCATCACTTGGAATATGGTGAGTTGATGACCATATAGTTTTTGGTAAACTATCAACCATAAACGGATTTGATAAGTCTTCACCAGTAGTCGTTTGCTCTGGACTAGTTGATTCTTATGTGGATTAGACATGGTAAATCAATAACCATTTGTTGTGTGTCTTAGTTACTGATACGTGGGAATCGCACCAGGCTTTACCTCTCGAGGGATCTCGAGAAGCTTACAACCCCCACCAGGCAGTGTACCTGATCGTTGTAGTACAGTACAGTGACAAGGACCGGGGGATTGATCGTTCAACTCAGGAATAGTGTCGCTAGGATTAGAAAGCCTAATAACTAGGTCTAGAGGTGAGGGATGATTCTTTTTGTATTTTTATATTTTATAAAAGCAAGTAAAATCTTGGGTTTTGGAAGAGTGTGCGGAATTAGTTGCTAGCCAACTAACCCAATAAACTACTAATGTAATGAAAATAAAATGACAGAAATGAAAATGAAATTAATTATACTATTGTGGTGTAAACAATGATGAGGAAAGTTGTGTTTACTTAGGTTTCATTACTCCCTAGATATCTTTTAGAGGTTGATAGCTTGTTACAATTGCATGGATGACGGGTCATATTCCTTAATACTAGTCGTAGGGCCGTGTACAATATTCCCTAACTCTATAGGATCCTACTTCACTCCTATGTCGAGCCGTTAGAAGCTCCTAACATTGGATCATTAGAATTCTCCTACGCATTAAATACAACCAAATATCGTAGTACACCTCCGATCATGTTTCTTAACACGTTCAAGCAAGTGACCAATGGAAGTCTGCCAGTTTTCTTAAGCCTAACATCGAATACAATCATCCGTAACAACAAACAATCAACCCATAATTAACATCTAGGTTTCACTACATCTAAGCAAACACAAAGGAAATCTAGCCAAGCATGTTAAATAAAAGACAAGTGTAAGATATATTCAAACAACACATAGACATATTGAATGAATTGAAAGAGTACTTTTCTTTAATAGAACATGAAAGATTCAATGGGTTGAAACCCTTGAAAAAGCTGGAAAATTCGACCTAGGGTTTTTCCCTCAAAGTTGCACACTAATGAATGAAATTTGGAAAACTATATATAGATTACAATGGGTGACGGTGTCATGTATTGAGTTGTGATGCCGTCAACTCGCCACCTATAATGAAATCGTATTGCCTAGATCTGATTTTGATGTCGTCATGTGTAGAATTCTTCTGAGCCGTCACATGTGTTTTAACCCTGACGGCCTTGGTGACGCCGTCAGGTCTTATAGTTGAAAATCCTCTGGATCCTCACGTGTATATTCCACATCCACCTCTTTTGTAACTCTTAACACCGTCATTAAGGAAGTTGTGACGCCGTCAGGTACTGTTCCTAGCAAGGAAAATTGAGACTTTGCCGTTTTCTTCACTTTTATGCTCCAAAAACGTCCAAAATGCTTCCTTTTCCAGAATTCACTCCCAAAGAACCTAAAATCACAAAAGGAACGATTAAGGGCAATATTTGATCAAATAAATTCAATTCCGGGCTTAAATGACCCCCTAAAAACGGTTCATTTTTCGCCTCATCATATACCCTTACACTTGAGATTTGCTTGTCCTCAAGCAAATGCGCTTTTATTCTAATCAAAATGCAAGTTATGGGTCATTTAACACTAATATAAAAGTAATTACAACAAATAAGCGTTCCAATAAAGACCAAAGACAAGCACGGAGGTCATACACTAGCACCTCACAAATAGTGTTTAGATACTCACATCTCTCGGGTGTAATAAAGTATATATCACAATATGGAAATGGAAAACATCTCTCACTACCTGTCATAGCAAAATAGATTACCATAGGCTTGGGAAAGGATCAAACCTCCACCACTTGGCATAAGCACCTAGGATAAACTATCAAAGAAGTCTTTTAAAGGGTTATAACGTTAGGTGTAGGGATATGGAATACACAGTTTTGTTGGATATAGGCAATATTTACTGGTGGCGAGTTAATCTTCTTAGTTAACTACATGTACAATACGGCGTTGCTAAGCCAAGACCAGACTCGACTTAAGCTAATGAATCAAAAATAACAAAAACATAAAACAAACATAAAATGAAATGGGATGGTAGTCCGTATGTTTTTTCTATATTTTTTTTTCTTTTTCTTAATTTTTCCGATTTTTTTTTTTTTTTTTTTTTTTTTTTTTTTTTTTTTTTTTTTTTTTGCATACACTTTTACCCTCCCATCAAAAATAATACACCATAGGGAATGTACATTCCCCTTACACTTGAATTTTTATATACTTTACAATAAACTAATCTAATGACTCGAATCAAGATAATCAAAACACTTGGAGTACTTTTTAAGATTAATGCACATATGGGGGTAATATATGATGTTCTTCCCCATTACTCCATAACACAAGTACTTTACCCATGAGTCCCAATCATCCCAAAACAATATGTACAAGATATGACTCGACTTAGCAACCATGTAATAAATTAGATAATTAACTAAGGGTTTAAACATGTAACAATAATGCACTAAAGATGAGTGCATACACGGAAGGCTAAGGTGATTTGGGTGTACATTTGGGTGGGTTGTAAAAAATTCTTCCTTTAAGTAAGATGCTTAAAGTTAGAAACGAAAAGATAGGCTCGGAGGGGTGTACTAGGGGTTTCATGTACTAAAAATGAGTACAACGCTAAGGTGTGGGAAAAAATTAATTGATTTTACTAGCTAAGTAATATGACTTAAATGGTCAAGTAATTATGATACGGGTTTAACACAAGGGTGATCCTAATGCCTCTTATCATGTAGTAAATCCTACGACAAGAATGTAGTCTCACTAGCGGTCTCGGGATGCATCACTAACGCAAGTTCTAGAATCTAAATGCTACTAGTACACTCATAAGCACTAATAATAAATGCTTTTCCTATCAAATCTAAAGGCGAACCTCACATATTTGGGTGGAAAATTTTTCTGAATGGTACGGTTTTGTGCTAGTCATACAACTCCTATCCATGAGACGCTTGCTAAGGCTAAAGTTTCACTCCTAAATGTTGTAAAAAATTTTAAATTTGGCGCTAAAATTACACTAACAAGTATTTCTCTTAGTTTTATTACACACCTACCATCAAACAAACAAACTCAAGTGCAATTGTATCCTATAAGGTATCATCATTTACCCTCCCCTTACACTTAGGATGAACATTGTCCCCAATGTTCAATTAAAGCGTGTAAAAGTAAAACAGGTAAACAAAATGAAAACAAATACTCCCCTGATTCGTTCGGTGTGGATAGTGTGTTAACAGGTTAGATCTTCCTCCAAGAAAATGAACATTCAAAGATTCCCTTCCAGAAAAATAAATCATCTTCTTGTCATATATAACCTGTTAAACCTGAGAAAACAAACAAGGAAACCTCGCGTAAAATCGGCGGTAATCTATATATACTAACAAATCCTAGAAAGCAATTTAAGATATAATGCTTGTGGAATGAATGTTTGCAGATTTCCTGGAGTTTATAAAAGTAAAGAATTAACAAAAACTTTAAGACTCCGTTAGAAAAATAAAACTCACAAAATTTCCAGAATTTTACACATGACGCCGTCAGGAGTTAACTCCTGACGCCGTCAGAAGTGACCTGCAGAAATCTTTACGTTAAGTTTCTGGAAAATTTATGGAAAAACTTATGTCCTACTTCCTAGAAAATCCTGCAAAACATCATTATGACTCGATACAAGCATTTGACTCTAACAAATACTAATATACATGTTCATTTAATATTATGGAGAATCATGATCAATTTCATTTCTTAAAAACAAATTTGGGGTTTCCCCTTACACTTAGTTTTGCAAAATACCTTTATATGAAGTTAAGACGAAGTTAAAAAACAAAATAAAGCATTTTCACAATTTTATTTTGAAACATGATCTACCAATCAATAAAAATAAAGCATGCATACGGAAGCACATAACAATCAAACAAATAAAAATCACACAAAACATGGTTTGCCTCCCAAGAAGCGCTTTTCTTTATTTTACGAGTCTTGTAGCTAGACTCAAGGTCGTGGCCAATTACGTGACCTCATCTTTGGTCTCATTCTCTAGGTCGTCTCCAATCTTAGTTTTGTATTCCGGACATAGTAGCAAACATTCCCTGTAGAAACCAAGTATTCTATTCATGACATAATCTACCCCACTACGTCTATCCTCATCATTCCTTTAGTAAACCGCTTGCTTGTGTTCCTTTTCTATGTTTGATAGAAGGCGGGATTGTTCAATCTTATAGGGCATTTGGTAAGCAATCTCATCATTCTCTTCCTTGAATCTTACTATCCCTAGGGGCGGGCCATAACTCATCTTAGAGGCCTCAAAAAATGGTTTTCCGAACACTACTTGACTTAGGAAACTATCTATTACCGAACGAGTATCCTCTACTATCACAAAGTCGGTAACATAAGTGAAGTTTCCTACAAAGACATGCAATCCCTTCACTCTTCCTACAAAGTTGCTCATCCAATTTGTACTAGGCGTCATCCTATAACCAAGTTGCTTCTTCATTACCCAATTATAATAGGTACTAGTCATGATGTTTATAGGAGACCTAAGATCGATGTAAGCTTTCCACACATGCATATACCCAATGTTGCATGGTATGTTGATGTTAGAGGGATCACCTACTTTAATAAGGGGTGAACCAAGGATGTATGGTGTCTCGGGATCATCGAATAGATCCTTGTGATATTCCCGTTCTTCCTTGGTGGGTAACTTATCAAAGTACTCTTCTACGTTTTCTACTTCCTCTAACTTTTCTCCCTTATTATCCTCAACTTCCTTAATCTCATCCCTAGTCCCGGTTTCTATCCCAACTTCATCCTTGTCACTTCTTCTATATTCTTATCTATTGGCTTAATGGTGACAACGTTGACAAAGTGGATATGTTTGGATGATGAGGGGTCCTTAATTTGGATTCCGCTATTAGTGTCCCTAGTGTCCTTCCTAGGTGTAGTTAGCACTTGGTTGTTGAGGGCTTTCAACAAGTTTTCAATCTTATTGGTCATCTCCGTTTGTTGTTGATTGAATTCGGTTTCAAAATTAGATACGCGAGCTTCTTGATATGCCATGAACTTGGACATCAATCCTTCAAGATTATTGGTACCACCATAGTTATTAGAAGGATTGTTGTTGAAAGTACGGTTAGTGGGTGGACCGTTTGGTTGGTAATGATTAGGTGGATTGGAATAATTGTTTTGGTTTTGTTTCCACCTAAGATTCGGGTGATTTTTCCAAGAAGGGTTGTAGGAATCACCGTAAGGGTTTGGCTTGCGTTTGCAAGTGTACCACTTATCTCCCGCTTCGTCGGTACGCGAGGATGCGTAGTCCGCAAAAGCTTGTCCGATGAGTTCCACGCAATCACGAGTGTCATAGGGACCACTACATAATTCGCATGAAGAAGTGATTTTGTTCACTTGGCTTGAAGGCTTGGGAGCTTCGTAAGATTTCATGAGAAACTTGACTTGGTCTTCAAGTTCCATGATCTTACGGTCGGGAGTGCTAGAATTGTTCGAAGGCAAAGATATTGCCTTGACCGTTGTTGATATAAATAATGTTCAAAAACGTTATTAATATTTCTCAATAACTATATGTTTTGATAATCACAAAATGTAAACTAAATTAAGTCAAGATTATGACGTAAACAAGTATTTAGTAACAAATATTTACTTCGACAACTTATATCACTTAAGGTATGCATAAACTAAGCAACTTATGCATTACATGATCAAAGGAAATTTTTCTAATCACTAGAACTCTTATAAAATGTCTTAAACATTTTATATCTTTACAAAATTATTTTTGGAATTAAAAGAATATGTTTAAATCATTATTAATATATGATTTCAAATTTCTAACCAAAAATGGAAAATTTTATCCAGAAATCCTTCCCCACAAGAGGACAAAATACTCCAACGTTCTGGAGGGGGCGGCCCCCTTAATCATTAAGGGGACCGGCCACGCTCCAGAACAATATTTTGTTCCCCTTTAAATACTGATTCATTTCACAAATTTTCCTCACCTTTTTGCACTCAAAACCTTCTGATCTAATCTCCATTTCTATCTCAAAAATCCTTTAATCATATAACTCATAAGTCTTTGTTTCCAAGTGATTCAAAGCTTTATCCACTCAAGTGCAAAAAGAAGAACACTCCTCAACATCCATACAATTGTAGTAGTGTTGTGATTAGTTAGTTTCATCTTGTAGTAGTGCTAGATACTTGAAAATTGTTGTGTGAATTAGTTGATTGTAGATACTAGGTGTGTTGTAAGGTAGTGTAGTTGTTTTGATTTAGTTGTACATAGAAGAAGGTGTGAAGTAAACAAGAAGAAAAGGTGTGAAGCTATTTTGAAGAAGTTGTGAAGGTGTGAAGAACGTGTGAAGTCTTCAAGAAGTTGTGAGATTGGTTCTAGCTACGATTAGAACTCGACATTTAGCTTAGTGTCGTTAATAGGTGTAAGCCAAGGTGTGTAAGGTTTCTCCGCCATAAGGAGTTTGTTGACATAGTGAAGAAAACTCTCGAGTGTGGTACTCAGGGAGTGGAGTAGGGCAAGGAAGGTGTCCTTGTAGCCGAACCACTATAAATTCGCGTGTTGTGGTTTGATCTTTCTAACTCTATCTTTTCTTCATTTTATTTCAATACTTTCATTATTAGATTAGACTTGCTTGTATTTGTTGACACTTAAACTCACGTAAGATCGAATCGAAAGTTTTTATAAGCTACAAAAGATTTTGAAAGTAAATTTAAAAAGGACGTAAAACTATTCACCCCCCCCCCCCTTTCTAGTTCCGCAATTGGTATCAGGAGCCACATCTTGCAAGATCTTTAAAATATATTGTATTTTAAAACTTGTAACGATCTATGGAATCTGAAAAAATTTTAGAAGGGCAATGTATGCAAAGACCACCACTATTTGAAAGTGATGGATTTTTATATTGGAAAAATCGATTTAAAACTTATGTGAAATCAAAAGATCTAGATCTTTGGCATGTTATTACTAATGGTGATTTTTTTACCTATTCAAAATAACCCCGAAACAAAGAAAGATGAAATCGTACATTTTGAAAAACAAAGTGATGATTTAAAAAGAAAACTTGCTAAAAATGATGAAGCAAAAATGGTTATTTATAATGCGCTACCACGTAAAGAGTACGAAAGGGTCTTTATGTGTGAAACCGCAAAAGAAATTTGGAACTCTTTATTAATAACTCACCAAGGTAATAGTCAAGTCAAAGTTAATAAAATAGATCTACTTGTTCAACAATATGAGCAATTCACGATTCCGGAAGAGGAATCAACTGATAATGCTTTCGCTAGATTTAACACTATCATCACAAGTTTAAAAGCACTTGATGAGAATTTTTCTAGTAAGAATTTTGTTAGGAAGTTTCTTAGGGCCCTTCACCCTAAAATGGCGAGATAAAGTGACGGCTATTGAAGAATCAAAGAATTTGTCAACATTGCAACTTGATGAATTAATTGGAAATTTGAAAGTCTACGAAGTAATTATAAAGAAGGACTCCGAAATGGTCAAAGGAAAACGAGAGAAAAGCAAGTCAATCGCCTTGAAAGCTAGAAAGGAATCTAGTAACGAAGATAGCTCATCTTCCGAAAGTGATGACAAAGAATAGGCCATGGCCGTAAGAGATTTCAAGAAATTCTTCAAAAGGCGAGGAAGATTCGTTAGACAACCACACGATGAAAAGAGAGAATCTCAAAAGAATAAAGATGACAAGTATAGCAAAAATGAGAGAAAGTGTTTCAAATGTGGTGATCCAAATCATCTCACTGGAAAATGTCCAATGATGTTAAGAGATCAAAATCAAAGATCATTTGTTGGAGGAGCTTGGAGTCATAGTGATGAGGAGGAGAAAGAAACGACAAAAGAAGAGAAGTGTCTTATAGCAAAAACATCAAGCGAGGTACGTTCCGAAACCGAATATTTTAGTGATGAGTATAATAGACTATGTAAATTAGGACAACAAGTAATAACTAAAAACAAATCACTAAAACATATAAAAAACCAATTAGAAAATGAAATACTATAACTTAAAATTAAAATACATAAATTAGAGAAAGGCAAAGAAATTATTGAAGAATCTAAATTATGTCAAGAGCTTAAATGTGAAAATGAAATACTTAGAAAAGAAATTTTGTCACACCCCCAAAATACCTGTTTTAACAGCGGAATGGAATACCTGAGGGTGACTGCCATAGCATCACAGTTACAGTCATATTGAACGACCTAAAGTGTCGTTTAGAAAATACAGCGTTTGATCATTAAAACATTCAGAGTTTACAAAACATAGGTCCCAAAAGGTGTTGCAAGTTTATGAAAAACAAGTCATACTAGATCAAACATTTCATAAGTGCAGAAAATATAGTGAGACGCGTTGACCCCGCGACTCCATGAAGATCCAAATGCATGCAACATGAGCTACCTTAATAACCTGAAAATACATTGCTAAAACGGTCAACATAAAGTTGGTGAATAATCATAGGTTTATAAGTTAAATCGGATGTACAATAGCCATAAGTAAAAAGTAAAGTAATAAGATTTCAGTAATAAAATTTACATTGGCTCTTAAGCTCATGACCCCGAAGCTAGACGCAATTAAATTGGCCCCAAATGAGTGTTTACCAGACACTCTAAATATATTAGACATGAAATGCATCCGTAATTCCGTTGGAGCAACCCAAACACGGATGGAGGAGTCACCCTCAATAGATCTATTCACTCACTCTCGCTTGTAGATTAATTAACGGTCCATGATAATAAAGGGGACTTGTCATGACGTGGTAATAAGGCAACTTAAGCAATGTAAGGAATTTATACTTTGGCATGTACAAAAATAAGTGATGCAATGTATTCTCCCCCGTGGGATTTGAAATCAAAATATTGAATTAAAAACGGGGCTATGAAAACTCACCTGAAGTGATGATACTATGACGTGAAAGATAGGGACAATAAGGCACGAATATTAGCCACAACCTAATATAAGTAATAACGATCTACTTTAGATCATGACGTGATGTAATGAATGCACATGCACATGATGCCTATACCACTCGTAACTTGAAAATACTAGTTATTGTCAAAGTAAAATATTTTTCCATACCTAGGAAAAATAAGTCTAACTAGACTTATAAAAACTAGTCGTAATATATCGTATATAAAATGTTAGTGTTGTATTCATCATTTTGAGAACCTTAAAATAACGTCAATTAGTTGTAAAAATAAGCTTTGGGTCATGCGTACTTCATTGGTTAAGAATATAGCTCTTTAACAATATATCTAGAAAATATAGTACTTAGTACGTAGTTTATTATTTCTATTAGTGACTACTAAAATAAGTAGAGTTTTGACGATTTTGAAACGTGTATATCTTTGTCGTTATAAGTTCATTTTCCTCGTTCTTGATATCCACGGTTTCGTCTTAGCATGTACTAATATATTTTTGATAGCTCGGCTTCTATAGGTTACGTCTAACGCCTCAGTTTGTCCGTCAAAAATCGTCCAACAGCATGAATATTTTCTGAAAAATAGTTTTCGTCGTTAAACTTGCAAAAATCATATCTCCTTCGTTATAAACTCGTTTTAATCCGTTCTTTCGCCAAAAGTTTCGTTTTTGAAAGTAGTTTCTAAATATTTTGTTAAAAATTACCCCTGAGTTCCTGAATTTTCTGGGTTTGGCGTTTTGGGACAGTAGGTTTCTAGATAGGTTCTAAACTCATTTTTAATGTTCCAAACTAGTTTCTAATCCAACCAAATCACTTCCAATCACCACAAATCTAGTCTATTCCTACCATACACCTTCTTAAGGTGTCATGGGTTCTTAAACATCATCAATCAAGTAGATCTATGATGAGTACTCAAACACTCATCATTTTAGTCGTATTTAAACTGCCAAAACATCCAAAAACGCTCAAATATGCATCAAAATACAGAAAATATCCCAGGGATTGTGTTTTATACGTTTCATATGAAAAATGAGTAAAAACAATGAAAAACGAATAAAGTTTGCACAATTGGTAGTTTCAGTCCCCCAACTTTCAAAAATTTACAAAACTAGTCCCTGAGCCTTTGTTATGAAAGAAAAGTCAACCCAAGGTTTTTAAAAGTCAAAAATTATCAAATTTAGTCCTTGGGTGAAAACTTTGGGAAAATTACAATTTTGGTCCCCGAACTTTCAAAATTGGCATTTTTGGTCCTTCAAGTTTAAATTTGGAAAATATTCAATTAAGGTCTTTTGGTTACTCATCTTGGCATAATTGGTCCCTTGGAAAACTTTTGGAAAATCACATGGCAGCCCCTCAAATTTTGGACAATTGCAAAAATGGTCCTTGTGTTTTTTACTTATAAAACCAAACGGGCCCTTGTTTATTATTACCAAATCCACCACCCTTTTGTAACACCCCCAAAATACCGCAGCGGAAGACTGTGTCACTGGGGTGCTACTTCATAATACAAAGTACAAGTTATAGAAAACGACCTCTAAATGAGACGTTTTGAAAAGTTACCATTCGATTAATGAATTCAAAGTTACAAACATGAGATTTCAAAGTATGATACATAAATGTATACAAAATGTTTTTGAATGGTAAATGATAAAAGCGTAAGTCTTCAGAATATGCAGCTTGACACTAAGTTCCACGCACTAGCTATCGCCTTACTAACCTGAGATAAACATGCTAAAGTGTCAACACAATGGTTGGTGAGTTCATAGAGTTTGTCTTAAAACAGTTGAAAAAGCCTCAAAAGAATGTTTACACAGCAAAGGCATTGTGAATCCACTCAGTTGCAAGTCCTGCCATAAGAGACTTGCAACCTGTGTGTTCATAACCCACTGCTAAAAATATAGTATAATAAAGACATGTATAAGTTCATCAAAACAGTTAAGCAATTAGTCGTGAGTCTACACTTCATCTCCGAAGACCTCACGTTTATGATGTATCCAACATTCGCAAATGTTAAGATGTATCAAAGCCTCAATGGTCATCCAACAACTTAATTTGGAGCCACCAGAAGTCTCAATGGTCATCCAACAACTTAATTTGGAGCCACTGGAAGTCTCACAATTATGTATAACGCAATCATGTATATATGAAATCAAGTATAATGCGATCAAGTATAAGACAATCAAGTATAAAACAATCAATTATAAAACAATCAAGTATAAATGTTTTGTGTATTTGTACAAGTAAGCAAGTAGTTGAGCATGTATCTCCCCCAAAGAGTTAAAACAAGTATGAAAAAGTAGGGGCTTTGACTCACCTTAAGTCTATGTAATGAGAAATGAAAGTGGTAGTCGAATCGCGAAAGTCTCTAATAGCAGCCTATAATAGAACGTTGCGACTTAGGTTGGGAGTAACGTCTAAGAATATGAAGAATTGCCTATATATGTCTTGCATATAGTTCATGATGTAGTACTTAGTATATAGTGTAAGTCGTTGAATATAAGTGGTCTATGAAACATGTATAGGTTGTATATCTCTTACTACCGTTCAGGCCGACATAATTTAGAAGTCATGGAGTAAACGTTCGAGGAGCCAGGACACTTTAATTCGTAAATCCACAACTCAACTCGACGGCTTACTTAATGAACTCCTCACATGAGGCTCCCTACTGTTGTAGTATTTGATAATATATATATATATATATAAGTTTTTTATTCGAAATGTTACATGGTCTTTAGCCGTGGCTTTGCCGTGACCTTGGTCATGTTACCATGGTTTTGAGACTCAACTTTGGCTTTAGCTATGGTTGTTGTAACACCCCCAAAATACCGCAGCGGAAGACTGTGTCACTGGGGTGCTACTTCATAATACAAAGTACAAGTTTATAGAAAACGAACTCTAAATGAGACGTTTTGAAAAGTTACCATTCGATTAATGAATTCAAAGTTACAAACATGAGATTCCAAAGTATGATACATAAATGTATACAAAATGTTTTTGAATGGTAAATGATAAAAGTGTTAGTCTTCAGAATATATGCAGCTTGACTCTAAGTTCCACGCACTAGCTATCGCCTTACTAACCTGAGATAAACATGCTAAAGTGTCAACACAATGGTTGGTGAGTTCATAGAGTTTGTCTTAAAACAGTTGAAAAGCCTATAAAGAATGTTCACATAGCAAAGGCATTGAAAATCCACTCAGTTGCAATTCCTGCCATAAGAGACTTGCAACATGTGTGTTCACAACCCACTGCTAACATACAGTATGAATAAGACATGTACAAGTTCATCAAAACAGTTAAGCAATTAGTCGTGAGTCTACACTTCATCTCCGAAGACCTCACGTTTGTTGTATGTCTCAATGGTCATCCAGCAACTTAATCTGGAGCCACTGGCAGTCTCAATGGTCATCCAACAACTTAATCTGGAGCCACTGGCAGTCTCAATGGTCATCCAGCAACTTAATCTGGAGGCACTGGAAGTCTCACAATCAAGTATAACGCAGTTAAGTATAACACAATCATGTATGTATGAAATCAAGTATAATGCAATCAAGTATAAGACAATCAAGTATAAAACAATCAAGTATAAATGTTTTGAGTATTTGTACAAGTAAGCAAGTAGTTGAGCATGTATCTCCCCCAAAGAGTTAAAACAAGTATGAAAAAGTAGGGGCTATGACTCACCTTAAGTCTATGTAATGAGAAATGAAAGTGGTAGTCGAATCGCGAAAGTCTCTAAGAGCAGCCTATAATAGAACGTTGCGACTTAGGTTTGGAGTAACGTCTAAGAATACGAAGAATTGCCTATATATGTCTTGCATAATGTTCATGACGTGGTACTTAGTATATAGTGTAAGTCTTTGAATATAAATGGCTTATGAAACATGTATAGGTTGTATATCTCTTACTACCGTTCATGCCGACATAATTCAGAAGTCATGGAGTAAACGTTCGAGGAGCCAGGACACTTTAATTCGTAAATCCACAACTCATCTCGACGGCTTACTTAATGAACTCCTCACATGAAGCTCCCTACTATTGTAGTATTTGATAACATATATATAAGTTTTGATCTTTAAAAGTTACATGGTCTTTAGCCGTGGCTTTGCCGTGACCTTGGTCATTGTTACCATGGTCTTGAGACTCAACCTTGGCTTTAGCCATGGTTGTGGTCTTGGCTTTAGGTCATTAGACCTCTTGGTCTCATCTAATTATAATCATTATATAGTAACTTTGGTCTAAAAATGGGCTGTTAAGAATTTAAAGAAAAATATCACTCGGAAAGCGTTTTCAGGGCTCGAGCTTCTGTATTTCTGAATGAAAACGGCGTTCCGGACAACTTTCGTGTTTTAACTTTTTGATGAATCGGAGCAGAAGGGTGACTTTCAAAATGGCAGAATGCAAAACAGTAAGGTATAGGCAGTTTTGCCGTTTTGGTTTCGCTAACTTCTTATGGCAATAACTTTTGACTCGTGTACTCATTTTAGGTGATTCAAATTGCTATGTTTTCCTTGTTAAGTGATCTTTAACAGTAAGTAAGTGTCAAATATCATAGTTGTACTATTTTGGTCGTGGTTCTCCATAAAAGTCACTAGTTTACTTGTTTAAATATCATAAGTTAACTTATATATACCATAACTTGTTTTACTAGTTTTTATACATCATGAACATAATACAAAGACCATATATAGCATGAAAGAAACATAATAAGCATGAAAATGATATTGAGCAAGAAAGTGTAATAGGGTTTGCTTACAACTCTTGGCTTTCTAAAGAAAGGAAGTCAAGTATGAAACTAGGACACTAAACCTATGCTTGTAAACCCTTCACCACAACTCTTTTAACCCTTGCTAGCCTTGATATAAACCTTGTGAAAACCATTTAACTTCAGCCGCTAATCACCTTGTGTATCTCCTAATTCCATCATGGAATCACCAAACAAACTTAAGAACTAGGTAGAGAATACTAAGACCTTGAACTTTGTAGTGTAACTTGTAGTTTGAAGATCAAAGGATCATGGTGCTAGGAATTAATGGTGTGGCGTTTTGGTGATGAAAAGATGAAGGTATGAGCTTGCTTTTATAGCATGAATGAGGAGGTTAGGAAGGCAACTAGGAAAGTGCCTTAAGGAGGTTAGTTTTTAGGATATTTAGGAGGCTTACTTAGGAAGTTTTACACATGTTTGCTACCTAAAGTCCTCAAGACTTATCACAAGCCAACAAGGCTTGTGATACATGTTCATATGGGATAAGGGGTGACTAGATAAGTAGTCATGGTCTTATCTAAGTTACAGAGTGAGTTTTGGTCCCCGGTAATCGCTAACAGTAAGTCGTTAAGTCATGAAACTTAAAATCAGGTATCCTAAAAATATGAAATTTATAAATATGTTAGAACTTATTAATATAACCTATCTTAGGCTATTTAATGAGTGATAAGTTCTATCGGGTTGCTTAAACGCTGCTAAAACTGGAAACGCGGGTCTAAAACGCGTAATTCGCGTAAAACGCTGAACTGGAAAACGTAAAATTCCAAAACTTTTGGAATTGTCCTAAAATGAGAGAAAATCATATTTCTATTGTTTATAATGTTTTATGGACATATCGGGATGCTGGAATGACGTTTAAACCTAAATGTAAATCTCGGACACGGTTTTGTGATTTTTGCAGAAATGATCCGACAAGTGTCAAATTCTCGGATTATCATTAAAATAGTTTAACTTACGAGAATATGAAATAAAAATTTCAGGAGTGAATAGTGAAAGTGAATAGTAATCGTGAATAATAAAAATGAATAGTAATCGTGAATAGTAAAAATGAATAGTAATCCGAAAATGCGAGTTGTTATAGTTGTGGTCTTGGCTTTAGGTCATTAGACCTCTTGGTCTTAGTAAAACATAACTATTATATAGTGACTTTGGTATATATAAAATAGCTGTTAAGAAACTGAAGAAAATCTCATTCGTTATTGGTTTTCTGGAGACGTGCTCCAGAGTTTTTGAAGAAAACGTGATTCCGGACAACTTTCGTGCTTTAACTTTTTCATGAAACGGACCAGAAGGGCCTCTTTTTGCATGTTTTATGTTCTGTCACAGAAAGTATTTGGCAGTTTTGCCGTAAAGTTTTGGTAATTTCAAATGGTCATAACTTTTGACTCGTGTACTCGTTTTGGGTGATTCAAATTGCTATGTTTTCCTTGTTAAGTCCTCTTTAACTGTAAGTAAATGTCAAATATCATAGTTATACTATTTTGGTCGTGGTTCTCCATAAAAGTCACTAGTTTACTTGTTTAAATATCATAAGTTAACATATATATACATAACTTGTTTTACTAGTTTTTATACATCATGAACACAATACAAAGACCATATATAGCATGAAAGAAACATAATAAGCATGAAAATGATATTTGAGCAAGAGAGTGTAATAGGATTTGTTTACAACTTTTGGCTTTCACTTAAGAAAGGAAATCAAGTATGGAACCAGGACACTAAACCTAAGCTTTCAAACAATCACCACAACACTTGCTAACCATTGATCTAACCCTTTTGAAAACCAATTAACTTCAGCCGCTAATCACCTTGTGTAGCTCCTAATTCAACCATGGAATCACCAAACAAACTTAAGAACTAGGTAGAGAATACTAAGACCTTGAACTTTGTAGTGTAACTTGTAGTTTGAAGATCAAAGGATCATGGTGCTAGGGATTTATGTGTGGCGTTTTTATTATGAAGAAAGGAAGGAATGAGCTTTGTATTTATAGCATGAAGAGGAGGTTAGGAAGGTGTCTAGGAAGGTGCCTAAACTTGGTGACCAAGTTTAGGATATTTAGGAGGCTTACTTAGGAAGTTTAGACACTTGTTAATATCTTAAGGCTAAAGTCATGAGCTTAAGCCACATGGGCTGATTCCCCCCCCCCCCTAGAGGCGGTTCAAGATGGATAAGGGGGAGTGACTTGGTCTTGGTTGATATTATCCTACTTATGTGACTAGTTTTGACTCCGTAAATTGCTAACCGTAAGTTGTTAAGTCACGAAATGTAAAACCGGGTATCCTAAAAATATGAAACTTATAAATATGCTAGAACTTATCAATATACTCCATAATAAAATATAAAATGAGTGGTAGGTTCTATTGGGGTGCTCAAACCCTGCTAAAACTGGAAACACGGGTCTAAAACGCGTAATACGTAAAACGTACGAAAGTTGCGTAAAATTGAGAAAAGTAAAATATAACTTTTCTAGTAGGATACTAATGACTTAAAATGGCTTATAATGTCTAGGCTGGGCTCTGTCTAGTGTCGGTTGGTATTTAATATCTTTAAACTTAAAACCGTAAGCCCAAAAATCAAGGAATGATTTTTGGTCAAAAGAGGAGTGGAAAATATGTTGACTTTTTCTAATAAGTTGAAAACTCAAATCGTCTTAGAAACGCGGTTCAGGTATAGGCTAGGGTTACGGCTGAGTAAAAACGCTTAAAAACTGAAAATTCCAGTTTTTTCACGGCCGAGGCTTATTTTGGTCATGTTTTTGCCAGGCATGATTAATTCTCTAATTAATCATGAGAGTACGAAACATTTTTCTAATGCGGGGTCACTTAACGCGGTCGAGTTTCGTTGTGCGTAGAATTTTTGAATGACGTTTTACCCTAAAACATGTAATTCCTTATTAACTTTCACGAAAATGATCTGATGAGTGTCAAACTTTTAATTTTCTATGGGAATGATTTATCACTCGAGGCCAAGAAACAAAAATCAAATTTTGGGAAAATTTCTGGAAAAATGAATAGTAAAAGTGAATAGTGAAATTTTTCGGGAATAGTAATTAACCTGAAATTGCGAATTGTTACAGTCTCTACCCCTTAAGGAGAACTTCGTCCCGAAGTTCAGTTGATGTTAACTACTTACGGTGTGTCTAAGAGAATTCGGGATCTCTAATATAGTGGTGTTTACTCTGATTCGTCTAAGGTTCTGATTAAGGAGTTGTATCGGATGTGAATAAGCCCACTTATTTATAACTCTTTACTTACATAAAGAAGCGTCCAAATTTATGTAAGTAAGGGATCATAAACTCATGGTTCGGTGATTTACAATTTCTTTATTTAAATGAAGAGGCGTCCCAATCCATTTAAATAAAGAGATTCTAAAACATCCTACTTAAGAATTTCCGACACAAAATCTGCCTTTTGAGGCAGATAGTAAGATAATCAAGTCATCAAATCCCTAAAGCTAAGCAATAATATTATTTAACTCAAATCTTGTGTCTCATCAAACAAGAACTGTCACAAGATCAAGTTAAATAATTAGTTATTACTGAGCTCCATGTTTTTAATGACTCGACTAATCTCTGGGGTTCCTTATAATACTAAAGTCACATCATCTAACAGCGTGAAAGTAAACCAACAACTAACAAAAAGCGTATGCATATGTAGTGTGTGTAAGGCAAATAAAGAGGAGAGTCTTAACGTATATAGTAGTTATAGTCTAGGCACTAAATGCAACCTAGTTCTCTATAACAAAGGCTCTGGTACCAATCTGTAACACCCCCAAAATACCGCAGAGGAAGACTGTGTCACTGGGGTGCTACTTCATAATACAAAGTACAAGTTATAGAAAACGACCTCTAAATGAGACGTTTTGAAAAGTTACCATTCGATTAATAAATTCAAAGTTACAAACATGAGATTCCAAAGTATGATACATAAATGTATACAAAATGTTTTTGAATGGTAAATGATAAAAGCGTAAGTCTTCAGAATATGCAGCTTGACTCTAAGTTCCACGCACTAGCTATCGCCTTACTAACCTGAGATAAACATGCTAAAGTGTCAACACAATGGTTGGTGAGTTCATAGAGTTTGTCTTAAAACAGTTGAAAAAGCCTCAAAAGAATGTTTACACAGCAAAGGCATTGTGAATCCACTCAGTTGCAAGTCCCGTCACAAGAGACTTGCAACCTGTGTGTTCACAACCCACTGCTAAAATTATAGTATAATAAAGACATGTATAAGTTCATCAAAATAGTTAAGCAATTAGTCGTGAGTCTACACATCATCTCCAAAGACCTCACGTTTATGATGTATCCAACATTCGCAAATGTTAGGATGTATCAAAGCCTCAATGGTCATCCAAGAACTTAATTTGGAGCCACCGGAAGTCTCGATGGTCATCCAACATCTTAATTTGGAGCCACTGGAAGTCTCACAATTAAGTATAATGCAATCATGTATATATGAAATCAAGTATAATGCGATCAAGTATAAAACAATCAAGTATAAATGTTTTGTGTATTTGTACAAGTAAGCAAGTAGTTGATCATGTATCTCCCCCATAGAGTTTAAACAAGTATGAAAAAGTAGGGGCTATGACTCACCTTAAGTCTATGTAATGAGAAATGAAAGTGGTAGTCGAATCGCGAAAGTCTCTAAGAGCAGCCTATAATAGAACGTTGCGACTTAGGTTGGGAGTAACGTCTAAGAATATGAAGAATTGCCTATATATGTCTTGCATATAGTTCATGATGTAGTACTTAGTATATAGTGTCAGTCGTTGAATATAAGTGGTCTATGAAATATGTATAGGTTGTATATCTCTTACTACCGTTCAGGCCGACATAATTTAGAAGTCATGGAGTAAACGTTCGAGGAGCCAGGACACTTTAATTCATAAATCCACAACTCAACTCGACGGCTTACTTAATGAACTCCTCACATGAGGCTCCCTACTATTGTAGTTTTTGATAATATATATATATATATATATATATATATATATATATATATATATATATATATATATATATATATATATATATATATATATATATATATAAGTTTTTTATTCGAAATGTTACATGGTCTTTAGCCGTGGCTTTGCCGTGACCTTGGTCATGTTACCATGGTCTTGAGACTCAACTTTGGCTTTAGCCATGGTTGTGGTCTTGGCTTTAGGTCATTAGACCTCTTGGTCTTAGTAAAACATAAATATTATATAGTGACTTTGGTATATATAAAATAGCTGTTAAGAAACTGAAGAAAATCTCATTCGTTATTGGTTTTCTGGAGACGTACCCCTGAGTTTTTGAAGAAAACATGATTCCGGACAACTTTCGTGTTTTAACTTTTTCATGAAACGGACCAGAAGGGCCTCTTTTTGCGTGTTTTATGTTCTGTCACAGAAAGTATTTGGCAGTTTTGCCGTCAAGTTTTGGTAATTTTAAATGGTCATAACTTTTGACTCGTGTACCCGTTTTAGGTGATTCAAATTGCTATGTTTTCCTTGTTAAGTCCTATTTAACAGTAAGTAAATGTCAAATATCATAGTTATACTATTTTGGTCATGGTTCTCCATAAAAGTCACTAGTTTACTTGTTTAAATATCATAAGTTAACATATATATACATATCTTGTTTTACTAGTTTTTATACATCATGAACACAATACAAAGACCATATATAGCATGAAAGAAACATAATAAGCATGAAAATGATATTTGAGCAAGAGAGTGTAATAGGATTTGCTTACAACTTTTGGCTTTCACTTAAGAAAGGAAATCAAGTATGGAAATAGGACACTAAACCTAAGCTTTCAACCAATTACCACAACACTTGCTAACCATTGATCTAACCCTTTTGAAAACCAATTAACTTCAGCCGCTAATCACCTTGTGTAGCTCCTAATTCAACCATGGAATCACCAAATAAACTTAAGAACTAGGTAGAGAATACTAAGACCTTGAACTTTGTAGTGTAACTTGTAGTTTGAAGATCAAAGGATCATGGTGCTAGGGATTTATGTGTGGCGTATTTATTATGAAGAAAGGAAGGAATGAGCTTTGTATTTATAGCATGAAGAGGAGGTTAGGAAGGTGTCTAGGAAGGTGCCTAAACTTGGTGACCAAGTTTAGGATATTTAGGAGGCTTACTTAAGAAGTTTAGACACTTGGTGACCAGTTTTTTCACGGCCGAGGCTTATTTTGGTCATGTTTTTCTTTGTCATGATTAATTCTCTAATTAATCATGAGAGTACTAAACATTTTTTTGATGCGGGGTCACTTAACGCGGTCGAGTTTCGTTGTGCGTAGAATTTTTGAATGACGTTTTACCCTAAAACGTGTAATTCCTTATTAACTTTCACGAATATGATCTGATGAGTGTCAAACTTTTAATTTTCTATGGGAATGATTTATCACTCGAGGCCAAGAAACAAAAATCAAATTTCGGGAAAATTTCGGGAAAAATAAATAGTAAAAGTGAATAGTGAAATTTTCCGGAAATAGTAATTATCCTGAAATTGCGAATTGTTACACCTTTATCCTAT
Source organism: Artemisia argyi (assembly GCA_030686995.1). Taxonomy (NCBI): domain Eukaryota; kingdom Viridiplantae; phylum Streptophyta; class Magnoliopsida; order Asterales; family Asteraceae; genus Artemisia; species Artemisia argyi. The sequence goes on from CM060692.1 coordinate 132,778,106, forward strand.
ACTACCCAATTCACCTAAACCATAAACCCTTAGCCCACTCTCCAATCAGGCCCAAAGATACCAAGCCCACCCCACCCATATTATTAATAAAAACGGACGGGTCAAAGGGTCAACCCCTGTCCCCTTCTCCTTCCTCCCACCTTTTTGACGCCAATCCAAAACAAACAACCTGCCATCTCCAACAACCTTGTCCCCCCCCCCCCTCCTCTCCTACCTCTTCCACCCTACACCTCTCCACTAAGTTAACCCCCATGTTTTCACAACTCTTTGTCCCCTACAGGACATCACTCCAGGAACATAAAATGACGATAAAACTTGATCAATGGTGGAGATGAAGCAGAGACAATTCTAATGGCTGGGATTTCTTCCAAGTAAGCAAAAGGATAAATGATGTTGTCTACACAACTGGGAGGAAGCACAAAACAGGAAAAGAAACCCTAATAGTGGTGTGGTATAAGTAGGGTCACTTGTAAGCCCCTGGGGCATAATCTTAGTCTTGTAATTTTCACTTTTTATGAAGTATTAGTTTCCTCTATAATGTAACTTATTTCAGTATTAATGCAAGTCAAATTCAGTTTCAAGAAACTCTCAATTTTTACTTAGATTTCCTATTATATCAAATAAATGTTATTACCTCTATTTTCTTTTTAACTATGATCTCAGAAGTTCATATAAGTTGTGTAAATGTCTTTTGAAAGCTTGAATTAAGAAAAATCCAGAAAAAGAAAAAAATAGAGAAAATTATAAAGAAAATCAAAACAACATAAAGAATGGAAGTACTTGGCATTGGAGCAGGGTAAGCATGGAAGTTGGATTGGTCTAGAGCTCAGGGGAGCATAGGGTTTTAGCCAGGTTCCTGGTTCTCATTGGTTCTGTGACTTGGCTCAAATTGTAAGACCTCCTCCAATTTTTAGCATAAACTGAATTGTTAATTTTAGTAGTTATTTAAAGTTTGATTTCTGCATAATTAGGTGTATTCTAGCTTAGTATAAGTTAGTACTTCAATTTATTTGTTTAGATCTTTGATTTGCTATGTACAACTCTCAAAACAGACTTTAAGGGTATGTTTGGATTAACTGTATCAAGGGTGTATGTGGTGGTTTAGTTTGTTGATTTCTGTTTCCACACATCTCATCAGGTTGTAAGAGTTCTAAGAAAACATAAAATCAGTAGGTTCTTAGTTGGAAAGTCAAAATAGTTCCCTTAGTTTAGTTAGTGATGCACTGTTAGGATTTTAAGACCCCAATCTCATCAAAATTAGTTAAAAATAGTTAACATAACTTAAGGTAGGCTCACTTTTACTTAAAACATCAATTATAGTCAGTAAGATTAGTTTAAAATTCATGAAAGTCAATTTTTCTGAAAAACAAAGAAAGTCAAAATTGCAAATTGGTCAAAAAACCCACTTTTTGGGAGAATTTCCCTGATTTTTGTGGGTGGATTTAGGACCTGAATTTTCTTGTGCTTGAAGAATGTCACCTAAACTTTGTAGTTCCACCATCGGCTCATTTTTAGGATTTTTCCCTTAGCTTATTTATTTCCTGAAATAAGCATGCAGGGATAGGCATCTGCCCTGCACCCCTGATCTGCCCATTCTGACTCAGTCCTAAAGTTGTTATCCTTTTCAGTTTAGTTCTTGATCTTTGAAGTTTTGAGAAGCCCAAAGTACTGGCTTGTTGAATCTACAAGCTACTTGTACATAAATTGCTTATTTGATAACTTATTTTCCCTTTCTTTGACTGCTGCTACTCAGATTAGCTGAGTTGTTGATATTTGTGTTGTTTGATCCTGCCTAGTCTTTGGATTTGTTTGTTGTTGATTATTGTTCATAGGTTGTTGTTATTTCAGCTTATTTAATCTCTTGACTTAAACTTGGTTATGTGGTGTTGAGATTAGAAGCCTTCAAAAAGAAAACAAAAGCAAAAAAATCACTTTGCTTACAAATGAGCTTAGCTAAACTGACCCATCTTCCCTAGTTCACCATTAGTTCTGTCATTGAGCTTATACCCTGGTTTTGGGTGAATTGAAAAGCCCTCCTAGCAGGTTTTTGGGTTCCACCCTTTCCTTGGGCTCTGGGTCATTGTTGTAGGCCCCATAGTAGCCTGCGATAAGCCCTTTGTGGCCTGTTTGTTGGTAGCAGGTTGCATGATTGCTTATTTTGGTTTATGAAGCTTATTCAGTGAGCTTTTGTGTATGTTATGGCTTATTTTGTGTTCATATCTATTGTTTGCATCTTATTTATCAACTTAAGTTTAGTTGTTTAGCCTTTTCATAGCTTCTCACAGTCAAATCTAAGATATGCCTTAAAAGCTTATCTGTGTGAGTTATAAGCTCACACTAGGCTTATTTTTGAGTTTCATAAAACTTATCTTCACAAAAGTTGTCTAAATCCAGTGTCTAAAGTAGTTTGTAAAGAAAAATTAAGAAAAACCAAAAATAATTAAATTGATAGCTTCTATTTAAGCCCTTTTGGCTTATATTCTGCTTATTTATAAGCAACATCTAATTTTAAATTTTTCCTAGGCTTCTTATTACCTGTAGGATTTTTAGTAATTTTTTCAGATTTTTCTCATCTCATTTGATATTTTTTATTATTTCGTTAGTTTAAATTAATTAAATAATTAGTTTTTAATTAGTAATAATTAGTTATAACGTAGGAAAAATAGAATTTCTGTTTTAAAATTAGTTTTATATTATTTTAGATTTTTCTAAATTTAATTTTCATTTTTCTAGTTAAATTTCATAATTATTTGTAATTTAGGATAATTTAGTTAATTAAAAAGTAATTAATAATTAGTAATTAATTAATAGTAATTAATTAAATAGTTGTAAAAATAATTTTAATTTTCCAAAAATTTTCTTATAACATTTGGATTGTAAAAATATAATTTTCACATTCGTATGACTTTGTTTACTCCCGTTTCACTTTTTAATTTGCGCGTTCGCGTTTATTTTAAACTCAAAAGCGCGTTTTTAGGTTAAATCACGTTTTTAGGTTATTTGATAATCAGTAATTGTTAATAAAGTGTTTCTAAGTTATTTTCCATCATAATCTCATAGTGTAATCATAATAATCAAATTACCAACCCTTCTGATTAATCACCCGATCATTTAAAACATTCACAAATACAATTGCACGCCTCGTCGGGACATAACGACCCGGGGATTTATTATACTCCTTGGTTAGTTGGTTTTAGACGTTTGACTTGGTTGACCATCACCTAATCAAATTTAGTTGACCTTCCAGGACCAATCAAAATTTGGCGCCGCTGCCGGGGAGGCTGCTGCGTATCTACACACGTTTTTTAGAGATTAGTGATTTTTCATTCATCATTGTATAAACTCCACCAGTTTTTGTAAATCTTAATCATAAAACAAAAACGTCATTAACACTTTTCCTAAAGAGATACGATTTTCTATATCGCGTTTCTTTTAAGGTGATTCTTAAAGAGATACGATTTTGGTAAACGAAACGATACCAAAAATATTGTCCAAAAGTTTTTTTTCACCCATACACAAAAAACCCAAAAACATTCGTCTTTTCTTGTGAATAATAATTTCATAAAAATAAACCATCGCAAACCAAGACAGAACACCTACCAACTGGGGGTGTGAACATAATAAGTTCCCAAACGAAAGATTAAAACTTGCCTTTGTATCCCTGTAGGTGGTGTACCTTTCTTAAAGAAGCCACTTACTTGTGATTATTGGTTTAAGTTCACTGTGGTTTTGCCTCGACTTTGTTTTGATTGGTTTTTATCCCTAGTGCATGCGCACTCGCTCTTCTAGGTCTACTAGCCCATTACGTGAGCTTGTAAGAATCCCTAGAAGACTTCGTAGACATTCAGCACCAATAGTCGGATCTAAGATCCGTACTGTTTCCACATCTGCTGTCACCATGGCGGAAGACCGCCCCATGTGTGAGCTTCTCCAAGCACCCATCGAGGGTTACGAATATGCTATTGTTGTTCCAGCCATCGTGGCTGATAGTTTTGAGCTTAAAACCGGGTTACTCAATCTTGTAACCTCAAGTCCAATTCTACGGTTTTGAGAGGGACAATCCTCATGCTCACATTCGATGGTTCAATAAAATCACATCAACCATCAAGTACAAAAATGTCCCGTGGGAAGCAATCAAGCTTCTTCTCTTCCCATTCTCCCTCGAGGGTCAAGCCCGGATTTGGCTTGAGAAACAACCCCCTCGATCTATTGAGACATGGGAAGACTTGGTAAAAAAGTTTGTGAATGAATTCTTCCCGCCTTCTAAGACCACGAGTCTTAAAAACAAAATCACCAAGTTCACTCAGAAATATTGTGAATCATTTGGTGAAGCGTGGGATCGTTTCAAAGAATTACTTCGCAAGTGTCCACATCAAGGTTTCTCCAAGTTGATGCAACTCGATACTTTCTACAATGGTGTGAGCCAAGTTGATCAGGATTCTCTCAACGCCTCCACGAGAGGTAACTTTTTGAGTAGAACCACCAAAGAAACCTTAGAAATCATCGAGAACAAGGCCAAGGTCCGCTCTACATGAAGCAAGCCGGTTGTTTCCCAAATTAGTGCAGGTCCTTCCACTTCATCTCCTATAAGTCAATCTAGCACCGATGCTAATATTGACAAGCTTACTGAGGCTATTCAAGCTTTGGTTCTCGCCCAGCAAAAGAAAGTCTCTTTTCCACAACATCCTCTACCTGCTGAGGTTAAAAAAGTGGAAGTTTGTGTAACTTGTGGTGGGCCGCATGCCTACTACAATTGCACAGCTACTGATGGTTCTCCGTTTGAAGCTCATGCTGTAGTCGGGTCATCTAATCAAGGAGGCAATCAATACCGCCCTCCTATGGACCCGAACTATCGTCCTAATCATTACCATGGACCCCCCCCCCCCCCCGGTTTTAATCAAAACCAAAATGTCCAAAACCGTAACCAGAATCAAAATAGAATGAACCAAGGTTTTCAAAACCAAGGTAACTTCAATCAGGGTCACGGTTTTCAAAATCAAAACCAAGGTTTCTAAAATCAAGGTTTCCAAAATCAAGGAAACTTTAATCGAAACCAAGGTCAGGGTAATTTCAACCCCGAGTATTTTCATGGAAACAACAACCCTAATCAGGGTAATTTTCAAAATCAAGGCCCCAATCAGAACAATCGTGCTCAAAATTTTAATAACCAAAATCAAGCCATTGTTCCAACTGGGCCTTCATCTGACGAGTTGTTAAAACAATTCATGAAATCCCAAGAGGAGATGAACAAGTTGTTGGTTAGCCAGATTTCTGAAATCAAGAAGTCTTTAAATGAACGACCCTCGGGCTCAGGAACACTTCCGAGCAACACGATCGTTAACCCGAGGGGCGATGCTAAGGCGATCACAACTAGAAGTGGTGCTTCTTATGATGAACCCGCGATTCCTACTACCTCTTCTTCCTCTCCTCAAAAGGTAGTGGAACGTGAACCTAAGGTGACAACGGATAAGGTGCAAACTCCTAGCTCACGAAGTACCGCACACGTCCAACCTCAGGTTATTCCAGAAACCAGATGTAAGCCTGGAGTTGTCTTTGAACCACCTGAAACTCCAATGGACAACCCTAAATCCAAAACTTCTATTCCTTACCCATCACGTCTCAATGAACAAAAGCTCCGCGAAAAAGCTAGTCACCAAATGGATAAATTTTTCCAAATCTTTCAAGATTTACATTTTGACATTAGCTTTGCGGATGCTATTCTCTTGATGCCCAAGTTTGCATCAACAATCAAGAATCTGTTAAGTAATAAGGAAAAACTTTTTGAGATGGCTAGAACTCCATTGAATGAGCACTGCTCAGCAGTTCTCTTGAAAAAGCTTCCCGAAAATCTTGGAGACCCCGGAAAATTTCCCATTCCTTGTATTTTTCCGGGTATGGTTGAATGCTTCGCCTTGGCCAATCTAGGTGCTAGCATTAACCTGATGCCATATTCTGTGTGGAAGAAACTATCTCTTCCCAAACTCACTCCCACGTGCATGAATTTAGAGCTTGCCGATCGATCGATTTCTCGTCCACTTGGCATTGCCGAGGACGTATTCGTTAAACTGGGAAAGTTTCATTTTCCAACGGATTTTGTGACTGTTGACTTTGATGCCGATTCAAGGGTCCCTCTCATTCTTGGAAGGGGATTCCTTAGAACTGGGCGTGCTCTAATCGATGTATTTGAGCAAGAGATTACATTGCGTGTTGGAACTGAAGCAATCACCTTCAACCTCGATCAAACATCGAGGTACTCCTCTAATTATGACTCTGAATCGGTAAACCGAGTAGATGTCATTGATGTAGCTGCTGAGGAGTACGCTCAAGAGGTTTTAGGTTTCATTGATGATTCTACGAGTGAAAACTTCACTCCATCTTCTTATCCCATCATTGCCAATTCTTCTCCTTCCCTCACTCCGTTTGAGGGAAGTGACTACATCTTAGAAGAGATTGAGTCCTTTCTCAAAAGTGATTCGATTCCCGATGGAATCTATAACCAAGAGATTGACCCCGAGAGGGATATTCTTATCCTTGAGAAATTGTTAAATGAAGATCCTCTCCTCTTCCCGTTCTACCACAACAACTTCATAATCAGGAAATCAAATATGTTGAGAAAACTGATGATTTTCCTGAGGTCGAGCTTAAGGACTTGCCGCCTCATCTTGAATATGCATTTCTGGAGGGTGATGATAAATTACCCGTCATAATTGCCAAAGATTTAAGTGTTGAGGAAAAGGCTGCTCTAATAAAGGTTCTGAAGTCACATAAACAAGCAATTGCTTGGCGACTCTCCGACATCAAGGGCATTGACCCTGAATTTTGTACCCACAAGATTTTAATGGAGGATGACTTCAAACCAGCAGTCCAACAACAAAGAAGGGTAAATCCAAAAATTCATGAGGTTATCAAACAAGAAGTTTTAAAACTTCTTAATGCCGGATTGATTTACCCTATCTCGGACAGTCCTTGGGTTAGCCCAATAGACTGCGTTCCAAAAAAGGGTGGCATTACTGTTATCACTAACAAAGAAAAGGAGTTGATTCCAACTCGATTGGTTACGGGTTGGTGTGTCTGCATTGACTATCGTAAATTGAATGACGCCACCCGCAAAGACCATTTTCCTCTACCCTTTATGGATCAGATACTCGAGAGATTAGCGGGGAATGAGTACTATTGCTTCCTCGATGGTTTCTCGGGTTACTTTCAGATTCCCATTGATCCGCAAGATCAAGAAAAGACCACTTTCATGTGCCCCTATGGAAATTTTGCATATAAACGTATGCCATTTGGTTTATGTAATGCTCCGGGCACGTTTCAAAGATGTATGATGGCCATATTTTCCGACATGATCGGGAAAACTATGGAGGTCTTTATGGACGATTTTTCGATCATTGGGGATTCGTTCCAAACATGTCTCTCCCATTTAGACAACATGCTTAAACGTTGTGAAGACACAAGGTTATGTCTAAATTGGGAGAAGAGTCACTTTATGGTCACAGAGGGCATTGTCCTCGGCCATAAAATTTCAAAGAATGGGATTGAGGTTGACAAAGCCAAAGTTGATGTCATTGCAAAATTACCTCATCCCACTACCGTGAAAGGTGTTAGGAGCTTTTTGGGTCATGTCGGTTTTTACCATAGGTTCATTCAAGATTTTTCCAAAATCGCCCGGCCTATGACCTACCTCCTCGAGAAGGATACTCCTTTTATATTCTCCCCCGAGTGCATCGAAACTTTTGAGACATTGAAGAAAAAGCTTACTGAGGCACCGATTCTTGTTGCCACCGATTGGGACTTGCCCTTCGAACTCATGTGTGATGCGAGTGATTATGCGATACGGGCAGTCTTGGGGCAACGAAAAACAAAACACTTTCAGCCTATACACTATGCAAGCAAAACTATGACCGAGGCTCAAAGTCATTACACCACCACTGAAAAAGAATTATTAGCTGTGGTGTATGCCTTTGAAAAATTCTGGCCATACTTGATATTGAACAAGAGCATAGTGTATACGGATCACTCGGCTTTGAAGTATCTATTTGCAAAACAAGATGCAAAGCCGAGACTACTCCGTTGGGTTCTCCTCCTATAGGAATTTGATATCATAATTCGTGATAAAAAAAGGAGTTGAGAACCTCGCTGCTGATCATCTCTCCCGTTTGGAAAACCCCCATCAAGATGTCTTCGAGAGGAAAGAAATTAATGAAACATTCCCTCTCGAGACACTCAATGCGGTTACCTTTTGTGGAGATTCTGTTACCCCATGGTTTGCCGATTTTGCAAACAACCATGCGGGTAACTTTGTGATGAAAGGGATGTCGTCCCAACAGAAAAATAAATTCTTTAAGGATGTAAAACATTACTTCTGGGACGACCCCTACCTGTTTAAAATCTGTGCGGATCAAGTCATTCGGCGGTGTGTTTATGGTCAGGAAGCCGCTGAAATTCTAAAGGCTTGCCATGCTGGTCCCACGGGGGGCCACCATAATCCAAACTACACCGCCAAAAAGGTGTTTGATTCCGGTTTCTACTGGCCCACGATTTACAAGGATGCCCAGGAATTAGTCAAATCCTGTGACGCTTGTCAACGTCACGGGAATATTTCACAAAAGAATGAAATGCCTCAAAATGTAATTCAAGTTTGTGACATCTTTGACGTGTGGGGCATCGACTTTATGGGTCCATTTCCATCATCTCATGGAAATAAGTATGTACTCGTGGCTGTTGACTATTTTTCAAAATGGGTTGAAGCGAAAGCTTTACCCACTAATGATGCCCGAGTTGTTGTAAAATTCTTGAAAGCTCTTTTTGCTCGATTTGGAACTCCACGTGCTATAATTAGTAATCGTGGTACGTATTTCTGCAATGATAAATTTGATAAAGTCATGCAAAAGTATGGTGTAACTCACCGTCTTTCTACTGCGTACCACCCTCAAACAAGTGGACAAGTAGAAGTTTCCAATCGAGGCATTAAGAGAATATTGGAAAGAACCGTTGGTGAAAATCGTGCATCGTGGTCGGACAAATTAGATGATGCACTTTGGGCTTTCTGTACGGCTTAAAAAACACCCATCGGGTGTACGCCTTACAAGCTTGTGTACGGGAAAGCGTGCCATCTACCGATCGAGCTTGAACACAAAGCCTATTGGGCCCTCAAGCATGCCAATTTTGACCTCAAAACTGCGGGTGATCATAGGAAAGTTCAACTGAATGAACTAAATGAACTTCGTGATCAAGCTTACGAGAACTCTTTGATCTATAAAGAAAAGACAAAGAAGATTCATGACTCAAAAATCAAGAACCGCGTTTTCAACGTTGGTGATCGAGTCCTTCTTTTCAAGTCTAGACTCAAGATCTTCTCGGGAAAGCTCAAAACCCGTTGGACTGGCCCATTCACTATAGCAAAAGTTTATCCTTATGGCATCGTCGAATTATCTCAAAATGACGGTCCAAATTTCAAAGTGAATGGGCATCGTTTGAAGCATTACTTTGGAGAGGACATACCATCTATGGTTGTCCCGGATCTCCAAACCTTCCCCAAGGATAATTGAATTCGGGGATCGAGTCAAGCTAGCGACTCGATAAACAAAAACAGTAGCATAAACATGGGTTTTCACCCATGTCTCTGATTTCTTTCTACTTTCTAACACCCTAGTGTGGGGGAGTGGCCACCCCCTGCTGCTGTTTGCAATGTATATATCTCCAAAAAAAATTAAAAAAAAATGTGTGTGTTGTATGTATAAATAAAGTGAAAAATGAAAAATGATGTTCCCACAGTTAGCTTCTAATATTATCTTTTTACGTTCAAAGAGTTGGTATAATAGCCGGGACTTTGAATATTGAGGACAATATTCAATTCAAAGTGTGGGGGAGGGGAAAATTCTAGCAAATTTTATCAAATTATACCGTCTAGTATCCCCATTTTTGGCCTAAAATTTTAAACATTTTTCACTTTATTTCAAAAATTTTGTGGTTATCAGTCCGCCATGTCTAACCGACAAAAGGATTGGCTAATCCAGGAGCAAACGGCTCTTGGTAAAGATAAATCAAATCCGTTGACGGCTTGCAATTTGCCCAAAATTGTATGGTATCTCAACTCGCCATATCCTAAAAGTGAAAGAGTTGGCTAGCCCGCAAGATTATGGCTTGTGGTAAAGGCAGTGGAAAAACCATAATTGGTAATCAGCTCACCAAGATGTCGAATGTGTCCATCAAGAGTTGGCTAGTCCAGAAGCAAACGACTTCTGGTAAAGACAAATCAAAACCGTTGAAAGCTGGTGGTTTGCTCAAAATCACATGGTTATCAGGTAGAACATAGTTCTTACTTGAACCGAAACATTTGGCTACTCCAGAAGTGATGGCTTTTGGTAAAGAGACTTCAAATCCATCATGTTTTCCAAAAACATTGCTAGGGACTAGCAATAGTTTAGTGTGGGGGATTGATGAGTGCTCAAACACTCATCATTTTAGTCGTATTTAAACTGCCAAAACATCCAAAAACGCTCAAATATGCATCAAAATACAGAAAATATCTCAGGGATTGTGTTTTATATGTTTCAGATGCAAAATGAGTAAAAACAATGAAAAATGAACAAAGTTTGCACAATTGGCAGTTTCAGTCCCCCAACTTTCAAAAATTTACAAAACTAGTCCCTGAGCCTTTGTTATGAAAGAAAAGACAACCCAAGGTTTTTAAAAGTCAAAAATTATCAAATTTAGTCCTTGGGTGAAAACTTTGGAAAAATTACAATTTTGGTCCCCGAACTTTCAAAATTGGCATTTTTGGTCCTTGAAGTTTAAATTTGGAAAATATTCAATTAAGGTCTTTTGGTTACTCATATTGGCATAATTGGTCCCTTGGAAAACTTTTGGAAAATCACATGGCAGCCCCTCAAATTTCGGACAATTGCAAAAATGGTCCTTGTGTTTTTCACTTATAAAACCAAACGGCCCCTTGTTTATTATTACCAAATCCACCACCCTTTATCCTATACTACCCAATCCACCTAAACCATAAACCCTTAGCCCACTCCCCAATCAGGCCCAAAGATACCAAGCCCACCCCACCCATATTATTAAGAAAAACGGACAGGTCAAAGGGTCAACCATTGTCCCCTTCTCCTTCCTCCCACCTTTTTGCCGCCAAACCAAAAAAAACAACCTACCATCTCCAACAACCTTGTCCCCCCCCCCCCCTCCTCTCCTACCTCAGCCACCCTACACCTCTCCAATAAGTCAACCCCCATGTTTTTACAACTCTTTGTCCCCTATAGGACATCACTCCAGGAACTTAAAATGATGATAAGACTTGATCAATGGTGGAGATGAAGCAGAGACAATTCTAATGGCTGGGATTTCTTCCAAGTAAGCAAAAGGACAAATGATGTTGTCTACACAACTGGGAGGAAGCACAAAACAGGAAAAGAAACCCTAATACTAGTGTGGTATAAGTAGTGTCACTTGTAAGCCCCTGGGGCATAATCTTAGTCTTGTAATTTTCAATTTTTATGAAGTATTAGTTTCCTCTGTAATGTAACTTATTTCAGTATTAATGCAAGTTAAATTCAGTTTCAAGAAAATCTCAATTTTTACTTAGATTTCCTATTATATCAAATAAATGTTATTACCTCTATTTTGTTTTTAACTATGATCTCAGAAGTTCATATAAGTTGTGTAAATGTCTTTTGAAAGCTTGAATTAAGAAAAATCCAAAAAAAGAAAAAAAAAATAGAGAAAATTATAAAGAAAATCAAAACAACATAAAGAATGGAAGTACTTGGAATTAGAGCAGGGTAAGCATGGAAGTTGGATTGGTCTAGAGCTTAGGGGAGCATAAGGTTTTAGCCTGGTTCCTGGTTCTCATTGGTTCTGTGACTTGGCTCAAATTGTAAGACCTCCTTCAATTTTTAGCATAAACTGAATTGTTAGTTTTAGTAGTTATTTAGAGTTTGATTTCTCCATAATTAGGTGTATTCTAGCTTAGTATAAGTTAGTACTTCAATTTATTTGTTTAGATATTTGATTTGCTGTGTACAACTCTCAAAACAGACTTTAAGGGTGTGTTTGGATTAACTGTATCAAGGGTGCATGTGGTGGTTTAGTTTGTTGATTTCTGTTTCCACACATCTCATCAGGTTGTAAGAGTTCTAAGAAAACATAAAATCAGTAGGTTCTTAGTTGGAAAGTCAAAATAGTTCCCTTAGTTTAGTTAGTGATGCACTGTTAGGATTTTAAGACCCCAATCTCATCAAACTTAGTTAAAAATAGTTAACATAACTTAAGGTAGGCTCACTTTTACTTAAAACATCAATTATAGTCAGTAAGATTAGTTTAAAATTCATGAAAGTCAATTTTTCTGAAAAACAAAGAAAGTCAAAATTGCAAATTGGTCAGAAAACCCACTTTTTAGAAGAATTTCCCTGATTTTTGTAGGTGGATTTAGGACCTGAATTTGCTTTTGCTTGAAGAATGTCACCTAAACTTTAAAGTTCCACCATCAGCTCATTTTTAGGATTTTTCCCTTAGCTTATTTATTGGCTGAAATAAGCCTGCAGGGATAGGCATCTGCCCTGCACCCCTGATCTGCCCATTCTGACTCAGTCCTAAAGTTGTTATCCTTTTCAGTTTAGTTCTTGATCTTTGTGTTGAATCTACAAGCTACTTGTACCTAAATTGCTTATTTGATTGCTTATTTTCCCTTTCTTTGACTGCTGCTACTCAGATTAGCTGAGTTGTTGATATTTATGTTGTTTGATCCTGCCTAGTCTTTAGATTTGTTTGCGGTTGATTATTGTTCATAGGTTGTTGTTATTTCAGCTTATTTAATCTCTTGACTTAAACTTGGTTATGTGGTGTTGAGATTAGAAGCCTTCAAAAAGAAAACAAAAGCAAAAAAATCACTTTGCTTACAAATGAGCTTAGCTAAACTGACCCATCTTCCCTAGTTCACCATTAGTTCTGTCATTGAGCTTATACCCTGGTTTTGGGTGAATTGAAAAGCCCTCCTAGCAGGTTTTTGGGTTCCACCCTTTCCTTGGGCTCTGGGTCATTGCTGTAGGCCCCATAGTAGCCTGCGATAAGCCCTTTGTGGCCTGTTTGTTGGTAGCAGGTTGCATGATTGCTTATTTTGGTTTATGAAGCTTATTCAGTGAGCTTTTGTGTATGTTATGGCTTATTTTGTGTTCATATCTATTGTTTGCATCTTATTTATCAACTTAAGTTTAGTTGTTTAGCCTTTTCATAGCTTCTCACAGTCAAATCTAAGATATGCCTTAAAAGCTTATCTGTGTGAGTTATAAGCTCACACTAGGCTTATTTTTGAGTTTCATAAAACTTATCTTCACAAAAGTTGTCTAAATCCAGTGTCTAAAGTAGTTTGTAAAGAAAAATTAAGAAAAACCAAAAATAATTAAATTGATAGCTTCTATTTAAGCCCTTTTGGCTTATTTTCTGCTTATTTATAAGCAACATCTAATTTTAATTTTTTCCTAGGCTTCTTATTACCTGTAGGATTTTTAGTAATTTTTTCAGATTTTTCTCATCTCATTTGGTATTTTTTATAATTTAGTTTACTTTAAATTAATTAAATAATTAGTTTTTAATTAGTAATAATTAATTATAAAGTAGGAAAAATAGAATTTCTGTTTTAAAATTAGTTTTATATTATTTTAGATTTTTCTAAATTTAATTTTCATTTTTCTAGTTAAATTTCATAATTATTTGAAATTTAGGATAATTTAGTTAATTAAAAAGTAATTAATAATTAGTAATTAATTAATAGTAATTAATTAAATAGTTGTAAAAATAATTTTAATTTTCCAAAAATTTTCTTATAACATTAGGTTTCTAAAAATATAATTTTCACATTCGTAGGACTTTGTTTACTCTCGTTTCACTTTTTAATTTGCACGTTCGCGTTTATTTTAAACTCATACGCGCGTTTTTAGGTTAAATCATGTTTTTAGGTTATCTGATAATCAGTAATCGTTAATAAAGTGTTTCTAAGTTATTTTCCATCATAATCTCGTAGTGTAATCATAATAATCAAATTCCCAACCCTTCTGATTAATAACCCGATCATTTAAAACGTTCACAAATACAATTGCACGCCTCGTCGGGACATAACGACCCGGGGATTCACTATACTCCTTGGTTAGTTGGTTTTAGACGTTTGACTTGGTTGACCATCACCTGGTCAAATTTAGTTGACCTTCTAGAACCAATCAATCTACCAAGGGTTTCCATGTCTAGGGTTTCAAAGATATAAATATATAAAAATGAGTGGTATAAACTAACATATGCATGTAATCTTGTATAGAAATCATATGATCATGAAAATAACTTGAAGAAATTATGAAAAAGAGTTTGACAACTTACTTTGAAAGATTATAGAGCTTGGATGAGTAAAACCTAATAAACCTTGAGTTTTTATTTCAAAACTCTAACAAGGATCATCAATTGAACTTAAATATAACTTGATCTTGGAAAGATGATGGATTTTGCTCTTGGTTTGGTTTTGGTCGTGGATGAGGATGAGAGAAAAGGAAGAAAACTTGCTTTTTGCTACTAAATCTTATGAAGTGTATGTAAGAAGTTAACTAGATATTTTTACTATGGATTTTTGGATAGGATTAGAAGTAATTAATGTTAAGTGGTGAGGTGCAGAAGAGGTCAAGGGGGGGCTGTGGGTCGGCTTGACATAGAGGAAAAAGGGGCAAGAATAGCTTGATTTAATTAGGAAACTAGTTGTAGCTTTAGTGTAATATTAGTTAGTTATTTTTAATCGAGTACCGGGTTTGCTAGGAATAAATTTTAAGAAAGTTAACCGGGACATAATAAAGTCATAAAAATGATAAAAATATGTTGGGTACAATTATTGAGTGTTTGGACAATCATTATTTAGTTTCCACGAAAACCGTCGTAATTATAATAAACTTACGTTATAAATTAAATAAATTTCCAAAATACCAGGTAAATAAATTTTATAATCTTTGTGACGTTGTAAAGGATTTAAAAATATATCGGGACCATTGTGGGGATTTTTAGATATGTTAGTTATATTTATTAATCGTATGTTAACGTTTATCTAAAAATAAATATACGTAAAACGTTAAATATATCAAAAATATTAATTTGAATATTCTACGTGTGGTATAGGAATCCAAATGCAATTATGATGATATGTAGACTATTTCTAGTCCGTATGAAATATCCCTACTGATAAAGCATGAATTCGCACCTGAACCAATTCGGTTACGCGAATTTAAATATCCGTAAACTAAATTTACGATGAAATAAGCAATGCACATGAATAGTGTTTTCTTTCCAGAAATGAATAGTGTTTTGTGAATAGTAATATTTTTGAACGCTTCTCGGAATATCAAACTGACCTCAAAAATAATGAATAGTAAAATGATAAATAGTGTTTTGATGAATAGTGATTTTATAAATAGTAAATTGTCGAAGTTCGGAAAATGACCTGAAATAGTGAGTTGTGACAAATTTATAAATTTGACAAATTTGAAAATAGTAGTAACTCACTTAAGAAAATAATAACTATTCAAAGAATATCCGGAGACTAAACCGGCTTAGGATTTAACCCAATTGAAGCTTCATCTAGTGAAACAAAAAATGTTAAGTTTGAAAGTGAATCTAGTAAACCAACATCCTTAGAAAAACATCCCAAATACATACTCATAAATGATAAGAAAATACCTCTTGCTAGTGATGAAGAAATAAAACCGTTTTATAAAACATCTTTAAAGACTGATGTAGGATCGTCTAAACCTAAAACAAGATCTAAAACTCCACCACCTAGGAAACCAAATAATTCTTACACTAGATCTAAAACACCTCAACCAAGAAGAAACCAAAATAAGCAAAACTACAACAACCTTAGTAATCAAATGTGGAACTATCAACCAAGTTACAACCCTTGGGGAATACTACCACCTTTCATGCATCCTAGCCAAATATTGAACATGTTTGGACCAAACAACTTTCGACCAAAGAGGCAATGGGGACAAATAGCTAGATCAACATTCCTTATCACTATCTTGGAGTTCTATCGCCATAGACTTTTGCAAAGTCTATTTATCATCTTTAAGATTTAGAAGACTTTCTTTTTGAAGACCGCCGGATACGTCATTCTTTCTCCACTCATTGCCATGCGTATATAATCTTTCTTTGTTTCTTTGCTTGCGTAGATATAATTTACTTCCTTTTTCATCTTGAACATACATATATATATATATATATATATATATATATATATATATATATATATATATATATATATATATATATATATATATATATATATATATATACACTTATAATACTATATAAATAATACATATATATATATAATACTCAAAGATCTTTTATGTCCACTATTAGAAGACTCATGATGATGAAGGGATGTGAGTTAAGTGGATCAACATAAAGGAAGAACTCCTTTGCACAAGAATACTATGGATGAAACTAACTCCTTTTGCCGACTAAAAACTATCTTCGTCATCATCTCTCAAACTCCACCTAATTTACTCACATTTACACACTATATATATATATATATATATATATATATATATATATATATATATATATATATATATATATATATGTATATATATATATATATATATGTATATATATATGTATATATATATATATATATGTATATATATATATATATATATATATATATATATATATATATATATACATATATATATATATACATATACATATATATACATATACATATATATACATATATATATATATATACATATATATATATATATATATATATATATATATATATATATATATATATATATATATGTATATATATGTATATATATATATATATATATATATATATATATATATATATATAGGTATATATATATACATATATATATATATATATATATATATATATATATATATATATATATATATATGTATATATATATACCTATATATATATATATATAGGTATATATATATACATATATATATATATATATATGTATATATATATACCTATATATATATATATACATATTCACTTATTTCCGAACTCATCTCAAATCCTTCATTATCTTGACACTTTGATCATTTTATCCGAAATTGTCAAAGGAACATTTTAATTAACAAAAAGTTAATTAAAAATTGTCAAGTAATTCATCATCGTGCTAATGGATTCTTACGTATTTTTGATATACTATAAATCTAATTATATATATATATATATATATATATATATATATATATATATATATATATATATATATATATATATATGTTTGTTCCAGAAACAAAAACCGCAAGAAATTCAAAAATCAAAGGGCGGCCCCCTTAAAGATTAAGGGGACCGGCTTGTTATCGAGGGCGGTCCCCTTAATATTTAAGGGAACCGGCCTACTGATACTTCCAAACTCGTTTTCCACTTAAAATGTTTGCCAAACACCCCATTTCTTTTCATACTCCTCCTTTCCTCTCTGCTGTGAACGAACACCAACACCCAAAAACCATCAAAACCACCTACCAAATCACCAATCCAGGGTTATTTCGCATAGGGCAAACGTTACCTACACATCTAGCAACATCTTTTGTAAGTTTTCCAACATATATTTCATCACATTTCATTCAATTTAGTGTCTAATCAATAATTAGGTATTTTATTAAAATTTATCTTAATCCAAATTCTAGTAAAATTGAAGTTAGGAATTGAATAACCAAATGTTTCCCATAGGATTAAAATGTAGAATTGTAACTCAAACTAAGTATAACTCATCATATTGTCAAAATTTTTAATCGCCCATAAACCCTTTTTAATTTTATTCTTCAAAAAGCACATTGTTGATATAACTCTTAAAAACTAGTTAAAACCTATTACATTGTAGTAGTTAAATGTTTTAAACAATCAAAACATACTTTTTAATTCTTTATAAAAAGTTTCATGAAGAGAACATGGGTGTTTGGTTCATGATCAAATCATACTTATATGAATTTATTTAAAACTTAAAACTAGCTCATTACACTTACTAACATAATTCAAGTCTATAAGTGTCATCAAGATATATAATCAATGTATATGTGTGTGTGTGTGTGTATATATATATATATATATATATATATATATATATATATATATATATATTGATATTTTAGGCGACATTCATCTAGTTAAGGGAGCGTTTGGTTCATCTTGAAAAATACATTTTGAAAACCAAAATTGATATTTTACCTTTTAAACAAGTTTTATTTTAGCCAAACTCGTAAGAGATAGCAAGATATATAATCTAATATATATGTAGCCAAATTTCTAAATGAATTATAATGTCAAAAGTGGTGTTTGGATAGTCTTGATAATTTATCGAACTAATTCCACAACTACATTTTGACATCGTAAGATACATTTTAAGCGAGTTAAAAATTAAAATAAAGGAACATTGTGAAACTACTTCCTAGGATATTTTTAGATTGAAGTAGGCTTCCGTTCCACATGTATTGCATATAATTATATATACATACATACATACATATATATATATATATATATATATATATATATATATATATATATATATATATATATATATATATATATATATATATATATAACGTATGCATGTTAATTATTTTTTTTGTCTTAATTTTATTATTTGTTTTGTTATATTGTTTAGGTGAAAATGCCTAAGACCACGGTTGATGATGTTTCAAAAACCAAACAATACATTCCTCAAGTTTCCTCTACTCCCGGCATGTCTCCCGCCGTTGCATGTTACTATCGTCCCATTGAAAATAGAAATATTCACGAGGGTAGAATTGTCGATCCATCCTACTATGAATCGATCAAATCGAACGAAGGTTCACCAATGTCCGTCTTGATTGTATTTATAAAATCAGCGAACCAATCATTCCTCGTTTTTTCCTCGACTTCTATAGCCAAGTGACGGTGCAAACCGATCCCTATGGCCATCTTCTCATTTCTTTTATGATCCAACATCAATTCATCACTCTTACTCTTGCTCAATTTGGACAAATCCTTAGAATCCCATACAACGGCCAAGCCGTATACTCCAATGAATGGGATCTTTCCTCACTTAAACGCAATCGTCCTCAGGATGGTCCATACTATTCTGAGATTCCAAGTCCCGAAGACATTCGTCGAATGCTTGAACGAGAATGTGGTACGACTAGTCGCAAAATCAAGTCGAAGAATGTCGATATTCATGAAAATCAAATTCTTCTCAAAGAGTTAAGCCCCGACATGAAAAATTGGGAAGAACTCACACGCGAGAATGCGTTTGGTACCGGCGGTCACCGTGATCATCTCATGGCTAGCATCGCCCACATGTTGTACTGTGTAGTTGCTGAAGAAAACTACAATCTGGCTTATCTCTTTTTCAATCGTATCATGACTGCCAAAAACACTCCTAATGGCAATCTTCTTTATGGTATGTTCCTCACTCGACTTTATCGTCATGTCATGGAACACTACCAAGATCTTCGAAGTGATATCTACATGCAAATTCATCCCACTCTAAACCAACTCACTCTTGTTCGTACTCATCGTTCTCGAAGTGACAAAGGAAAATCTCGTGGTCCTTTATTTTCCATGCCTCGTGGTTCAAAATCTCATCGAGGTATTGATGATGATGAGTAGGAAAACACCTCGCGTGTTAGGACCCCATCTCCTACTACCTATGTTGATGATCTCCCTGATCTTGATTATACCCATTATCAAATTCCTCTTCCTCATGAGCGTACCGATGAACTCCTCTTCACTCGTCAAACGTCCATTATTAACAAACAACAACAAATGCATGAAGAAATTCAAGGAGGATTCAAGTTTGTGGGAAAAATGTTCAGGAACATGATGGGCAAGAAGAAGAAGTAGAGGTGTTGATGTGTTGCTACTTTGTTATATTATTCCTCTATTAGCCATTTGAGTGGTTTGTTATTTGTCCGATTTATTCGGAAATACTTGTGTTCTTTCATGTTTATTTCTTGAATGATGCTTAGGTTTTAACTATTATCATGCTAGGATCTTGATCATAACGTAATGCTAATATTATGCTTCTTTTATATTTGGCTTATAATATATTAGTTTGCATGAATGATTTGTTTATATATACTTATATTTCATCATTCCTAGAGTATATGCTTCAAATAGAGCTCGCTGGAAACACACACTTGAAAAACCACCCATTTCTGCAAATTTTTGGTTTCTGGTCACCTGGGAAAACACCAGATGGGCGGCCCCCTTAATTTTCCTAGGCGGTCCCCTTAATTATTAAGGGGGACGGCCTACAATTAAGGGGACCGGCCATCTGGAACTGGGTTTACTGTTTTCTTTTGCATCTTGTGACCTTTTTCTCTAGTATCAGCTACCATTTCTTCTTTTAACCCAACTGATTTTAGAGTCTCATTAAACCATTTCAAAAACTTACCTAAATCAACCACTTTCATATTATAAATTCCCTCCAAACTAACAATATTCATCTCATTATTCATCATCTCTTTCAACCCAAACTATCATGTCTTCACCTAGCACCTCCATCTCTAAGGTTTCAAAGAAACAAAAGATTGTTATCATCCCTCTAGAACAACTCTTCATTGACTTAACAAATGAAGACAACACAACCCCATCACCTCCACCTAAATGCTCATTTCCAAGTGCACCTAATGCACCATCTAAAACACCTTCCACTCATGGAACTTCCTCATCCTCCATACCTTTAACTTCATCAATCAATGACTACATCAACTCACACTTGTCACCACCACAAGCATCATCACCACATCCTACACAAGAACCTTTTTCCACCCAACTTACCATCTCACTCTCACCAATAACACCACTTGATGCTCATGTCTCATCTCTACCAAATACACCACAAATCTTTGCCAACCCCGTACCTTGGAGCTTACTTGAAGCTCATGGAGATACTTGCCTTTGTTGCATCCACAACCGAACCATAATCTTTGGTCTTAGAGATGAAATTCAATATATGTTTTCAAATATTGAACACTTGCTTACCAACCCACCACCACCACCAACTCCACCTTCCTCACCCATTATTCCTCCACCACAATGCTCCCCAATTTCTCCACCATCACCATCATGCTCTCCAAATTAAGCATATAATATGCTTAATAAATAAAGTCTTTACCACCCTTTTTCTTGCAAGCTCTATGAAGCCCATGTACTCTTTGCATGATGGAATATTATTCTAGTTGTTATTTTATGTAGTAGTTATCCTACTTGTAATCTCTATTGATGCTACTTGTATTGTTGTGTTTTGACACAACATTTGCTTTAATATGTATGCTTCTTTTTAATCATGCTTATTTATATTGTTCTCCCCTTATATATATTTGCATGAATATCCTTGTGCTTCTAATATTTTTGTCTTGCAAGCATTCCATAGCTCGTCTCCTTGGTGCCCCCGAACGAGGGGGAGTTCACATCAAGGGGGAGGTTTCATCCCGTCAATATTTCACATTTGAATCTTGTCGGCAAAACCTTTTTGATTCTACAAAAAGGGGAGAAGTAAATATAAACTCACTAAAATACTTGTTTAAAAACTAATTTTTTAGTTAATGAGTTTAAGTTTTGTAATCATCAAAAAGGGGGAGATTGTTAATATAAATAATGTTTAAAAACGTTATTAATATTTCTCAATAACTCTATGTTTTGATAATCACAAAATGTAAACTAAATTAAGTCAAGATTATGACGTAAACAAGTATTTAGTAACAAATATTTACTTCTACAACTTATATCACTTAAGGTATGCATAAACTAAACAACTTATGCATTACATGATCAAAGGAAATTTTTCTAATCACTAGAACTCTTATAAAATGTCTTAAACATTTTATATCTTTTACAAAATTATTTTTGGAATTAAAAGAATATGTTTAAATCATTATTAATATATGATTTCAAATTTCTAACCAAAAATGGAAAATTTTAACCAGAAAAACCTTCCCCACAAGAGGACAAAATACTCCAATGTTCTGGAGGGGGCGGCCCCCTTAATTCATAAGGCGGCCCCCTTAATCATTAAGGGGACCGGCCCCTAGTTAAGGGGACCGGCCACGCTCCAGAATAGTATTTTGTTCCCTTTTAAATATTGATTCATTTCACAAATTTTCCTCACCTTTTGGCACTCAAAACCTTCTGATCTAATCTCCATTTCTATCTCAAAAATCCTTTGATCATATAACTCATAAGTCTTTGTTTCCAAGTGATCCAAAGCTTCATCCACTCAAGTGCAAAAAGAAGAACACTCCTCAACATCCATACAATTGTAGTAGTGTTGTGATTAGTTAGTTTTATCTTGTAGTAGTGCTAGATACTTGAAAATTGTTGTGTGAATTAGTTGATTGTAGATACTAGGTTTGTTGTAAGGTAGTATAGTTGTTGTGATTTAGTTATACATAGAAGAAGGTGTGAAGTAAACAAGAAGAAAAGGTGTGAAGCTATTTTGAAGAAGTTGTGAAGGTGTGAAGTCTTGAAAAAGTTGTGAGATTGGTTCTAGCTACGATTAGAACTCGACATTTAGCTTAGTGTCGTTAATAGGTGTAAGCAAAGGTGTGTAAGGTTTCTCCACCATAAGGAGTTTGTTGACATAGTGAAGAAAACTCTCGAGTGTGGTACTCTGGGAGTGGAGTAGGGCAAGGATGGTGTCCTTGTAGCCGAACCACTATAAATTCACGTTTTGTGGTTTGATCTTTCTAACTCTGTCTTTTCTTCATTTTATTTCAATACTTTCATTATTAGATTAGACTTGCTTGTATTTGTTGACACTTGAACTCACGTAAGATCGAATCGAAAGTTTTTATAAGCTACAAAAGATTTTGAAAATAAATTTAAAAAGGACGTAAAACTATTCAACCCCCGCTTCTAGTTTTCCACAAGCGTTTTGTTCAAATCACGGGGATCATTCCAACTTTCGTTGTCATAGAGAGCACGATCTTCTATGAGTTCCCATGATTCTTCCGCACTTAGATCACGTAGCTTTCCACCGGCCGATTGGTCAATGGTTCGCCTTGTGGAGAGGTCGATATGGTCATAGAAGATTTGGACTTGGAGCCAAAGATCTATGCCATGATGAGGGACTTTTTAGAGTAAGTCCTTGAAACGAGTCCATGCTTCATATAGAGTTTCACCTTCACGTTGTTGCAACATCAAGATATCTATGATTTTAAGGAAATCATTGAGATGTTGATTAGGATCTTCGGAACGAAGTCCATGGAATGCACATCCGTTTTGCACCAACCGGATGGTGTCTGATCGTAAGGGGGACACATTGGCTCCTTGAGTGAGCTCAATAGTGTTTCGATAGCCTTGGTGGCTAGGACGGGATTACTCTCCTAAGGTTTGGGGCCTAAGAGGTTGGTTTGCTAGTGGTGGGTTTTGTGGGTAGTTTTGTTGTGGTGGGTTGATGGGTTCAAAGATGTTACCACCTTCCATGATGCTGGATGGTAAAGGTTATGAACAAAGACACGAAGAAATGAGATAGACTAAAGAAAACCTAAAAATAAAAATAAAATCTTACTAGAAAGTAATCTAGCAAGTAGACCTAATAAAAAGAAATCCTAACCTATAAAATAACTATTCCCCGGGCTGCGGCGCCAAAAACTTGATACGTGGGAATCGCACCAGGCTTTACCTCTCGAGGGATCTCGAGAAGCTTACAACCCCCACCAGGCAGTGTACCTGGTCGTTGTAGTATAGTATAGTGACAAGTACCGGGGGATTGATCGTTCAACTCAGGAATAGTGTCGCTAGGATTAGAAAGCCTAATAACTAGGTCTAGAGGTGAGGGATAATTCTTTTTGTATTTTTATATTTTATAAAAGCAAGTAAAATCTTGGGTTTTGGAAGAGTGGGCGGAATTAGTTGCTAGCCAACTAACCCAATAAACTACTAATGCAATGAAAATAAAATGACAGAAATGAAAATGAAATTAATTATACTATTGTGGTGTAAACAATGATGAGGAAAGTTGTGTTTACTTAGGTTTCAATACTCCCTAGATATCTTTTACAGGTTGATAGCTTGTTACAATTGCATGGATGACGGGTCATATTCCCTAATACTAGTCGTAGGGCCGTGTGCAATATTCCCTAACTCTATAGGATCCTACTTCACTCCTATGTCGAGCCGTTAGAAGCTCCTAACATGGGATCATTAGTATTCTCCTACGCATTAAATACAACCAAATATCGTAGTACAACTCCGATCATGCTTCTTAAGACGTTTAAGCAAGTTAGTTTTCTTAAGCCTAACATCGAATACAATCATCTGTAACAACTATAAACAAACAATCAACCCATAATTAACATCTAGGTTTCACTACATCTAAGCAAACACAAAGGAAATCTAGCCAAGCATGTTAAATAAAAGACAAGCGTAAGATATATTCAAACAACACATAGACATATTGAATGAATTGAAAGAGTACTTATCTTTAATAGAACATGAAAGATTCAAAGGGTTGAAACCCTTGAAAAAGCTGGAAAATTCATCCTAGGGTTTTTCCCTCAAAGTTGCACACTAATGAATGAAATTTGGAAAACTATATATAGATTACAATGGGTGACGGTGTCATGTATTGAGTTGTGATGCCGTCAACTCGTCGCCTATAATGAAATTGTATTGCCTAGATCTGATTTTGACGCTGTCATGTGTAGAATTCTTCTGGGCCGTCACTTGTGTTTTGACCCTGACGGCCTTGGTGACGCTGTCAGGTCCTATAGTTAAAAATCCTCTGGATCGTCACGTGTATTTTCCACATCCACCTCTTTTTTAACTCTTGACGCCGTCATTAAGGAAGTTGTGACGCCGTCAGGTACTGTTCCCAGCAACGAAAATTGAGACTTTGCCGTTTTCTTCACTTTTATGCTCAAAAAACGTCCAAAATGCTTCCTTTTCTAGATTTCTCTCCAAAAGTACCTAAAATGACAAAAGGAACGATTTAGGGCAATATTTGATCAAATAATTGTGGAAAACTAGAAGGGGAGTTGAATAGTTTTACGTCTTTCTAATTTGTTATAAAAGATAGTTTTAGTGTTTTCTTAGCTTTTAAAAACTTAGATTCGATAATATGTGATCTCAAGTCTTGCACAATATAAACAACTATCAGTAAATAATGTATAACAATGATAAGTAATGAAATAAGTAAGAGATGGAATCGAACCGCGAGACAAGAGATTTATAGTGGTTCGGCTACAAGGAAACCTTCCTTGCCCTACTCCACTCCCCGAGCACCTAACTCGAGAGTTTTCTTCACTATATCAACAAGCTCCCTTATGGTGGAGAAAACCTTACACACCAATTTACACACCACAACTTCTTCACACCTAAGTCACAAATTCTTCAAATCAATCTACTTCACAACTAACTACTCCACACATATCTTCTTCACACCAATTTACTTCACAACTAACTACTCCACACCTAGCTTCTTCACTACAATCTAATTCCTAACTCTTCTTCTTCACACCAAGCTACTAACTAATCACACAATCTATATATCTAGCACAACTATCTACAATCAATTATCACTACAAGAAATAGGACATCAGGCGATGATAGTTATCCCGTCGACACAATGTCGACGGGACAATGCAGAAAACGACAAAAAATCCGCTTTACCGAAGCCAAGTGCGTTGAATTTTTTGGATTGACATAATCCCGTCGACATGTCGACGGGAACAAATTGACCAAAATTTCCAGCCTCAATAATTGCCAAAACTTTGGGGCGAAATATCCCGCCTTTATTATCCCGTCGACATGTCGATGGGATAATATTAAAAATGAAATTAATGCGTAATTAACGTTTGGTTAGTTTTAATTACGTGTTTTGTTTATAATCCCGTCGACATGTCGACGGGATAATAAAGTGAAAATAATAATAGTAAATTAGTGGTCAATACAAATGGCGGAATTTTTTCCCACGTGTTTTTCCCGTCGACATGTCGACGGGTCGATGGGATTATCTCCCCAAAATACTCTCCCTATATATACTCCACAAAAACATCCCCGGCTCATTTTTTACCTATATACATTCTCACAAAAAAAAATTTCGTCTCATTTTACACATCGATTCTTGATTCTCAAAATAAGTCAATCGTCAATTCTTACAAGACACACATGACTTGGCGTGGTTGCACAGTTGAAGAGGAGTACTCAAAAATCTTGTCACACGAGCTCCTCTTTAATGAAGTTATGTTAACTTTTGGTCATGCAGTTTATGAGGAATATGGTGATTTTAACGATGCTAAACCGTGGATGAGAGACAAGATTATCGAATGGTGTAGGAAAAAGCCGTACTACAAAGAGTACATGGACGAGCTAGATGCTGCTGAAGCTCAAGCTACTGCTGAAGCTCAAGTTGTTGCTGTTGGAGGTGACGACGAAGCTGAAAGTACGTTGGAAACAAAACTTGATAATCTGGGAAATAGGATCACAAATCTTGAAGCTACGTTTGCACATATCAAGGAAATGAGAGCAAGGAAGGGAAAAGATGGTGCGAGTTCGAGTAAAGCGGGAAGTAGCCGCAAAAAAAAAATAAACGGGTTGTTTCGTTTGATCTGTTCTTTTGGTTCTCGAGTTGTTTAGTGTGAGTTGTTTCGTTGGGTTGTTGAGTTGTTTAGTTTGAGTTGTTTCGTTTGGTTGTCGAGTTGTTTAGTTTGAGTTGTTTCCTTTGGTTGTCGAGTGGTTTAGTTTGTTTGTCGAGTTGTTTAGTTTGAGTCTCTATGAAAATGCATGTGGTTGAGAACTCTTGCTTGTTTTAAATAAACAGTTTGCCTTTGTGTTTGATAATTATTGCTCCTTCAGTTATATTATTTGTGCGTACGAATTTAAAATATAAAGGATGTTCAACATCAGTTACCACAACAACAACAACATTTTATTAAACAACAATAATAACAATAACAGCAAACAACATCAACAACAACAAAGTGTTTTAGATATTACCACATTTTGTGCGGGTATTGAAACATTTGTGGATATGGCAGGTAGGTTTAGATATTACCACCCCCCGTTTTGTAGACTTTATATGTTTTAATACATTTTGAGGGTGTTTAGCGATAATTTAAAAGTGTTTTAGCCGATGTCGAATTGTATGTGTTAGGACATGTTGATATTGAGTGGTTATAGCTTATGGTTACAGGTTTAGGTATTACAGGTTTTGGTAGATTTTTCCGGAAAATTTTCCGGAAAAAATCTGGAATATTGCCAATATTACAGCTTCCTGTTTGCTGTATATAACATTGGTACCGTCGACATGTCGATGGCACCATAAAAAAATAATATAATTGTTTAATTATCCAGTCGACATGTCGACGGGATAATTATACAAACATTGACCAACGCGTTGACCCTTCAAATTGTTCCCGTCAACATGTCGACGGGATAATTATACAACGTTGACCAACGCGTTGACCCGTCAAATTGGTCCCGTCAATATGTCGACGGGATAATTATACAACGTTGACCAATACCATTGACTCGTCAAATTATTCCCGTCGTCATGTCGACGGTATAGTATTAAGTTAATTAATGTTTGATAATTAAGTTGTTAATTAATTATACTATCCCGTCGACATGTCGACGGGACCATTTTGACGGAAAACAGATTTCTTTGACTGAAAAAGGACGTGGGACCCACATTGTCGACGGTGATTATCGACGGGGATGATGTTCCCGACGGGGCATAGCCGTCGTCATTATCCCATCGACATGACGACGGGAACATACTATGCCGTCGACATGACGACGGGAACGGCCAAAAAAAGCGACGGGAGAAGTGTCGATTGTACTAGTGTATTCACAACAATCTTCACAACGAATAATGTAAGTAATCTTGAAGATGCACCAACAACTTGGATGTGGAGATCACAACAAGTTGTAATACTTCTTGTCTTGGGGGATAGAAGTATTCTTCTCTTGCACTTGAGAGGATGAAGTTTGAATCACTTTGAAACAAAGAATTATACACTTATGATCAAAGGATAAGAGAATAGAAATGTGGATCTAGATCAGAAAGTTTAGAAGTGCAAAAGGTGAGAAAATTCTGAGGAATGAACCAGTATTTATAGGGGAGAAAAATACTGTTCTGGAGCGTGGCCGGTCCCCTTAATTAATGGTCGGTTCCCTTAATGATTAAGGGGGCCGCCTAAGGAATTAAGGGGGCCGCCTCTTCAGAACGTTGGTTTTTCTTGTTTTTTAGTGTTGAATATTTTTCTGGATAAAATTTGCCATTTTTGGTTGGAAATTTGAAATCATATATTTATAATGAATTAAACATATTCTTTTAATTCCAAAAGTAATTTTGTAAAAGATATAAGATGTTTAATACATTTTATAAAAATTCTAGTGATTAGAAAAATTTCCTTTGATCATGAAATGCAATAAACCCTTTGTTTATTCATACCTTAAGTGATATGGAAGCAAAGACAAATATTAAGCACTAAAAACTTGTTTACGTCATAACTTTTAGATTAATGAGTTTATGCTTTGTAATTATCAAAACATAGAGACATTGTTAATATGCTAACAATGTTTTAAGACATTATTTATGTCAACAATCTCCTCCTTTTTGATGATTACAAAACCTTAAACTCATTAGGTCTAAAAGATAATTTTTAGACAAGTATTATTAGAGTTTAACATTCTCTTCTCCCCCTTTTTGTAAAATCAAAAAGGTTAATGCTCCCCCTTGATGTATGCTCCCCCTCATTTGAGAGCACCAAGGGAATGAGCTATGGAAATCTTGGCTACACAAAATATTAGAAGAGAACAAGGCACATATGCATGCAAAGCAATAATTATAAAAATAGATTCATTCAAGCATCATAGAAAGCATTACAACATTTAATATGCTTAAGGCATATTAATCATAATAAAACAAAAGAAAAGACATAGTCCTATATTGCCTAAAAGAGCACTTGGACTTGCTTGCAACTCATGGTTGATTGTTTTATTTGCTTGAAGGATAACATAAGCATAAAGCTTAGTTGTTAGATGGAGAAGGATATGGAGTGGGGTATGGAGCGGAAAAGGTGGACCTTACGATATTGTATCGTGTTAAGGGTGGAATGGGATGAGGTCGAGTGAGGAGATATTCAATCCAAGAAATATCTTCACTCAAGTAAAGGATTTGTTTTTGAAGGAAGATGCAACAAGGGCAATAATGAGTGTGGTTTGTAACTTGATCCAAGTTGAGAGAGTGAGGAAGGCAATTGTTGTAGGGTGATGATGGAGGTTGCCCTTTGTTGCGTTGTGCAAGATGCATGGCATTGAGATCACAAAGATCATGGATTTGTGATATTTCATCACGGAACTTTTGCTTTTTCGTGGTAATGCGGAGAAAGTCATTGTGTTGATATGGATGAATTGGGTTTGTGTAGTTGGAGTTGTAGTGGGATGGTTGATCAAACTTGTATGGATCATTACAAATGATTGGAGGATGAGATTAGTGGTTTGACATGAAGGAAGATGTTTGGCCAATGTTGTATGGTTTGTAAAGAGGATCAAATGAATGTCCTTGTGAATTTGATGGAAAGTTTGGGAAGTAAGTGGTTGGTGGTGTTGAGTGATTTCCAACTTCATTTGTTATGATGGATTTGTTTCGAGGGCTTTTTCTTCGCCAAACGGGTTTTTCTGTCATTTTTTGCAAGCCTTGAGGCTTTTGGTTTTGGTTTGTTTGGAGAAGCCATGAAGGAATGAGTGAAGAGTTTTGAGGATTAGGGGTATTTATAGTGTAAGATTTGTGTGTTTATGGATGGATAAAGTTTGTTTGGGAGATTAGGACAAAATGTGTTGGTGAAAATTGGGAAATGTAGGTTGAAATGGGCTAAAAAGCAGAAAAGATTCTGTAAACCCGACCATCAGATGGCCGGTCCCCTTAATTAGGGGGCGGTCCCCTTAATGATTAAGGGGGCGCCTTACAAAATTAAGGGGGCCGCCCATCTGGTGATTTCCAGGTTGCCAGAATTGGGTTTTTGGCAGAAAATTTGCAGAAAGGTTGTGTGTTTGGATTAGAATTCAAGCAAGTTCAATTCTTTTAGGCAATATAGAATCTAATCTAATCAAGATATAGCATGCATGCAAGAACACATAGGCAAAAGAACAAATAATCAACACATAATAAGCAAGAGGAGATAAGTAAAGGCAAGA
Organism: Artemisia argyi; assembly: GCA_030686995.1. Taxonomy (NCBI): domain Eukaryota; kingdom Viridiplantae; phylum Streptophyta; class Magnoliopsida; order Asterales; family Asteraceae; genus Artemisia; species Artemisia argyi. The sequence continues at coordinate 132,808,323 of CM060692.1, forward strand.
TCACTTAAACTTCCTAAGGCACCTATCTTAGATCAAAGGCAAAGGCAACTAGTGAGTGAAAAACTAGTGATGGATCAAGATGACAACATTATTAGTGAATTTGTCCTAGTGTGTGTCTATATGCAACAAATGTGGAGTTGTGATTGTTTCGACTCCTAAATGCAAAAATAAATAACGATCCTAAGAAACAATCCAAATGATCTCCTTGATTCAATTTTTGCTCGATCATGAATGTCAAAGACATATATTAGATTATATACCTTGACAATTTATGTGAGAGTTTATGCATGATTTTGAAAAACAATGTTTTTAGTATTAGTCAACAATGCAAGGAAAATGATCTTCATGTGATTCCTAGATGTGAGAATAATTTTTAAAGAAAATTGATTGGGTTTTACAAAGGAGTTCATGCAAAGAAGATAAATTTTCCCAATCTTTAATTTTGTGCGAAATAGATTCCTAGACACAGAAAAGATGAAATGGAAGAAAAATAAATTTTATGCAAGTATAAATTTGTATTAATTCAATATAATTTAGTCAACTTGTTCCATCATTCCTAATCCTAAACGCAAGTGGTTGAATAATTCACGCTTAAGGGGTTTTGTGAATATATTCGCAATGTTGTCTTCCGATGCAACCTTTTCTATAGATATATTTCCTTTTTGTACATTATCCCTAAGAAAATGGTGGCGTATTTCTATGTGTTTAGTCCTAGAGTGTTGCACCGGATTTTTACTTAAATCTATCGCACCTTTGTTATCGCACATAATGGGGACATTTTCTAACCTAATGCCATAGTCTACAAGAGCTTGTTTCATCCATAGTGCTTGTTGACATGCCTTTTCAGTGCTTACATATTCGGCTTCGGTGGTAGAAATAGCAAGAGCAGTTTGCTTCTTCGAAAACCAAGATGTTAGACAACATCCCATAAACGTGCAAATACCGCTAGTGCTCTTTCTATCTACGTAGTCTCCCGCATGATCCGAATCCGCATAGACGATGGTTTCTATGCCGGATCCCTTAGGATACCATAATCCTAAGTGTATAGTGCCTTTAACGTATTGGAAGATACGGTTAACCGCTTCTAGGTGAGAGGTTTTGGGATCCTCTTGAAAACGGGCACAAAGGCAGACACTAAACATGATATCGGGTCTACTTGCCATCAAGGATAGTAAACTACCTATCATTCCTCTATACTTGGTGTTATCTACGGACTCACCTTCATCGTCCTTTGTGAGCTTTACTTCCGTAGACATGTACTTAGATTGGTTAAAAAATATTCCATCTTCTAATTGTTTTATTTGTAATCCTAGGAAGAAGTTAAGTTCACCCATCATACCCATCTCAAACTCATCATGCATGATTTTGGCAAATTCATAACACATGTCTTGACAAGTCGATCCAAATATAATGTCATCAACATATATTTGGACAATGATGAGATTTGGGTTTTTCCTTTTAGTGAAAAGAGTGTTATCTACCATTCCCATGGAATAATCATGTTTAATAAGGATAGCTTTTAATCGATCATACCAAGCTTTGGGAGCTTATTTGAGTCCATACAAAGCTTTCTTTAACTTATAAAAATAATTAGGTTTTGTGAAGTCAATGAATCCTGGAGGTTGTGCCACATATACCTCCTCATTGATAAAACCGTTAAGGAATGCACTTTTCACGTCCATTTGGAATAACTAAAAATCTAGGGCGCAGGCATAGGCAAGTAATATCCTAATCGATTCTAGTCTAGCTACGGGAGCATAAGTTTTTTCATAATCAATTCCTTCTTGTTGATTATAACCTTGGGCAACTAACCTAGCTTTGTTCCTAGTAACTATTCCGTTCTCATCTAACTTATTCCTATATACCCATTTAGTTCCTATGATGGTCATATTCTTTGGATTTGGGACTAATTCCCAAACATCATTTGCCTTAAATTGATTTAATTCTTCTTGCATAGCTATAACCCAACTTTCATCTTTTAAGGCCTCGTTAATATTCTTAGGTTCTATTGCTGAGAGGAAACAAAAGAAATAGTTTTTATCTTGGGCTTGTGAGCTAAGGGTTCTTTGGTTAAGATGTCCTATTATATTATCTAATGGATGTGATTTAGATTCTTTAATATTAACAGTTTCATTATTTTCTAAGTGAATGTCTTCATTATCATTTCCTATGGGTTTTGTTTTACTAACCTCAATAGCTTCATCTTCGACTAAATCATCATCTTCTAAAGGTAATGTTTTAGGAGGTGGTGGTGTTTCATCAAATGTTACATTTAGTGATTCCTCTACTTTCATGGAGTGTTTGTTAAGTATTATATATACTTTGCTATTTTGTGAGTATCCTAAAAATATTCCTTCATATGATTTTGGATCAAACTTAGTGAGGTAATCCTTAGTGTTTAGAATATAACATTTACTTCCAAATACCCTAAAGTAGCTTAAGTTTGGTTTTCTACCTCTTAATAACTCATAAGGAGTTTTTCCTAGAATGCTCCTAATTGATACCCTATTTAAAATATAAGTCGATGTATCTACGGCGTGACACCAAAATTTTTGTGGGATGGATTGTTCATTTAACATAGTTCTACTCATTTCTTGTAGTGACCTATTTTTTCTTTCTACTACGCCATTTGATTGAGGAGTACAAGGAGCGGAGAAATTGTGAGATATTCCATTTAACTCACAATATTTTCTGAATTGTACTTCGTTATCAAATTCTCTACCATGGTCCATCCTAATGGCAACTATTGAGCATCCTAATTTATTTTGAATCATTTTACTAAATATTTCAAATTTTTCAAAGGCTTGGGTTTTGTCACTTAAAAACCTAGTCTACGTGTATCGTGAGTAGTCATCTACTATTACTAAGGTATATTTGTTTCCTCCATAGCTCCGCACAGCGGATGGACCGAAAAGATCCATATGTAACAATTCTAGGCACCAAGTAGTGGATACTATATTCTTAGCTTTGTGACTAGCATGAGCTTGTTTTCCAATTTTACATGCATCACAAAAATGCTTGTCATATTTTAGATTAGGCAAATTTCTAACTAATTCCTTAGAGGCCAAAGATTGTATTTGTTGCATGTTAGCATGTCCTAATCTCCTATGCCACAATGTAGAGTTTTCATCTAGGGTCGTTAGGCATATCCTATCCTCAGGCTTGTTTCCTAGTTTCATAACATATATGCCGCCTTTCCTAATTCATCTACTTATAATTTTTCCATTCTTAACTATTTCGCTATCCTCTTCGGTAAATGTGACTCTACATTTATTATCACATATTTGTCCTACACTAAGCAAGTTATATGTTAAATTATCTACATGCTCAACATTTTCAATAGTAAGTGAGTCTTTAGAAATCGTACCTTTGCCAATGATTTTTCCACGTAAGTCACTACCGAAAATAACGTTACCTCCATTGTATACCTTGTATGTAGAGAATAGCTTGCGGTTCCCCGTCATGTGCCTCGAACATCCGCTATCTTTGATCCATTCGTCAGGTTCCAAGTCAATTCCTAAACATATTTTGTCGGTTTCTTTTGCCATAAAACACTTTTCGTCTCTTGGCTTTTCAACTTCTTCTTTGTCACTATCACTCCATGTTCCACTAACAAAAGCGCCTTGATTTTCATAACCCGGTGGCTTTAGACATTCGCCAATGAGATGATTTGGACTTCCACATCTAAAGCACTTTCTTTTCCCGTATTTGTCACTTCTATTTCTTTGGAATGCTTTTCTTTCATCTCGTGATGATCTAGTGAATCTTCCTCGTCTCTTGAAGAATTTCTTGAATTCTCTTACGGCCATTGCATATTCTTCGTATTTACTTTCATCACTTGAATCATCATCATCACTAGGTTCCTTTTTGGCTTTTAGAGCAATAGATTTGGTTTGTTCTTTCTTGACTTTGACCGTTTCCGAATCTCTTCTTATGATTTCTTCATAAACCTTCAAGTTGCCAACTAGTTCATCTAGTGATAACGTCATCAAGTTCTTTGATTCTTCAATTGCCGTAACCTTAGCTCGCCATTTTGGATGCAATGCCCTAAGAAATTTCCTAACACAATTTTTACTAGAAAATGTCTCATCAAGTGCTTTTAAACTTGTGATAATAGTGTTAAACTTAGCAAATGCATTATCAATTGATTCCTCTTCCGGAATCGTAAATTGTTCATATTGTTGTACAAGAAGATCTATTTTATTATCTTTGACTTGGCTATTACCTTGGTGAGTAATTAGTAAAGAATCCCAAATTTCTTTGGCGGTTGACGCGTAGGGATTGCACCAGGCTTTACCTCTCGAGGGATCTCGAGAAGCTTACAACCCCCACCAGGCAGTGTACCTGATCGTTGTAGTATAGTATAGTGACAAGTACCGGGGGATTGATCGTTCAGCTAGGAATAGTGTCGCTAGGATTAGAAAACCTAAATACTAGTTCTAGAGATGAGGGATGATTCTTTTTGTATTTTTTATATTTTTTAGAAAGCAAGTAAATATCTCGGGTTTGAAGGATTTGGGCGGAATTAGTTGCTAGTCAACTAACCCAATACTAAGATGCAATCAAAATAAAATACAAAAAATGAAAATAAACTATACTAATGGTTGTAAGCAATAAGTGGAGAAATGTGTTTACTTAGATTTCACTACTCCCTAGATATCTTTTACACGTTAATTACTTGTTATAGTTGCATGGATGACGGATTGTATTCCTTAATACCATTCATGGGGTGGCGTACTTAACTCCCCAATCCTATGAGTGCCTACTTCACTCCTATGTCGAGCCGGCTAAGAAGCTCCTAACATGGGATCATTAGAATTTACTCATGCATTAAATACAACCAATAAAACCTAGTACACATCGGTTCATGTTTCCTAAGACGTTCAAGCATGTTACCATTTGGAGATCTGCCAGTTTTCTTAAGCCTAACATTGAAATCATTCATCCAATACAACCATAAACAAGTAATCAACACATAATTAACATCTAGGTTTCATTAGATCTAAGCAAACACAAGATAAATCTAGCCTAGCATGGTGGAATCAAGACAAGCACAAGATATAGACAACCAACACATAGACATATTGATAGAATTAAAAGAATACTTATCTCAATAACACATGTAAGGGTTCAAGGGCTGAAAACCCTTGAAAAAGCTATAAAATACGTATATGGTTTGGCCTTAGGGTTTCTCCAATCTTGTTCCTCTTAATGAATGAAAATTAGAAAACTATATATAGATAATAGAGGCTGACAGCGTCAAGAACAACCTTGTGACGCCGTCATCTCGCCGCCAAAATAATTCTCGGACTGCCTTGATCTACATCTGACGCCGTCATGTTATCCACTTTTGCAGGCCGTCACACATTTAACTCTTGACGCTCTTCTTTGTGATGCCTTCATTTCTGTACTGGGTCGTCATGATCTTTACTCTTGACGCCATCAGGATAGTACTCTTGACGCCGTCACACACTGTTCCCAGCATGGAAAATTAAGTCTTTGACGTTTTCTTTACTTTTATGCTCCAAAAACATCCGAATAGCTTCCTTTTCCAGATTTCACTCCCAAAGTACCTAAAATCACAAAAGGAACGATTTAGGGCAATATTTGATCAAATAAATCAATTCCGGACTTAAATGACCCCCTAAAAGTGGTTCATTTTTCGCCTCATCATCGGTTTTACACATAAAAATTATTTCATATTCTTTGCGTAGTAATGCATTATAAATGACCATTTTAGCCTCATTATTTTTTGCTAATTTCTTTTTCAAATCATCATTTTGTTCTTCGAAAGATACAATTTCATCCATTTTAGTTTCAACATTATATTGAATAGGAGGAAAATCACCAAAGGTAATAATATGCCAAAGATCAAGATCTTTTGATTTCACATACGTTTCGAATCTATTTTTTCAATATAAAAATCCATCACTTTCAAATAGTGGTGGTCTTTGCATAGATTGCCCTTCTAAATATTTTTCAGATTCCATAGATCGTTACAAGTTTTAAAATACAATATATTTTAATAAATCTTGCTAAACCTGGCTCTGATACCAATTGTGGAAAACTAGAAGGGGGTTAAATAGTTTTAGGTCTTTTTAATTTGTTATAAAAGATAGTTTTAGTGTTTTCTTAGCTTTTAAAAACTTAGATTCGGTAATATGTGATCTCAAGTCTTGCACAATATAAACAACTATCAATAAATAACATATAACAATGATAAGTAATGAAATAAGTAAGAGATGGAAAGATCGAACCGCGAGACAAGAGATTTATAGTGGTTCGGCTACAAGGACACCTTCCTTGCCCTACTCCACTCCCCGAGCACCTAACTCGAGAGTTTTCTTCACTATATCAACAAGCTCCCTTATGGCGGAGAAAACCTTACACACCAATTTACACACCACAACTTCTTCACACCTAAGTCACAACTTCTTCAAATCAATCTACTTCACAACTAACTACTCCACACCTATCTTCTTCACACCAATTTACTTCACAACTAACTACTCCACACCTAGCTTCTTCACTACAATCTAATTCCTAACTCTTCTTCTTCACACCAAGCTAGTAACTAATCACACAATCTTTATATCTAGCACAACTATCTATAATCAATTATTCACAACAATCTTCACAAAGAATAATGTAAGTAATCTTGAAGATGCACCAACAACTTGGATGTGGAGATCACAACAAGTTGTAATACTTCTTGTCTTGGGGGATAGAAGTATTCTTCTCTTGCACTTGAGAGGATGAAGTTTGAATCACTTTGAAACAAAGAATTATACACTTATGATCAAAGGATAAGAGAATAGAAATGTGGATCTAGATCAGAAAGTTTAGAAGTGCAAAAGGTGAGAAAATTCTGAGGAATGAACTAGTATTTATAGGGGAGAAAAATACTGTTCTGGAGCGTGGCCGGTCCCCTTAATGATTAAGGGGGCCGCCTAAGGAATTAAGGGGGCCGCCCCTTCAGAACGTTGGTTTTTCTTGTCTTTTAGTGGGGAATATTTTTCTGGATAAAATTTGCCATTTTTGGTTGGAAATTTGAAATCATATATTTATAATGAATTAAACATGTTCATTTAATTCCAAAAGTAATTTTGTATAAGATATAAGATGTTTAATACATTTTATAAAAATTCTAGTGATTAGAAAAATTTCCTTTGATCATGAAATGCAATAAACCTTTTGTTTATTCATACCTTAAGTGATATGGAAGCAAAGACAAATATTAAGCACTAAAAACTTGTTTACGTCATAAGTTTTAGATTAATGAGTTTATGCTTTGTAATTATCAAAACATAGAGACATTGTTAATATGCTAACAATGTTTTAAGACATTATTTATGTCAACAATAATCTCGAATCCGGGCTTAAATGACCCCTTAAAAGTGATTCACTTTTCGCCTCATCAGTTACACACCTTATAACTCGAATTACTCAGCAAATATTGTTGGTTTTCTGCATATAAAGTAAATACTATTCTTAACCAATATTTTATCCCAAAGTAACTTTTTAACCAAGTTACTATTCACAAATATCTTTCCGAAGTCAACCCGATTAAATAAATAATATCTAAATTTACTTCTCCAACATACCAAAATAGATAAGAGTTAGTATCCCTCATAATTAACCCTTGGTCTTGACTTTGCATATAAAAAGGGCTCAATACAAAACAAGTCTTCATCAAAACAATTCTCCAATATCACAAACCCTAAAATCATTGTGAGCTGGTTTCCACTGATCTATATCTCATCAGATGATTCATCTGATGGAGAAATCAGTTACTATTCTGACTCTGAAGAGCAATCATCTGGATGGAGTGGATATTTTCCTCCAAGTGCTTCAACTTCATCCAACACGAAGCCAAACAAGAAGGTCTCTGCAGCTGCTCCTGCTCCATCTCTGGAGTTCTACTCAAGTTCTTCTTCAGATAATGATAATGATGAATCCTACACCCTGTCCAACGAGCTACCAAAGGCACTTACAACAGCCCTAGAATCAGCCTTGGTGAATATTAAGTGGCCTGCACCAGAGAAGCCTGCAAGACTCCAAAAGCCACCAAAACAAGTGTTGGGTCTTGCTTTCCCAAGGAAGCAACTTTCCTTTGATAACAAGAGGAAGAGTGCTTCCAAGGCAAAGCATGACTATGAGGGGAAAGGCTAGAAGCCCATGGAGTAGCTGGTTTGAAGTGTAGGGTGTTAGGATGTGAAGCTTTTGTGTTTTGTGATATGGTTTATGTATTTTACTCTCTGTTTGATGTACTCTGGAATATTTTGAATGGTTGAATGAAAGTACTTTATCCTTTTCTTTTACCACTGAGAGAGCAAAACTTTCCACTGTTTGTTCTATGGTTTCCACTATTTGCTTAATCTTCTTCATAAAAGTTAGTAGAAAACCATACAAACATATACAAACAATATTAGTACCTAAAAACTATCCTGCAACACTAAAGACTATTAGACATCAAAATTTTATGGGTTGATCATTCCAATACCTATTACCAAGTACTGAAACCTACCCACATCAAGCCCTTTTGTTAACAAATCAGCATAGTTGTCATCAGTATGAATTTTGACAACTTGAATAAGCTTTTTCTCAAAACAATCTCTAATAAAATGATGACTAATCTCTATATGTTTAGTTTTAGTGTGTTGCACAAGATTTTTAATAATGCATATGGTACTACTATTGTCTATATATATAATAGTGTTCATGAAATTGTACCCATAATCCAACAATTGATTCCGAAGCCATAAGATCTGAGCACAACAGCTTGTAGTAGCTACATACTCTACTTCAGTTGTTGAAGTAGCCACCATTGTCTGTTTCTTGCATTGCCATGACACCAATCTACATCCATGAAATTGACATCCTCCTGTGGTTGACCTTCTATCCAAACTTGAACCAGCATAATCACTATTTGAGTATGTGATCAACTCCATAGGAGACTCTCTTGGATACCATAATCCTAGATTAGGATATGTCTTCAAATACCTTAAAATCTTCTCTACTGCTGCAAGTGATGTGTCTTTGGAGTGACTTGAAGTCTTGCAAATGCACATACAGCAAACATAATGTATGGTCTTGATGAAGTAAGATACATCAAGGAACCAATCATAGATCTGTAAGTATGCACATCTACATCTGCTCCACTAGCATTCTTCAACAATAGATGAGTAGTATTATCAGCAGAGGTATTTGAAGGTTTTGCATCTGTAAAGTGAAACTTTCTTAAAATCCCAGCCATATATTTGCCTTGACTGATAAAGATGTCATCTTTTCTTTGTTGTACTTTCAGTCCCAAAAAGAAAGTAAGTTCTCCCATAGAACTCATTTGAAACTCATCTTTCATCAATTTTTCAAACTCTTTGCACATCTCTTGTCTAGTAGCTCCAAAGATGATATCATCAACATACACTTGAACCAGTAGAATATCACCCTTGTCTTTCTTGATGAACAAAGTTTGATCAATTTTCCCTCTATGAAACCCATTGTTCAAAAGATATGTAGCTAACGTTTCATACCACTTCCCTGGAGCTTGATGTAAGCCATAAAGAGCCTTAACCACTTTATAAACCTTATTAGGATGTTGAGGATCTTCAAAGCCTGTAGGTTGAGAGACATAAACCTCCTCATCAATCTTCCCATATAGAAAATCACTCTTGACATCCATTTGATGCACAGTAAAGCCCATAAAGGATGCATAGGCTAAAAAAAATCTAATAGCATCAATCCTTGCAACAGGAGCAAAAACTTCTTCATAGTCAATACCCTCTTCCTGAGTGTATCCTTGAGCAACCAATCTAGCTTTGTTCCTGATAACAATACCTCTTTCATCTTTCTTATTTCTGAAAACCCACTTTGTACCAATCACTTTCATTCCATCAGGCAAATCACAAAGAACCCAAACCTTCTGAAGTTTGAACTGCAACAACTTCTCTTGCATTGCTTTAACCCAGCTTGATTCTTCTAAAGCCATATATACATTTTTAGGCTCCACTTGTGATAGAAAACAGAAAAACAAACATTCATTCTTGTCTGTGTGCTTCTTGGACTCATAAACTTCACTAATGAACCCATGAACATCATTCATCTTTGTCTGCCTATATCTTCACACCTGATTGTAGCTCACCAATTACATTTTCAAGTGGATGCACTTTGTGAATTGTAGTTTGTGATGTGCTAGGAATATCATATGTTGTAGGCATGTTAGTAATTTCAACATCATCACAAGGTGTTCCCTGAGTTGAATTTTCCACATTTGGACCATCAGTAGAAACTTCTGGTGGAGCAATGGGAATTGGGTTACCACTGCTTTTAGGAATTTCTTTATTCAGAACTTCAAAATTCACAACATTAGCATCACCTTCTTTTTCAGTCTTTGAAGCAGAATCATTGTCAACAAAGTCCCAAAGTGGCATAACAATTTGATCTTTATCATCTTCATCATCTTTGCCAGATTCATCTTCATCAATTAATTCTTCTAAGCCTTCAAGATCATTGTCTCCTGTACCTGAGGTAATAGGTACATAATTCATTGTATTTGATAAAGTCTCAAGATCAAACAGTCATTCTGGTCCTGAACCTGCTATGTTAGTTCTGTTTTCAAGTAACTCAACATGCAAATTTTCTTCAATCTTCTTTGTTCTCAAGTTGTAGACTCTAAAAGCTTTGCTAACCATAGAATATCTAACAAAGAAGCCTTCATCTGACTTTTCTTCAAACTTTCTCAGATGATCAATGGTATTGAGAATAGTGACTTGACATCCAAATGGCTTCATAAAATCCAATATTGGGGGTCTTCCTCTGAATAACTCATAAGGTTTCTTGTTCTTAGTCTTTACCACCAAAACCCTATTCTGAATATAACAAGTAGTGTTAACTGCTTCAGCCCAAAATGTCACTGGTAGCTTGGAATCAGCTAACATGGTTCTAGCAGCCTCAATTAGTGTCCTGTTTCTTCTTTCAGCCACACCATTCTGCTGAGGTGTTCTTGCAACACTAAATTCTTTTTTAATACCTTTGTCTCTGCAGAAGTCATCCATAACTCTATTCTTGAACTCTGTCCCATTGTCACACCTGATAATCTTGATCTTTTTATCAACTTGATTTTCAACTTCAGTAATGAAAGTCTTAAGGATGCCAGTGGTTTCATCCTTGGTTCTTAGAAAGAAAACCCATGTAAATCTACTAAAATCATCAGTTATAACAAGACAATACTTCTTCAAGTTTATGCTACTCACTGATGTAGGACCAAACAAGTCCATATGCAGCATGTAGAGTGGATGATCAATAGAGTTATATGCCTTGGTTTTGTAAGAAGCTCTATGTTGCGTGCCTTTGAGACAGGCAACACATGTTTGGTCATTCTCAAATCTCTTCTCTGGTAGACCTCTGACTAGACCATCTTTCACAATCTTGTTAATGGTCTTGAAGTTAACATGACCAAGTCTTCTGTGCCAAAGCATGGATTCATCCAAAGTGGCCTTTGCAAGCAAACAAGTAACATCATCTTTGGCCACTATGTTCTTCATGTCAATGCTATATAGGTTGCCTTTTCTAGGGATTTTAAGTAGAACCTCACTTTCATCAGGTAGCTCATAATCCTTAGACAAGATATAGCATTCATCTTCGGAGAATAGAACTCTATGTTTCTTGTCACACATCTGTGACACACTGAAAAGATTGTACTTGAGTTCTTTCACATAATACACATGCTCAAAGTCCAAGTTTCCAGCCTTGATAGTTCCTTTGCTAGAAACCTTTCCACCAATACCACCTCCAAAGCTGACAAATTGTCCATCATAAGGTTTGAAATCTGAAAGATAGGACTTATTGCCAGTCATGTACCTGGAACATCCATTGTCTGAGTATCCTTGATCTTCTTTTGGCTTTGAATGTCCCTGCACATAAAATAAAGGAATTAGTTCCTTTTGGGGACCCAAGCCACAAATGACTTGGATCTGCCTCGTGTATCAATATAATTATATATGTCAAAGGTCATTGATACACCATTGGGATTGATTGAGGTGTTAATTCCTTTTGGTTTCTATTCCCAACGTGCTGAGGCCTTCACAACATTCCCCAACTTTACCCTTTTGTTGTTTACAGAACCACCAGTGGAAACTTTTGGCCTAGCAGTGGCAACTGCTAGCTTAGCAGTGGCAACTGCTGGTTTTGAAATTTTAGGTGCCCACTTGAGGTTATTGTAAACTTTCTTTTTATAAAAGGTCTTTTTCCCTGTTTGTGCAGATTTAACAAAAGTTGTATTTGGATTTGCACTCTTAACAGGAGACTTAGGGTAAACTCTGTTCACTTTTCTGGCAGTGGAAAGAGATTTGATGCCAGAATTTAGTAAAACAACCCTAGGAATCATTTTACTTAGTGGATTAACATTGATTTCATTCACCCTGGTATTCCCAAAAACTTCCCTTCTACCCATGTGATAGTTACAATTAGCATGAAGGTGTTGAAAACTACCACAGATGTGGCAAGGTTTGTTGTTAAACTCAAAGTCACTGCCAAATTGTCGAGATTTTACATGATTCCAACTCCTTTTGTTGCCCCTAGGAGTTGATGACCTGCTTCTGTACATCTCAGCATATCTAGTTGTGGGCCTAGTGTGATTAGCTTGTTTCCTAGGCTTTTCTTCTTCAACCTTGACAACTTTAGGAATACTCTTTTTAACTTCCACTTTAATATTCTCAGGAACACTAGTTTTAGACTCAACATTCACATTTTCATCTTTAAGAGATGAACCGCTAGCACTTTCAAATGCATCAACCTCAACCTTAACCATTTCAATAGCTACTTCTTTGACAAATTTTGGGCCATAGGTCATGGTTGGTTCCTAGAACTCTTCTAACCCGGTATGTGCTAAGTCAATACCAGGAGGTTATGGAACACCTCTTAGGGGTGGTGGAACTGATTTGTATCCTACTCCTGATTTGACTTTATTAACAACTTGGGCCTCCCAAATTTTGTCAATGCACTTAGACTGATGATCAAGTGTATTACAAGTTATCTGTATGTTATCATTAGCCTTTTTAATCTTCACTAACTCTTCCCTAAGAGCCTCATTCACAGCTATCTTATAATCTAAGTCTCTTTTTAAAACAGAAATATCATCATTGAACTTAGATTCATTAGCTCTATAGTGTTCTAATTGTGCTTCTAAAACAACAAGACCTCTTTTATGATTTGCTAGGTTATAATTGGTTTTATTTAACTCTAACAATTGTTTATCATATTGATCTTTAAGTTTCTCATAGTCTTTTAAAGCCTTACAGGTTTTAGAACAAGCATTATTAATTTGTACCTCAAAGTCAGAAAAAGCCATAAGTGCAAGCTCTGTAGCAATCATTGCAGACTCTGGATCTTCTTCTTCATCCTCAGCCATATAGCTCCAATCATAGCTCACTCCATCAATGGCCAAAAGCACCTTTGGTTCTTCAGCTGTAGGCTCTTTCTTCTTGTCCTGCTTGTACCAGGTTGACCTATTATCAGGCTTCTTTGGTTCCCTGCATTCCCTGGAAAATTGCCCCATCTTGTGACAATTGTAGCACTCCACCTTCTTCTTATCAAAACCTACAGTTTCATTGCCATTTATGATGATCTTCCTACCAGTCTTCTTCCAAAATTTCTTTGCCTTTAAGCTTAGCAATGCAACTTGCCATTTTATATCCATCTCTTCCATGTCATCTTCATCAATTTGATCCAAGTCTTCATGTGTCAGAATTGAACCATTAGCTTGACTTGAGAGAAAGGCATAGAAAGTAGAATCTCCAAGACCAGCAACCTGCCTTTTTGAACTAGCAGTGGTAATACTTCCACTGCCAGTGGAAACAGCAATGTGAGCAGCATCCTCTTCATCATCACTATCAACATCAGAATCATCACCCACTGATTATGAGATAAGAGCTAAGTTCCCTGATCCTGAACTTAGCTTACCAGCCTTCTTCAATCTCTGTTCAATAACTTTGAAGTTATTGTACAAATCATTGAGCTTCATATTCTCAAGTTCTGGCTTGTCTTCCCACACAGAAACATTAGTACTAAACTCAGATGGTAGACTTCTTAAAAACTTTAAGTTGAGGTCTTCCTTTTCCACCTCAATTCCAAACAATGTGAGTTGAGTAACAATCTTTTGAAGCCTTGTGACGATGCTATCAATGGATTCATTACTTGTTGAACAAAAATTTTCATAGGTTTGTTTCAACAAGGTCTTTTGTGTCTTCTTGGTGGAATCATTACCACCAAAAACATTGCAGATCTCTTCAAATAAAGTCTTTGCAGTCTTATACTTGTTGAAGGCTAAAACTTGATCCCTAGGAAGGGTCATTAGCAATAAACCTCTGGCCTTCAAATCATTCTTCTTTTGGAGTCTTTCATCAGATGTGACTGGTCAAGTATTTAACTTTTGTACTACCTTGCCATCAATTGTTTCTATGGTAGTACAAAGTTTAAAGGAATCACCAAACATAATGATCTCCGAAAGTGCATAGTCTTGCACCACAAAGAATTGTTCAATCATTAGTCTCCACATCTCAAAATCATTTAGTTTAAGCTTAGGAAGCTTAGCAACAATGTTGGTCTGACTATTATCTGTCTCCATCTCTGTTGTAAAAATAGGTCCAGGCGGCCGATTAATCCCCGCATAATCGCTAATCGCTCACTAAGCGCCTTGATTTATCATAATCGGCCTATTAAATCGCTTAAAAACTGGTCAAGAAACTGATTAATCAGACAAAATCGGTCTAATCGGATTAATCGGACAAAATCGCTTAAAAATCGGTCAATAAAAATGGCGTAAAAATCAGTCAAAATCGCATAAAAACCGGTCAACAAACCGATTAAACGGACAAAATCAGTCAAAGATAGCTCAAAAATAGTCAACAAATCGAGTAATATCTATGTTTGACTTTAAACTTTGAAGAATTATGTATTATGTTTATATTTGAACACTTGAAATATTTGAACTATGATACATTATGCTTATCTCATACATATAATATAATATAATATCTAAAACTAAAATTTTGTGCATAAAAATTCCAATCCGATTAATCCCCGATTAATCCCCGCCTAACCGATTAATCGCTAGGCCCTACCCGACCGCCTCACTACCGCCTAGCGATTTTTACAACCTTGGTCTCCATTGAATCTTGTGAGTGAACTTCGGATCTTCTAAATCAAAGTATCAAAGCCTGTCTCTGATACCACTTGATGGATCTAAACACACCTTGATTTGTATTAGAATGATACTTTGAGTTATACTACCAAGTATGCGGAATCTGCTTAGTAATATTTAGAAGTTTGTTTGTAAGTAAAAACAGTTGTATATGAATGAGAACAATGTGTAAACCAAACTGTTAGCTCCAATATTATTAAGAATAATAATACGAGTGATCTTTGTATCACTATGGTTACAACCATGAAGCTCTAAGAAAAACGTATCTCAAACCTTAACCTAGGATCTCCTTTTATAGCACAAGGAATCCTCTTCTACAAGATACGTATAAGTCTAATAGAATAAGATATACATAAAATCTATTCCATATTTATCTATACATGTTTCCTAACAATTATCCTGACAGCAGTGGTAATAATATGTACTAGGAGTGGTAATGAGTTTCCACTGCTAGTGCATTCTTCAGCAGTTGTAATCTCCATACTTAGCCGTAGTAACTGTTAGTATAATTCCCAACAGTTTACGCCAGTATTCATACGTTTTCGTCTGTTTTCATTCGTTTTCATACATTTTCTTCCGTTTTCATACGTTTATAAATATCACAATTGATATTCATAATATCACAAGTGATATTCTAAATATCACAATTGATATTAAGAATATCAAATTGATATTCTTAATATCACAAGTGATATTATGAATATCAATTGTGATATTCTAAATATCACAATTGATATTAAGAATATCAAATTGATATTCTTAATATCACAAATGATATTATGAATATCAATTGTGATATTCTTAAACGTATGAAAATGAACGAAAACATAAGAAAACGAACGAATACATATGTAAGCGTAAAAAAATGTCTGAAAATAGACGAAAACATATGAAAAATTGATGAAAACGGACGAAAACATATAAAACTGCCGAAAACGTATAAAAATTGCTGAAAATGTATGAAACGGACGAAAACGTCTAAAACGGAAAAAAAATATATAAAAACGGACGAAAACGCATATAACCGTATAAAAATGGACAAAAACGGACAAAAACGTAAAAAATAGTCGAAAACGTAAAAAATAGTCTAAAACATATGAAAACGGACAAAAACGTTCGAAAACGGACAAAAATGTATAATAACAGACGAAAACATATGAAAATGGATAAAAGCATATAAAAGTAGATAAAAACGTCTGAAAACGTCAAATGGACGAAAACTTGAGAAAATAGACGGAAACGTATGAAAACGGAAAAAGAAAGTCTGAAAACGTATATAAACATATGAAAACGGACGAAAACGTATGAAACAGATAAAAACGGACAAAAACGTATGAAAAAACGGAAGAAAATGTAATAAAGTGAAAAAAAGTGGATAGAAAAAAAAAACTTGATTTAAAAAAGAAATGAATTAAAAAAATAAATTAAAAGAAAATATATATATATATATATATATATATATATATATATATATATATATATATATATATATATATATATATATATATATATAAAAGGTAAAAAAAAATATATACTCATGGACTTAGATTTATATATTTAATATTAGGTTAATCTCCAATCAAATTAGATGAATGATGTGAATTTGTATATATGAAATTCCTTTATAAATTTTAACAATGAAGAAACACGAAGACAATTCTAATGGGTAAGAAGTAGCAAACTTTGATAACACAACGGATATCGTCGACTGTAAGACACGTCAACTTTTTCTTTTTCTTTGTATTGGTAATAATATTTATTATAAAAGTCTACTCATTTCCAGGAAACTGTATATGTGTAGATAAAATTAGTTTTAGAACAAAAGATGATAATACTCGTTACTTGTAGCGTTTATTACGTGTTTATAGTCGATTAGTCCCCACCATCTGTCCTTTATACGTACAAGACTAAAAGTCCCTCATGAATTATACCGGAGGACAATATGCATTTCATCGCTATGTATATGAATGGAGATGAAACTATTTGAATATAATAAAGGTCAAAACGAAAATGACGTATATAAATAATGCAAAATCACAAAGGTGCATTCTATTCATTCTTCGTAATAATCCATGACATGTCTTCAAAAGCGAGCACTCAAAATCATGCAATATAAAAACTGAAAGGACATGAAAATGTTAATTCGTTATTGTTACTTCTATGATCAATTAGGGGTTAAATTAATGGGTCTTTTATTTCTTAGCTAAGAGTTCATGTAGGTTTTAGGGTTTTTTTTTTTTTTTTTTCTGCTAGTGAAAGAAAGTGTAGGGTCCATCTATTTAATATTATTTGTTTTGTAAGTAGGGTTTATTTTTCTCTTATTTGGTATATCCCCATTTGAGTAGTATAAAGGAGACTCTCCTCATCTAGACCCATTAACAGCCATGGGTCTCACATAGGCCTCACGCATCCCTTAGCTAACAGAAAAAATAAACGCCCCCTCACTTCTATATAACCCTCTTAATTGGGAGGTCATAATAATTTAAGTCTTGTTGATATAGACAAAACAAAAAAAAATTTATGAGCCCTACATAAAAAGTAATAATATTAAATGATATCCTTTAGCTAAGGGTAAAAAAGAAACGCCCTCTAAGATCACTAGTAAAGTATATTAGATCACTTTTAGTGAATCGATAAATAAACACACCTTGCACTAACATGAAACTGGATGCCTCATATGAACTTTGTCGAAAAATTCGAAGAACTATCCCTTCTGAATAGGGTGTGTTTGGCGCAGAGCGTTAAGAGCATTTATAAGCCGTACGTGAACGTTGAGTGTTGTGATTTTTAATCTTCGTTTTTCAACCAACAAGTAACTTTATCTATTTTTTCGGAACGCTCTTTTTCCAACGCTCCATAAAGTAGTATTAGGAGCGTTGAACATATAGGGGTTGTTTTACACATTATAATTATAAATATAACTACGTCACAAGACGTTTTTATAGAAAAATACAGCTACTGCTCATAGCTAGTATTCACTACTACTACTATATTTTCAAGACATATCGTAAGTTTCTTGTTATCTTCCTAACAAGAATATAGAGAAATTCTCAAACCCTTACTAAGTAAGTGTGCATATAACACCCTAAAAATCTGATTACATATTTATTATTAAATTTGAATATACCCTAAGTTATATAAGTGAAATAACTATGTTAAAAACTTTATGTTATAAATTAAGCTACACATTTTGTTTCCTAATTATAACCTAACTAATAACACACGACACAACTCTTGCTTTCTCATTCCACACGTTTGATGTTGATGAGAGATTAGAACCGAAAATTTTCTTGCCTTGATTTTATCCAAATCATTTGCCAAATTAAGGAGATATACATGTTTCCCCTTATCCTAACCATACACGACTTACCTAAAGAAAAGACACGACATTCTTTTTTTTGTTTCCATATTAGCAGCGCTTGTGATTTATTCGTAGCAACCTTGGGTTGTTGCAGTTCTGTGTTCGATTCCTCTTCTTGTCTATCCATCTTTTGATTCAAGCCCTAAGGTACATCGCTAATTATCTTTAACAATTATGTAATATGACTAAATCAAACCTAAATAATGATGCTCGTTAAATAAGTTTATGTGTCGAACCTGTTTTCTTCTTCATGTCGACCGCGCCTTATTCTAGCCCTAACCTTGTCATTTAAAGCTGGTACATGATCATTAAATAACACTTTAAACATGGTATACAAATCTGGAAACACTAGAGATAAATAAACGAGAGACTTAGAGTCTTTAGTCTATGATTTTATGTGGAGTCGTATTGCATGTTGTCGTCGTATAATATGATATTGGAGTTGTGATGGTGTGTGTGTTGTGTGTGGCGAATCATGTCTAGACCTGGTTATTAAACATACACAAAAATTGGTAAAAAAAAAAAAGGATAAGGCATAGGGTTTATTTTGATCTTGCTAAACATGTTGTCTCATTGGGATTTTGTCTCAGGAAAAGAAGGTATACCAAGAGATGGCTGGAAATCGAGTCATAGTCTAAAACTAAGTTCAAGATGTCTATTTTCTGAATATGTATGCCTCTTGGTCGTTGGAGGTCGGAAAGGTGGTCGTTTGATTTTTACAAGATTTGTTGTCAAATCTGAACATTTGGAGTCTGAAAATAGTCGGTTTCTATGATTTTTAATTCACAAACTATAATTACTAAGAACCCAAATTTTGTCAGAAGATTATTAAACATGTCTATTAGTTACTACAGTTTTAGTAAATTTTTCTCGAAGGTTTAAGTGTGTTAATAAAATACAAACTTTTCGGGTATATAAGCAGGTCATTTTCTTGACATATGTGAAAGATCGATTTTTATTAAATACCTACACTAAGAGATAAACTCTGTAAAAATTATGGGAATTACTTGACATATATAAGTGTTACTCGTAAAACTTATAGAACCACAAGAACTTGTTTGATGTGTCTTAAAAATCATAAAGATATAAAACAGATTCACATGAGAAACCCTAAACAGGTTATTAAATAACAATAAGTGTAAAATCAATTATGATATATGAATGAACTTATAATGGACTCTTAAATAATAAATGACTATTAATTCAGGAAGATCGTTTGAAGAAGGAGTGAGTGTATTTCCGAGTGTTCTTTCACTTACGTTAAAGTATAGATATTCTATCCTTTTTCAGTAAGGATATCTCATGACTTCTCAATCCTTAACTTTTGTTCATTTGTTATGATATCCGTTTGCTATCCTATTTGATATGATATTCGTTTGCTATCCCCTTTGATATGAGATTTAGTTTAGTTAGATATACCTATGTTTGGACACATTATGATTGATTCGTTCTGCTTTGGATATGCTTTGACTTATTCTGTTGCCCCAGCTATTAACTAGTCATGGAGGTACCATGACCATGTCATTGAGGCACCAATGGCATGACACTTTCTGTGGATGTGACTGATCCATGGTGTTCCCATATTTGTATATTGCGCACTTGGCCATTTTGACATACGCATATATACTTGTCCTTATACACCCGAGTTCACTTTTGGGAGCTAGTTTCTCCATTTGTTATGACATGATATGATATATGTTTGGATATTTGGTTTAAGCCATGTATCATGCCTTAGACATATGTTTTGAGCTCGTGGGCATTTCCGTATGATTCTATAATTTCCTTATCATCTAGATGACTCGCTATTTCTTTTGACTCCTATGATATATGACATCTTTGTTCAGCAGATCCTTATGATTCCATTTCGTACATTTGTTTATGATTAGTTATTCGTTTGTTTATATATGTTCACTCGCTTTTTAAGCTCAATCACATTTTCTTTTCTCTGCAGGATGTATTAACAAGAAAGCTGAGAATTGAGTGAAGAGTGCATAAGAGCTCTTAGTGGACCACCCTGATGATAGTTCTCATTTGCTTTTGGATTAGACTTTGGAATTTATCTTTCGTATAGACATGGTTGGATTTGTATTTAGTGTCAGATTCATTATGATTTAGACTTGTATTTTCCCTTAGTTTTATTCAAGAACTTATGTAACCTTAATTATAATAAAGTCTTCCACTTGCGTATGTTCTGTTGACGCCATAAAGATGATATTTGACCTGTTCTCAGATGAGGGTGTTACAATGCAAGTTGATGACAATCGAGTGTTTAGTAAGGCTCCATTTACCAGTACAAGAAAACGATATAATGAACTGGGTCTCTAAGATTTATTATTATCATTACTACTATTATTGTTAGTATATACGAAGTATGTTCTTTTCATAGAAGATGATCTTAATTAATACTTTCTCCATCTCAAAATTATTGTCACGGAATAAAAATCGCAAATTTTAATAAAAGTGGGACAACTACCATTTTCAACCACTAAAATAGAATAATCATCAACTAAGTTATCTAGTTTTTACTTAAAATAGAAAATAGACAATCTTTTTGAGACATCTAATAAAGAAAATATGTACTATTATAGTATTATTATGAGACGGAGGGAGTATTAAAGAGTTATTATTGTAAAACAATCTTCTACGTTAAGTTGATATTAAGGCCCCGTTTGGTTCGCGAAATTTTCAGGATTCTGATGGAATTGGAATCTAATTCATTCCTTAACGTGTTTGGTTGGCAGATTCAAGAAACTCAGAATCTGAATTCCATTCTTTAATGTGTTTGGATGCAAATGAAATGGAATGAAAATCCTTCAAAATTCCAATTATGTGAAATTCAACATTCTATAGCAAAATGGGAGGAATGTTTATAATTCCATGTAATTTATTATTTTATCATCTAAAATCAATTATTATTATTATTATTATTATTATTATTATTATTATTATTTTAAAAATATTATTATTATTATTATTATTATTATCATTATTACTTTTTTATTATTATTATTATTATTATTATTATTATTATTATTTAGTTTATCAATTTTAGTTTAATATAAAATTATAAATATTTTAGTTATAATTCATTTTTTCTCAATTCATTTTCAATCAATAAAACACACGATCATTTTTGCAAATTCCAATTCTTTTAGTTTTCAAATTCTTCGCATTTCAATTTCTTAACATTCCATTCTTTCACATTCCAATTACATATTTCAATCACATAGACAGATTCTAATTCTATTTAAAACTTTACACGGACCAAACGGGGCCTAAGTATTACAAGTTTCATGATGAAAAGTTGTTTCTATAAGCGATGTTATTAAAACAAGGCCAACGGTATATAATAATATAAATGGTTTGGATGTGAATACTCTCACTTTCTTCTTTCAATTTGCATGCTCATTATATAATCATGACCGTTCATTCCAGATGGCATGTCAGTTTCATGATCCTTACCCTCCATCTATATTCAAGTCAATCTTTAAAAAAAAAATCCAACAAAGTGTCAAAAAAGTCATTTTTATGCAACTCTCAAGGAAACTCCCATGAACTCTCAAAGAAACTCAACCCTCATAATTCTATAAATACAATACAAAGGACACATACAAATAAAGAAGAAAAAGTACACCAAGATTTCAAAAAAAAAACCACACACACAAACACAATGGAAAACCGAAAAAGACTATATGTGATGGTAAGTTGCAAGAAACACCCGGACCATCAACAATCTCCCGGGGTTTGTTCATTATGCCTAAGAGAAAGATTAGTAAAGATATCGGGCTCTTCGTCGTCACATGCTCATGTCTCAAATTTATCTTCATCATCTTTCTTATCTTCTATCTCTTCAGTGTCATCAGTTTCTTCATCTCGTGCCTCGTCTAATGTACCATCTAACACAGCATCTCCCATGCATAAGAATCAAACTCGAAGTAAAATATACGATGTTGAAGGAAAAGGGTACCTTTCTTTTTTAAGAAAGAGTAGATCAGTGGCTTATGTTAGTGAAAAAGGAATGCAAAATGATGGGAGAAAGAAGAAAGGAGATGGATTTTGGTCAAAGTTAATGGGGTTAAAGAGAAGTGATGTAAAGAAGAGATTAATTGAAGATGGTTCCCCAAGACTCATGCATTCAAGAACTATGAGAGAAATGTTGACTGCCAAGGTTTGACGTTTTTTTTGTTCAAGAAAAAAAGGTTTGACGTTTTTGTATCTTTTCTTATATTTTTTAAGTAGATGAGAAAAGAAACCATATTACATATATTTTTTTTTATTTAATTGGTGGATTTAGGTGTTGTATACAGAAATTTCATAGAAAAAAATAAAAAAATACAAAAAATAAATGAGTCAAGATTATACCAAAAGGGAAAAAGATAATTTCTTTTTGTTTTTTTATCAATAATGTACACATCATTTATGTAAAGTTTATATCACACTTCGATGTACATCCTTCAAGGGCGTTTTGTTTGTTGTAATTTGATGTAATTGTAATCTGATTACATTATGTGGGTTGTTTGGTTTGTAAATTGAAAGGAATTGTAATTCATATTACATTACGTAAGACATTTTGTTTTTATTGTAATTGTAATTCAGTCAGATTACATAGCATGGATAAAAAGTTTTGAATTACGTTGTAATTTAGAATTTTTTACTTTAAAGCATCAGTATTTATTATTATTATTATTATTATTATAAACACACTTTATTAGAAAATTATATGATTTACAAGAAAATAGTGGGAAATCGAGATACTATCTTGGCCCCCACTCCTTTAGCTATAGCAAAGGAAATCCTACTAAAAATATGGATAGTAGCACGCGCACCAATGTCTTGAGTAATCGAGAACTTCCAGATCCGCTTCAGCAAAGTCACCGCATCCTTCTTAAGTTCCCCAAAAGAATAAAATGAGTATGGAAGAAACCCATATCTAATATCCGCGCATTTAGCCGCATACTTGACGCGTTTAAGTTGTGCCGCCTCAATGACCGCATGACCAGTGCAAAATCAGCAATACCAGTTTGCGTCAAGGGCGACAACCCTGTCAGATCAACACATACATCAAGCCCTCCGTCCTACGAGTAGAGCAACATATCGGCTGGACGTAAGGGTTGGTCTTTTTCTCCAATAAGCAGTTTAGGGTTTAGGGTTTAGCCCGATGTCAACTTCCTTACGAGCTGAAATCCCTGACCGAGAACAGATGTCAACAAGCGTATCGCGAACTATGTTATGTCGATTTTTAATACCGATAATACCAGCGCATGATACAACATGGTCCCTATAAATATCCCCCGTTAAGACCCTAGAATAAGCTGAGCACGACATCTAAACAGAGAATAGAGGAACACCTAGCCGATAACATAAGACACATACGTAGGTCCTAGTATTCATAGTTTATCCCAACCCAGAGATCGGAGCCACCCTAAGCCAGTCCGAAGTGTAATCCTCCATTTGAAATTTCCATAACGCCATCTGTCGAGTAGATAGGGAAAAAGTGGATTCAGCCGTTTGGGTAATGATGCGTGGTTTTGCAGCCTTGCAAAAGGTTTTACTTCTCAATGGATCTTAAGAAGCTTGCAATCCCCACCAGGCAGTGTACCTGACCGATGTAGTATAGTGAGTGGCAAGTACCGGGGGATTGATCGTTCTCTAGGGGAATAGCGTTGTTATTAAAAACTACTTAAACTAGGTCTAGAGGTGAGGGATGATTCTTTTTGTATTTTTTATGTTTTTATGAAAGCAAGTAAAAATCTCGGGTATTGGAAGAGTGAGCGGAATTAGTTGCTAGTCAACTAACCCAAAATTACTACAAATGCAAAATAAAATAAAATAACAAGAAAAGTAAATTGGTGAACTCCTTATAATGGGAAAAGCGTATTTACTTAGATTTCATTACTCCCTAGTTATCTCTTACTGATTAATTGATTTGTTACAGTTGTTTGGATGAAGGGTTGTATTCCTTAATACCAGTCATGGGGTTGTGTACGTCCTTCCCCACTCTATAAGCTTCTATCCATTCCTATCCAGGCCTCGTAAACAATTACTTATGCATTCAATACAACCAATAACATCATAGTACACATCTGATTACGTTTTTTTAAGACGTTCAAGCCTGTTTCCATATAGGAGTATAACCAGTTTTCTTAAGCCTAACGCGAAAATCAATCAACCAAATCAACTAATAACAAATCAACAACCAATAGTCAACAACTATGTTTCATTATATCTAAGTAAACACAAAGAGAATTAAGCTAGCATGTTAAAAGAAAGACAAGATACATAATCAAACAAATAACACATAGACATATTGAATGATTAAAAAGAAGACTTATCTTCAATTGAACATGAAGAAAAAGAGGGCTTGGAAACCCTCAATTTATAGGAAAATTCGTCTAGGGTTTTATCTCCCAAAAGTTACACCACTTAATGAATGAAAAATCAAAAAATACATATAGATATACAAGTCTGACGGCGTCAGGTTTTGGCCTCTGACGCTGTCAGATCGCCATGTTTTAGGGTTTCGTATCACCCAATAGATCTCTGACACCGTCCCTTTATAAGGGTTCTGGGCCATCTCATGTAGTGCTAAAGGGAGACGGCCATGTTCCTGGAACACCTGACGCCGACAGGTGTTAACCTGACACTTTCTTCTAGGGCGTCTCAGCATAAAAATCCTTGGCGTATCATCATAGGTGACGGCGTCAGCTCCAAAGCGTAACGCCGTCAGGTGTTAAATCCTGACTTTTCTAGTTATCTTCATTCTTGAGCATAAAAACGTTCAAAAAGCTCCAAAATGCTCCATTTTCCAGAATTCATGTCCCAAGTACCTAAAATGACAAAAGAAACGATTTGAGGTAGTATTTGATCATAAAAACACGATTTAGGGCTTAAATGATCCCCTAAAAGCGTAACAAATATTTCCTTATTAGGTAACACGTGTGAAATATATATCTGCCAGTTTCTTCATGAGTTTTGGGGCAGCGATCTCACTTGGATTACTCAAAAGATCAATATCCATTTTCACATTAAAAGCACACAAGGCATAATCAAAGGAAGGCCCAGAAGTACTAATACCAGAATGCTGGAGCAATGATGAGTGCTCAAACACTCATCATTTTTGTCGTATTTAAACTGCCAAAATATCCGAAAACGCTCAGAAATGCATCAAAATACTTAAAATATCCCAGGGATTGCATTTCATACGTTTCAGATGCAAAATGAGCAAAAACAATGAAAAATGAACAAAGTTTACGCAATTGGCAGTTTCAGTCCTCCAACTTTAAAAAATTTACAAAACTAGTCCCTAATCATTTGTTTTGAAAGGAAAGTCAACCTAAGGCATTTAAAAGTCAAAAATTATCAAAATTAATCCTTAGGTGAAAACTTTGGAAAAATTACACTTTTAGTCCCTGCAGTTTGAAATTTGACGAAATCAGTCCCTAGGAATTTTAAAAGTGAAAAATCTCTTTTGTGGTCCTTGGAATATTGCAATGTGGCAAAAGTGACCCTTGGAATACTTTGGATGGTTGGCAACTTTGGTCCTCACAAAAATCAAAAATTACAATTTTGGTCCTTGTTAACATACAAACCAAACGGACCATTTGTAATATTACCTAATCCAAACACAAACCAAAACCAATTACCCAATCCACCCCTAGGCCTGATCCACCCACAACCTTTGGCCCAATACCCTTCAAAAGCCCACCACCACTAATAAATTTACCACCCCCGTTTTTTATATCATATCCCACCCTAGTCAAACCCAAAGTCAACCAAACCACCCTTATCCCTCCAAAACCATTCCTGCTACCCCAATACCACCCACACGTGAACCCTAAACCTGCAACACCCTGCTACTCCAAACACCATCATCACCCTCTGCCCCCTATCACACTTTCAACCTGAATTTAAATGTTAAAAAGTTACAAATCACTAGCAGAGTGAATTACAAACTTGTAAATTGGAAATTACAACTTGAAAAGCCAAATTGAACCTAATTCGACAATAATTCTACACTACAACTATTCTAAACTAAAACTACTACTCTTTCTCTTCTTTTTTCTTTTCTTTTTATAAGCCTTGGAGGTTTCTCTTTCCTTCCCACACCCTTCTGAGCCGTTGGATGGCTTGGCTTAATCTCAGCCTTCAAATTTGATATTGGCGGGAAAAGGGAAGGTGGGCAGGTTGAGTGTTTCTGGTGGGATAATTTAATGAGGGTGGGGGGGGGGGAAGGTTGGGTGTAGGTGAAGTTATTAATGAAGGTTGGTGATAAATGTAAGGTTGGAGGGGGGACATGGAGCTGATAATCAGGGATGTTGGAGATGAGTGAACAGTGGTCGATGGTGGGGGTGTTGACTGAGGTCAAAGACGGGGGAGTTATATTTTTGGTGTGGGCCGGATTTGGTTTAGTGATTGGGCTTGGGGTGGATGTGTATGGGCTGGGGTAAATGTTTGGGTTGTGTTTTGTGTGTTGGGTAATAACAAATAAATGGGATCCGTTTGGTTATAGTAAACAACAAGGACCAATTGTGTAAATTACCAAAAGATGAGGACCTGTTTTGCCATAATTCCAAAGTACTCACAAGTATCAATCTTGCCATATTCCACTAATATCTCCCAAGCAAGTTCTGGGACTTGCTTGTCCAAGGAAACAACTTTCTTTTGATGACAAGAGAAAGAAGACTTCCAAGGGCAAGCATCAGTATGAAGGGAAAGGAAAGAAACCTATGGGGTAGGTGTTAGGTTGTAGGGTCATGTCTTGTGTGATGATTTTCTATTTTGGTGACAATGTTTTCTTGATGGTTGTAATGTACTTCTTCTTATGATCAATAAAAGTATTTCTTTGTTCTTGCTATTATCACCAAACTTTCCACTGTTGTATGTTATTTTCCACTGTGCTCTTGATAATTCTGCATACAAATTAGTAGAAAACCATACATACAATACAAATAATACTAGTACCTTAAAAACTATCATGCAACACTGAAAAGTATTAGACATCATAGATTTATGGATTTAGCATTCCAATACCTGTTACCAAGTATTGAAATCTACCCACATCAAGCCCTTTTGTTAATAAATCAGCATAATTGTCATCAGTATGAATTTTGACAACATTAATCAGCTTTTTCTCGAAACAATCTCTAATAAAGTGATGTCTAATTTCAATATGTTTAGTTTTAGTGTGTTGCACAGGATTTTTAATAATGCATATGGTACTACTATTGTCTATATAGATAATGGTGTTCATGAAATTGTACCCATAATCCAATAATTGATTCTGAAGCCAAAGGATCTGAGCACAACAACTAGCAGCTGCAATATATTCTGCTTCAGTGGTTGAAGTAGCAACCATAGTTTGCTTCTTGCACTGCCATGATGTGACATTTCAAAATTTTCATGTCATTTATTTTAATAGTTTATTATTCAACTATTCTATTTTTAAATAATTAACTTCGTCGGAAGTTATCCGCGTACGTCATAACGCGTTCAACTCATTCAAACACAACTATCCTATGTCTACTCTACACTTTCTATGCACCATTGTTTCCTTACAATCCTATTTTTAAAGTCACAATTCACTTTTTCTATTTTTATGTCAACTTTACACTTTTTACGTTTTACGCGATTTAAATCTACGTTTTAAAGTTTTAACAACGTTTAAACCCTCCGTCAACCCCAACACTTATCTAAACTACTCAAATAAGTTATAATCACAAGTTTTAACATTTTTACAAGTTTTGTATTTTTATGTTACCCGATTTAACATTTCGTGTTTTAAAAACTTTACGTTTTCAATTACCGAGATCAAAACTACACACTATAATCTCAAACTACACATTATACCCAACTTATACTAAACTATCACTATTTTTTTTTACATTTAGCCACATATGAGACACTTGTCTCATGAATAACTAAACTATCACAACACTTGAACATATGTAATACACTACATTGCATGTTACCACTTAAACTAAACTACAACACATCTACACATGCAATCTAGATCAAAAGTTCCTTCCTCTCTTGATATCAACAACCCAAAACAGCTAAGATACACATATTTCATCAATCCTTTTACTAAATTATTGATCATAAATTAAAGATCTTAAAGGCTTAGTCTTGTTCTTGGTTTATTACACTCAAAACATCATCACATCATCATTTCTTGTTTTCTTTGGGAAGTTGTTTCAAGTTTTGATCAAGATGGTCTAGGGGCTGTGATTTTAAGATATTTTCAAGGATAAATAAAGGTGAAAAAGTTGGGTAAAAGATTGGAAGAAAAGGGTGCAAGGGTTATTGGTAGAATCATAGGTTTTGTAGTCCATTGTTCTTGATTTTCTTGTTCTTCAAAGATTGTAACCAATCACTCCCTTTTCACTTTATTTTTTATTTTCATTCCTGTATATATATTATTTCTTGATGTATTTTTATATGGGGAAAACATAGCTACAACACAATGTAGCCAATTGGCTACATTTCCTTTGAAAAAAAAGGTGGGGACAGGGGGAAAATATGTGTCAGGGTCTAACCGCAAGGACTGAACTGTACATTATTAAAAGTTTTTTCAAAGGAATTGTAGCCAACTAGCTACAATTAATTGTAGCTAACATTTTCCATTTTTATATTATATAAGTTATTTGGCTTGGTTAGGCTTGGTACATAAGCTAGAACACTAGAAAATCACTAAAGGACTAAACATGCAAACTGTGAATTTGATTCAGGGGTAAAAACGTGATAAACTGATTTAATCAGTAAACATTGGACCTCAACTAAAAATATGTAGTTATAGCCCTATATCTTGTGGTCATTTTGACGGGTATTTCATCGAATAACTCATTACGATGATTAAACTAGAATTATTTTCGTGAAACATGTCACATTCTGAGTAACAGATTTGAAACGTGTATAAGTCATTTTTTTGTGAATAACCCACTGTTACTCAAAACATAAAAGTTTTAGATAACATCTTAACTTAAATGTGGCCGAAAGAGGGAAATTAATTGGGTTAGTAAAACTCCATATATCGCACTTTTTGCGGGACAGTTGTAAATTTGAAAACTGATGGACTGAGTAGTATGGGTAAATAAATAGTTTTACTAATGTAATCAAATTTTTGACTTAGTGGACCCACAAAGTTTGTTAGTATAGACAAATACCTTTCCGGGGATATAAAGAACGTAAATTTTTGACTTATGGTTTACAAGTAACGGAATTTCTAAGATGAGCAAGTTATAAAAATTTCCATCAGCATTGAAATAAAAAGTATAAAAACGTTTACATTTTATAAAACTTTTGGACTTTAAATATATTTTGAACCACCTCCTATATTTTGAACTCTTAGGCTTAATTTGAACCTTTTTGATTAAAAATGGGACCCTTGGACTAAATTTGAACCTTAGACTCATCATTGGACCTTCATAACATATTTTGGACTTAGAAACAAATATAAATTTGACACTTGACTTTTATAAAGAATATAAATTCATATTTATAAATAACTCTTTAGTGTCAAACTAGAAACTTGTTATATATGTATTTAGTATATGTGTACCAAGCACAATTAAGATCATAATTTATGTAACATATAGCCATATGGCATAAATATTTGTTTTCAAAACCTAAGACAACGTATATATGTTTAGGTTCTTCGTAGAGCTTCGCGGCTATCTTTCTTCGCTTGCTTGATTGTGATTATTCCTCTTTGTTCACGGTGAGTTCATAGCCTCGCCTTTACTTATTTAAATGTTTTATAAACCTCGCGAGGGGGATACATGCTAGTTTTTACAAACTGAATACAAGTAGTTTTTGGTATGCTGGACCCGATTACATGATTATAGTGATTGAATGCTTCTTGCCAATTAAGTCCCCACTATGAACCGTTAATTCCGTAAGGAAGCGCTATTATTATGGATATGCATATTAGGCTTGGCCGGCTTTGACTGGGTACGGTCACATAATCTTGAGAGTTTGGGGTAAACTTGCAATTTTTACCTCGAGGCACAAAATCATGGTTAAGGTTTCGGTTTCATAATTCTCAATACTATAATCTGATTACCCGACATGTATTTGTTATATGTCTATTGATAAATAATGCTTGTATTCAACTTATTACTTATTAAATTCTATGAATTCACTCAACCTTTGTGTTGACTTTTAGCATGTTTTATCTCAGGTCCGTAAGTGGCTTAAGCATGGATGGGTGGTGCAAAGAAATGGATATCTACTTGATGGCTCATGTTTAATAAACTTTCTCATTCGATAATGTTTCAAACTTTTAAACTTATGTAACTTTAGATTATGTTAAAAACTTTTGGGACCTTTGTTAACTCTGATAAATTATCGAATGTGAAGTTTTAAAAACGACTTTGTTTTAAAGTTGTCTACTATATTTGTACAATGTGACTAGTATATAACATCCCATGTCCCTTTCTGCTGCGATCCTAATATGGGGGTGTTATACATGACACCAATCTACATCCAAGAAATTGACATCCTCCAGTAGTTGATCTTCTATCCAAACTTGCACCAGCATAATCACTATCTGAGTATGTGATCAATTCCATTGGAGAATCTCTTGGATACCACAATCCTAGATTAGGATAAGTCTTCAAGTACCTAAAAATCTTTTCCACTGCTGTCATATGTGATGTCTTTGGAGTCACTTGAAATCTTGCACAAGCACATACAGCAAACATAATGTCTGGCCTTGAAGAAGTAAGATACATCAGAGAACCAATCATAGATCTGTAAGTGTGAACATCAACATTAGCACCACTAGCATTCTTCAACAATAAGTGAGTGGTCTTGTCAGCAGGGGTATTTGAAGGTTTTGCATCAGTAAACTTGAACTTCCTAATGATCTCAGCCACATATTTGTCTTGACTGATAAATATGCCTTCCTTACTCTGTTGTACTTGCAGCCCCAAAAAGAAAGTAAGTTCTCCCATAGAACTCATTTGAAATTCATCCTTCATCAGCTTCTCAAACTCTTTGCACATCTCTTGTTTAGTAGACCCAAAGATAATATCATCAACATATACTTGCACAAGTAAAATATCACCCTTGTCTTTCTTGATGAACAAAGTTTGATCAATCTTGCCTCTATGAAACCCATTATTCAACAAATAATTAACTAAGGTTTCATACCACTTCCTTGGAGCCTGATGTAGGCCATAAAGGGCCTTAACCACTTTATATACTTTATTTGGGTGTTGAGGATCTTCAAAGCCTGGAGGTTGAGAGACATATACCTCCTCATCAATAGTACCATAAAGAAAGGCACTCTTAACATCCATTTGATAGACTGTAAAGCCCATAAAGGATGCATAGGCTAAAAACAATCTAATAGCCTCAATCCTTGCAACAGGAGCAAAAACTTCTTCATAATCAATACCCTCCTCTTGAGTGTATCCTTGAGCAACCAATCTAGCTTTGTTCCTTATTACAATACCTCTTTCATCTTTCTTGTTTCTGAAAACCCATTTAGTACCAATGACCTTCATACCATCAGGCAAGTCACAAAGAACCCAAACCTTTTGAAGTTTAAACTGCAGCAACTCCTCTTGCATAGCTTCAACCCAGCTAAATTCTCCTAGAGCCATATAAACATTCTTAGGCACCACCTGTGAGAGAAAACAGAAGAACAAACACTCATTCTTCTTACGATGTTTCTTGGACTCATACACTTCACTTATGAACCCATGAATATCATCTTTCTTTGTCTGTCTTCTAGTCTTCACACCTGATTGAAGTTCACCAATAACATTATCAAGTGGATGCACTTTGTGAATTGAAGACTGTGATGTGCTAGGAATATCATATGTTGTAGGCATGTTAGAGATCTCTACATCATCACTTGGTGATTCCTGAGAAGTATTTTCCACATTTGGGCTGACAGTGGAAACTTTTGGTGTAGCAGTGGGAATGGAGTTACCACTGCTAGTAGGAATATCTATATTTACATCAAAATTCACACCATCTGCATCACTTGTCTTTTCAGAATTATCAACAAAGTTCCAAAGTGGCATAACAATTTGATCTTCATCATTTTTACAAGCTTCATCTTCATCAATGAATTCTTCTGAATCTTCAAGATCTTTGTCTCCAGTGCTTGAAGTGAGAGGAACATAATTCATTGTATTTGATAATGTTTCAAGATCAAATAGCCAATCTAGTCCTGAACCTGCCATGTTTGCTTTATTTTCAAGAAAATGAACATGCAAGTTCTCTTCAATCTTCTTTGTTCTTAAGTTATAGACTCTAAAAGCCTTGCTAACCATAGAATATCCAACAAAGAAGCCTTCATCAGACTTTTCTTCAAATTTACCCATATGATCAATGGTATTAAGAATAGTAACATGACATCCAAATGGCCTCATAAACTCCAAAGTAGGAGGTCTTCCTCTGAATAACTCATAAGGTGTCTTGTTCTTTGTTTTGACCACTAAAACCATGTTCTGTATGTAACAAGCAGTGTTAACTGCTTCAGCCCAAAAAGTCATTGGAAGCTTTGAATCAGCTAACATGGTTCTAGCAGCCTCAATTAGTGTTCTGTTTCTTCTTTCTGCAACTCCATTTTGTTGAGGAGTTCTTGCAACACTAAATTCTCTTTTAATACCCTTGTCTCTGCAGAAATCATCCATAACTTTATTCTTGAACTCTGTCCCATTGTCACACCTGATGATCTTGATCTTCTTTTCATATTGATTTTCTACTTCAATGATGAATGTCTTAAGGATGCCAGTGGTTTCATCCTTGGTTCTTAAAAAGAAAACCCATGTGAATCTACTAAAATCATCAGTCACAACAAGACAATACTTCTTTAAATTTATGCTGCTCACAGAAGTAGGACCAAACAAGTCCATATGCAGCATAAAGAGTGGATGATTAATAGAATTGAATGCTTTAGTCTTGCATGAAGCTCTGTGTTGCTTTCCTTTGAGACAGGCAACACAAGTTTGGTCATTTTCAAATCTTTTCTCTGGTAGATCTCTGACAAGTCCATCTTTCACAATCTTGTTGATGGTCTTGATGTTAACATGACCCAATCTTCTATGCCAAAGCATTGATTCATCCAAAGTGGCTTTAGCAAGCAAGCAAGTAACATCATTATTAGCCACTATGTTCTTCATGTCAATGCTATATAGATTTCCTTTTCTAGGGATTTTAAGAAAAATATCACTTTCATCAGGGAGCTTATAATCCTTAGATAAGATATAGCATTCATCTTCTGTGAAAAGAACTCTATGCTTCTTGTCACACATCTGTGACACACTAAAGAGGTTGTACTTGAGTTCTTTCACATACTGCACATCTTCAAAATCAATGTTTCCAGCCTTGATTGTTCCTTTGCCAGAAACTTTGCCACCAATTCCTCCTCCAAAGCTGACAAATTGTCCATCATAAGGTTGAAAGTCTGAAAGATAGGACTTATTGCCAGTCATGTGCCTGGAACATCCACTGTCTGAGTATCCTTGATCATTTGTAGTCTTTGAATGTCCCTGCACACAAAATAAAGGAATTAGTTCCTTTTGGGGACCCAAGCCACAAATGACTTGGATCTGCCTCGTGTATCAATATAATTATATCTATCAAAGGTCATTGATACACCATTGGGATTGTTTGAGGTGATGGTTCCTTTTGGTTTCCATTCCCAACGTGCTGAGGCCTTAACAGCATTTCCCATATTTACCCTTTTCTTGTTAACAGACCCACCAGTGGTAACCTTTGGCCTTGCAGTGGTAACTGCTGGCTTAGCAGTGGAAACTGCTTGTTTTGAAACTTTGGGTACCCACTTTTGATTATTGTTAACTTTCTTTTCAAAATTGGTCATTTTCCCTGTTTGAGTAGATTTAACAAAAGTAGTAACAGGGGGCTTAGGATAAACTCTGTTTTTATTTCTGGCAGTGGCAACTGCTGGTCTAGCAGTGGAAATTGATTTAATGCCAAAATGAAGCAAAACAGACCTGGGAATCATCTTGGTAAGTGGATTTGGGTGAGTTAAGTTATTAGCATGTTGTCCATTCACCCTAGTATTTCCAAACACTTCCCTTCTTCCCAAGTGGTAGGTACAACTATAAGACAAATGGTCAAAGCTACCACATATATGGCAGGGTTTGTTATTGAACACAAAATCACTACCAAATTGCCTAGATTTAACATGATTCCAACTCCTCATATTACCCCTAGGAGTTGGTGACCTACTTCTGTACATCTCTGCATATCTAGTAGTGGGCCTAGTGAAATTAGGTTATGACCTAGGCTTCTCTTTGACAACATCAGGAATACTTCTTTTAACCTCCACTTTAACATTCTCAGGAACACTAGGTTTAGACTCAACATTTAAATTTTCATCTTTAAGAGATGAGTCACTAGCACTATCAAATATATCAACCTCAACCTGAACCTTTTCAATTTCAACTGGTTTAACAAACTTTGGTCCATAGGTCATAGGTGGTTCCTGGAATTCCTCTAATCCTGTGTGAGCTAAGTCAATGCCAGGAGGTGATGGAACACCTCTTAGAGGTGGTGGAACTGTTTTTGTTTCCAACTCCTGATTTGGCTTTGCTCACAACTTGGGCTTCCCAAATTTTGTCAATACACTTGGATTGATGATCCAGTGTTTGCTTAGTTATCATTATATTTTCACTAGCCATCTTAACCTTTTCTAGTTCTTCTCTAAGAACCTTATTAACAGCAACCTGATAATCTAAGTCTCTTTTTAATACTGCAATATCATCATTGAACTTAGATTCATTTGCCCTATAATGCTCTAATTGAGTTTCTAAAACTCCTAGGCCTCTTTTATGATTTGCTAAGTTATAATTAGTATGAGTTAACTCTAGCAATTGTTCATCATATTGTGCTTTAATTTTCTCATACTCTTTTAAGGCCATACAAGATTTAGAACAAGCATTATCAGTTTGTACCACAGAGTCAAAAAAAGCCATTAGTGCAAGCTCTGTAGCAACCATTGCAGACTCTGAATCATCTTCTTCTTCCTCAGTCATAAAGCTCCAATCAAAGCTCACTCCATCAATAGCCAATAGCCCCTTTGGCTCATCAGTAGTAGGTTCCTTCTTCATGTCCTGCTTATACCAAATTGACCTGTTGTCAGATTTTCTTGGCTTCTTGCACTCCCTGGCAAAGTCCCCCTTCTTATGACAATTATAGCACTCCACCTTCTTTTTGTCAAAACCTACTGTTTCATTGCCACTGATGTTAATCTTTCTTCCAGTCTTCTTCCAAAACTTCTTTGTCCTTAGGCTGAGTAATGCCACTTGCCATTTAATGTCCATCTCCTCCATATCATCCTCATCAATTTGATCCAAATCCTCGTGATTGAGAATTGAACCACCCACTTGACTTGATATAAAGGCATAAAAAGTAGTATCACTAAGTCCTGCAATCTGTCTCTTTGAGTTACCAGTGGAAGCACTTCCACTACCAGTGGAAACAACAATGTTAGCACTGTCATCATCACTATCATTTTCTTCATCTGAACTATCATCAAGAGATGATGATATGAGTGCTACACTTCCTGAACTTGAGCTTATTTTACCAGCTTTCTTCAATCTTTGTTCAATAACCTTGAAGTTATTGTACAAATCATTGAGTTTCATGGTCTCCAATTCTGGCTTATCTTCCCACACAGCAACATTGCTTCCAAACTCAGAGGGTAAGCTTCTTAAGAACTTTAAATTAAGGTCTTCCCTTTCCACCTCTATTCCAAAAACAGTAAGTTGAGTAACAATCTTTTGTAGCCTTGTGAAGATGCTATCAAGAGATTCATTACTTGTTGAACCAAAGTTTTCATAAGTCTGCTTCAGCAAGGTCTTTTGAGTCTTCTTGGTGGAATCATTACCACCAAAAACTTCACAGATCTCATCAAAAAGAGTCTTTGCAGTCTTGTATTTGCTGAATGCAAGAACTTGGTCTCTGGGAAGTGTCATCAGCAACAAACCTCTGGCCTTTAGATCATTCTTCAGCTGAAGTCTTTCATCAATAGTAACAGGTCCAGTGTTGACCTTAATTACTTCCTTGCCATTAACCATCTCTGATGTAGAACTTGGTTTGAAGGAATTTCCAACCATAATGATCTCCCAGAGTGTGTAGTCTTGGACCATAAAGAATTGCTCGATCATTAGCCTCCACATCTCAAAGTCATTCAACTTAAGCTTTGGAAGCTTAGCAGCAATGTTTGAGTTACTGGTTTCTGTCTCCATTGATTCTTCTGAGTGAACTAGAGTCTTCTAAATCAAAGTATCAAAGCCTGGCTCTGATACCACTTGATGGATCTAAACACCTTGAACTTGTGTTAGATTGATACTTTGAGTTATATCACTAAGTATGCGGAATCTACTTAGTAACACTTAGAAGTTTGATTGTGAGTAAGACAGTTGTATATGAATAATAACAATGTATGTAAACAAACTATTATCTCCAATATTATTAATGATAATAATACGAGTGATCTTTGATATCACTAGGGTTACACCTTGAAGCTCTAGAAACGTATATCAAACCATTAACCTAGGATCTCCTTCTATAGCACAAGGAGTCCTCTTCTACAAGATAAGTATAAAGCTAATAGAATAAGATATACACAAGATCTATTCTATATTTATCTAAACACGTTTTCTAACAGTTATCTAATAAGCAGTGGTAATATATGTTCTTGCAGTGGTAATGAGTTTCCACTGCAAGTACAATCTTCTGCAGTTGTAACATCTTCTCTTAGCCGTGGTAACTGTTAGTATAATTCCCAACACTAGATAACATGTCACACTTACTTGGGCCGAATTTCATCTTATATACATAACATTAACCAATATATATACGAGCACGAGTTAAATAAAGAAATGTTTAAAAATTGAATGGTGCATATTATCATTAGCTGCATCTCACGTTTGAATTAATTAAAAATGTTATCCTACCCTTTTGACTCGGCTACTCATCCAGCTATATCTCATCATTAGTTGCATATATACAATAGCATGTTCCACTTCAAACCTCACACATAAAACCCTAGAGTAAAATAAGTGACGGCATACATATTGTTATTCTCACAAATTTGATCACAAGGAAACGATTACAAGGCTGTAGGAGGGTATTTGAACATGGTATACTAGGTCGACAAGGGTGGTGATCGACTTGGTGTTTGCTGGTTCGAAGTGGTATTTAGTCGTGTTATTTTCTGGTTCGAGAGGGTGTAGCTGGTCGTGGTGTTTTGATTCGAGGGTTGTAGGATTGCTTGATTCGGTATTTGGTTCACATCGTGGTCCTTCTTGTTTCCTTGCTCTCTTCGTTTGATCACGCTTCGAGGGTAACCGTATCGTCCTTGTTCTATTCCTATTTCGTTTTGATCACCTATAAATCGTATAACATGTAACTTGAATAACATATGAATCGGCTTATAGAATTCTCACATGAAATGATAAAAACAATCTCATGAAATCAACAGATACGCATGATACTATGACTGTGAAACCTAGTATAATCGATCTACAAATCTTATGTCGACTCGTGTATGCGGCTGCTTAATCTGTTCTAAGTTCGATCTATATGCATGTTTTTATACGTAATCTATATGAGATAAAGAGGGTTTCATGCATGCTTATTCGAGTGATTATTGGTGTCAATCATGAACTGTTTTGAGTGTTTTATGTTAACTGAAAACCTGGATTAAAACACATGAAATAATGACAAACGCATATGTCGAAATGAGTTTTTTTTGGCTGTTCAAACCTGAATCATGCGCCTTTTATATGACTTAAAATCTAGTTTAAAATAATAAATTTGAAAGGTAGCATGCATGGCTGTTAAGTAGAAAGGACAGGGTGTTAGGCTATTTTGAGTTATCAATCATGTACGTGGCTTTTGAGATATTTTAAAAATGGGTGTGTGTTTCGTTTTTGGCTGCAATTCAAATAAGAAATGCATGCATGTTTTGGCCTATATTTCTCATGTACAAAAAGGGTTTTTGGTTCGGCTTATTTTAATAACAAAAAGGGTGTCGTGTGTATATGGATGAAGTGAACTGATATCGGATTATAAACAAGTCTTAAATGATTTTATAAAAATCTTGGGTCGTCGCGGCATAAATATTAAGATCGTGGGTACGTTAATAAAGTACATAAAATTATAATGACGGGGTCCAAAATTATTATCTTAATATTAATTTATTAAAATAAAACTTAAAATAATTTTATTTGACATTTTAATATTTAATCTTTGATAATTTATATTTTGACTCTAAACTTTCCTAATTGTCGTAATTAACCCTAACTTATTGTCTTGGTCATTTTAAACCTTAAAGTATTAAAGTACTAATTCGGGAAAGTTACTAAATATGGAAACTTACTATATTCGACAAGTTTCTAAAAATGTAAAGTTTTTAAAAATGGAAAGAAACCTAAAATAAGTAATTATATTTAAACGAGCTTATAAGTAATACTTGATTATTAATTCATGTAGATCCACCGACGAGGGAGTAGTTGCCATATTCGTTTGCTTTCTGTGGTTGGTTATTTGCTTTGCATAAGGTACAGATATTCTTCCCTTTTCAGTAGGGACTTCTCATGACTCTCTTAATCCTTGACACTGCTATGATTCCCTTTCGATATGCCATTGCTATGATCCCTTTGTTATGAGCTTTTGATATGATCCTCTGATATGAGCTTTCATATGATTCGTTTGATATGATTCGTTGATATGATTCCTTTGATATGATTATATGATTTGATATCTGTCTGCTATTCGTTTTCTATGATATGATTCAGTTCGGTTGCTATGCTTTATTGGTTATGATATGATATGATATGATTTGTTCTGTTCTGATGCCCGAGTTTTTATTCTACTCATGGAGGTACCATGGGCGTGTCATTGAAGCACCAATGGCATGACACTTTCTGTGGAGGTGTGATTGATCCACGGCGTCCCCATTTGATATGATATGTTATGAGCTCTGGATTATTATGATATGTATGATTTGCTTTGTAGGGGGGCGTATGGATGCATCCTAGGTATTCTGTTTTGTGTAGGGTGAATGTGAGTGTATGCTTGCACTTCTTCACGTTTGGAGGCTGGCGACTCCATTTGGGTACTTAGAGGTCTCCCCTCTTTGTGCATGTAGGATTTGACGGATATATGATTATGTGATTTTGAGACCTATTCGAGTATCTCGTTAGGTCGGCTCGTGGCTTTCCTATGTTTCTTATGTCTATTCGAGTATCTCGTTAGATGCGCCTTTGTTGATACGTGCTCTATGATTCTGATTATGCTTACATTTGATATCTCTATTATGCTTCATTCATTTGACTTGTGATACATTATGCTTATTCTTATGATCCTTCTCCTTTCATTTGCTTATTACTACTGCTTGGCATATATATCTGTTCACTGGGCTTTTTATGCTCAGCCACGTTTTCTTTTCCATGCGGCAGGTAATAAGCGGGAATCTGGGCTCAAGTGTTGAGAGTAGGAGCATAGCGGACCTACCCTATTTAGTTTCCCCATTGTTTGGATGATCATGGAACTTATGTTGGATGTTTGGGATTATGTGGATTATTTACTTCATTTTATTTCCTTTAGACTTATGTTGGATTTTGTAATGTTTAAGTCTTGATGTTCATGACTTATGTTATTTATGAAGTCTTCCGCTTGCGTATTATTCTTTGTATGTTCTAATATATGTCACCATAATGTGCTACTTTAGCCCTTCTCGGGTTGGGTGTTACAATTATGGTATTAGAGCTCTAGGTTTTGACCTGTAGGACTTTGACTATGACCTATGAGGATTGGGTAGACATTAGGCTTCCTTCTGATTCGATCTTTCCTTTCGTATTTTGATTCCTAACCGTTAATTTCTTTCGATGGTTCGTTTATGATCTTTCAGATGGTTAACACTCGTTTCACCGATGAATTCACTTCCAACCCTGCCTTTGAAGCAGCAGTTCAGCGGCGGGTAGATGCATTGATTCCCAACATTTCTGCCCGTATTGCTGAAGAGATGCATCACAACCACCTAGGTTCTAGTGGAGGTTCGGGATTTGGTAACCCACCATCTACTATCGCTACATGGTTGGAGAAATTCTCGAAACAGAAACCCAAATCATTCAGTTCCGTTTCTTCTCCTTCTGAGGCGCAGGATTGGCTTGGTCACACTGAAAAGTTGTTTGAAGTGTTGGGATGCGGGGACGAGTTCAAAGCAAGGTTGCCAACTTACAAGTTTGAGGGCGATGCCCAAAATTGGTGGAAATCCTACAAGGTGGCCAAGGGTGATGACTTTATGACTACTTTGACTTGGGCTGGTTTTCGAGAAATCTTTCTTCTTCATTATTTTCCAGTGTCCGAGCAGGAGAAGTTCGAGCGTGAGTACCATAATATCTACCAGTACGAAAGGGAGACTAGTACAGATTTTATGAAGAGGTTCCTTAGGTTGGCTGGTTTTATGGGTGCAAGAGCTGGCACTCAGGCTGAACAGGCGAAAAAGTTCAAATGGGCGTTAAGGAATGAGGTTCTGGAGGGTATTGTCAACACATACTTTGATGATGTTACCCAAGTGACGAATGCGGTTCGTAATCTGGAGATTCTGAAAGAAAGGGCCAAGCAAGGAATGAAGAGGAACTATGAGGGAGAGCCAGTGCAGTCAGGACAGGGTAATGGTCAGAGAGGGAGCAATACTAGAGGAGGTGATCGTAGGGGACATGATTATCGGGGTTATGGTAGACCGGATCAGGGTAACTACAGATCTGGACGCGATTATCAAAATCGCGATTATCAACGGGGGGATCAGCAAAACCATGGTCGACAGGACTATCGTACTTCGGGTTCATATAGGCAGAAAGGAAATGGTGATCGGGCTACTTCAATTCCCTGCAACTCTTGCGGGAAGACACATCCAGGTAGACAGTGTTTAGAGCTGGCAATTTCTGACACGGACCTGTTAACACGACACGACACGACCTGCTCTTAACAGGTTTCGTGTCAGGTCTTAACAGGTTTCGTGTCTTAACAGGTCCGGACCTGTTAAGACACGAATAAAATTAACAGGTTTCGTGTCTTAACAGGTCCGGACCTGTTAAGACACGTTAAGAACCTGTTAAGAGATTATATATATATATATATATATATATATATGTTCAAAATTAACCCTAAAACACTTTCCTCTTTCTCATCTTTACTAGTCAATGTACGCCTCCAAATAATATGTCCGGTTCCAAAATTCCAAATCCAATACTCCATTAATCGATCCATAACTCCACAGACCACAATCCATTCCATCAATCGATCCATAACTCCATTCCCTTTTGTTCGTTTACACTTTCCATCAAAATCCATAACTCCTCCAATCGTTTATTCGATCCTATCATTAAAATTTAAAAGGTTTAATCGATCCTATCTAATCTGCCTATCATTAAAAGGTTGTTTCTTTTTATCTTTAGTAATCGATCCACTATTAGTTGTTGTTTTGATGTTGAGCTTGTTTCTTGTATATTGTATCAGTTTTATAGAGGAAACTATGGTGACTATTAGAGAATAAGAGTAAACTTGTTCATTTAATCGTATATTGCATCAGTTTTATTGATCAGTGTTTACATAGCTTTACTCTACTAGTTATTGCATAAATTTCTTGTATATTCTCTATAGTATATTGTTCATTTAATCGTATATTGCATCAGTTTTATTGGACTATAGTTTCTTTTGTCGTTCCTAATTTCCTATAATATTTATTTATGCATAGAATTAAACTACATAGTTATTAAGTGTTACAGGCAAGTATATTGTATCAGTTTGATTGATCAGTGTTTGACTATAGTTATAAATTAAACTATGGTGAGCTTGTTTCTTGTATATTGTATCGGTTTTATAGAGAGTTATATCTTATATGGTTGCTGATTTTTGATTATTTCTCTCTAATTATATTACTTGTTTCTTGTATATTGTAGATGGATCCTGAGTGTGTTGAAATTGACCCGGAAAAAAATAGTTCAAAGAGTGTTGATATGGAATCTGATGATGTCCAATCTGTGGATATGGAAGGAGGAGTGAAGAGAAAACGGCAGGAGCGATCTACCGTATGGAATTTCTTTGAAAAAGATAAGAACGCAATAAAAGGTGCTAAAAAAGTGCAATGTAAGTGCAACAAGTGTAAGAATATTTTCATGTATGATAGTAAACAAGGTACGGGTAATCTGTTGCGACACAAAGAAAGATGTTATGGTAAAGGTTGTCATGATGTTGGTCAAATGCTATTTAATAGTGACATGGCACTACGGTCATCTAGATTTAATCAAAAAACTTTTCGTGATTTGCTTGTGGCTGCTACTGTTAGGCATGAATTGCCTTTGTCGTTTGTTGATTATAAGGGTGTTAGAGATTTAATTACATACTTGCAACCTGATGCAAACGTCATTACTAGGAATACCGTTAAAGCTGATTTGTTGAAATTGTTTAAGATAGAGAAGGAAAAAATTAGAACGATGCTTATGGAATCACCGGGGATGTTGTGTTTAACTTCAGACTTATGGTCTTCTATTACTACTGATGGTTATTTAGCAATTACCGTGCATTTTATTGACAAAGATTGGGTTTTGCAAAAGAGAGTCTTATCATTTTCTTTCATGCCACCACCTCATTCGGGCATTGCTTTAAGTGCAAAAGTGTTTTCAATTTTAGAAGAGTGGGGCATAGAAAATAAGATATTTTGTGTGACTTTCGATAATGCATCTTCTAATGACCGTTTTGTTGATCTATTAAGGGAACAATTAGATACAAAGTCGCCACTTATTTCTAGTGGTATGTTTTTTCATATGAGATGTTGTGCACATATTTTAAACTTGATTGTGCAAGAAGGGCTCAAGGAAATTGATGAAGCTGTTTGCAAGGTTAGAGAGAGTGTCAAGTATGTTAAAGGATCGCATTCACAAGTAAGGAAACAAAAGTTCTTGGATTGTGTTAAGTTGAAAGGTTTAAGTTCGAAAAGGGGGTTAAGGCAAGACGTTCCTACTAGGTGGAATTCTACTTTTATAATGCTTGATAGTGCCATTTATTACCGAAAGGCGTTTGAAATTTTAGCATTAGATGATTCTAATTATAAGAGTTGTCCAAGTGCTTTAGAGTGGGACATCATTGAAAGGATTTGTGTTTTCCTTGGAGTTTTTTATGATGTGACTAATGTTTTCTCGGGTACCAAATATCCTACTGCAAACTTGTACTATCCCCACGTGTTTATGGCTTATTTAACTTTGCATGATAGTATGACTTTGG
This sequence comes from Artemisia argyi, assembly GCA_030686995.1. Lineage (NCBI taxonomy): Eukaryota > Viridiplantae > Streptophyta > Magnoliopsida > Asterales > Asteraceae > Artemisia > Artemisia argyi. The sequence continues at coordinate 132,852,158 of CM060692.1, forward strand.
GAGATGAGTATATGAAGGATATGGCAACATCTATGATGGAGAAATTTCAAAAGTACTGGTCTGATTTTAATCTCACTCTAGCCATAGCCGTGTTATTCGATCCAAGATACAAATTGCATTTTATTGAATGGAGTTATAAAAAGGTTTATGGAGAGATCAACGACAAATTTGGTATAGTTGATAAGTTATTGGATGCCACTTTTCAAGAATATGTAAATGTGCATGATGGTTCCTCTACAACCTCAAACTTCGCAAGTAGTTCAAATGCAAGCAAATCTGTTGAAAAGACAAGTGATGATACAAAACGTTTCTATGAAGTTAAATCAAAACTTTTGGTAAGTTATTTGTTTGTTATATATTTTTATATAATGTCTTTGAATAATGATTGAATTACAACTTTTTAACTATTGTTTTACAGGATTTTGATGATTTTGAAAGCACAGAATTTGTAACTAACAAGAAGTTGGAATTGAAATTGTATTTGGAGGAGCCAAGAATGGAAAGGACAATGGAACTAGATGTGTTGGCTTTTTGGAGAGCCAATCAGTTTAGATATCCCATACTTGCGAGGATGGCTCGAGATTTTTTGGCCATTCCAGTATCTACTGTCGCATCAGAGTCTACATTTAGTGCCAGCGGACGAGTACTTGATCAACAACGAAGTTCACTTAGTAAAGATACTGTCGAGGCTCTTATATGCACAAAAGATTGGTTATATGCAGATTCAAATGAAATTGCTCTTGATCAGCTCACTGAAGATATAATGTCGCTTGATGTTAGTGTTGAATCGGATGCTTCAAACTCGGTCAACGTTTAAAGAGGTAAACTTTGCAATTTTTAAAGTTTGAGTTAACTAGTGTTTGGCAGTAGATTGTTCTTGAGGTTCTAGTTTACTTAGGTCATTTGGATAGTTTAGAATAGGCTACATCTTTAGTTTTAGTCATTTCCTTAAAATTTCAAATCTGCATAACTTGAGCTTTAAATCTGCATAACTTGATCAGCTTATCTAGTATTTTGATCAGCTTATCACCATTTTTAGTGGGTTGTTAAACTGCTTATCACCATTTTGATCAGCTTATCTAGTTACCTGTTGTCATGCACCATTTTGATCAGCTTAGTATTGCTCTTTGCCATTTTTAGTTACCTGCTGTCATGCACCATTTTGATCAGCTTAGTATTGCTCTTTGCCATTTTTAGTTACCTGCTGTCATGCACCATTTTGATCAGCTTATCTAGTATTGCTCTTTGCGATTTTGATCAGCTTATCTAGTATTGTTTATTAGTTTGGATTGTTAAACTGCTTCCTATTTATCTGCTGCAATTTATAAAACACCACACTTATGTTGAAATATATATTTTTCTGCTGCATAAAGATGAACATCTAGCTGTTGAAATATAGATTACTGGTAACAAAGGTTCATTTTCTGTTCTAATTCACTGCTGCAACCAAACTTTAACATCTCATTTTAAACCTATTGCCTTCATTATAAAGGGATTGAATATAGTTCTTGACTTTCTGTCATAAAATCCAACTTTCAGTACTCAATCTTTGTTCATAACTATTGCATCAGGTTCATAAAACCCACTTTCATAACTATTGCATCAGGTCCATACACCCATAGAGAGCAATTTTTAGTTTGTTCATTTCTTAACCGTTTGCCTTAAAAATTGATTCCTAACTTATTTCCCAGCTTGTGAACATGCCTATATTTTTAGATTAATTTTTGAATTTTTTTTTAAGCTTGTGCAAGCTCGCGAACATGCCACATCAGTCCACTTTTTTACTGCTTATTTTTGCTACTCTTGTGTCAAATGTTTGCCATGGGCCGAAGCCCAATCGTCCACCTAAATAGTCTAGTCTTTTAATTATTATTTTCACTTTTCAGGTTTGTTGAATTGAAGTCGAGGACACGAGATTACGGGTGAAGACTGAAGAGTGAAGACATTAGAATTGTTTACTTTTGTTTCGTTATGTATTAGTTATAAGGATTTATTAAGGACTTTTTACTTCGTTATGTATTAGTTATAAGGTTTTATTAAGGATTTATTAGTTATAAGGTTTAAATTTAGTATTTTTGTTAACAGGTCCCTTAATAGGTTCCTTATCGTGTAACCTGTTAACTTTCGTGTCGTGTTCGTGTTCTAAAAAAGTGACACGATTTTTTATCGTGTCGTGTTCGTGTTTAGGTCATTCGTGTTCGTGTCTTATCGTGTTCGTGTCTTATCGTGTCGTGTCAGACATGATATGCCAGCTCTAACAGTGTTACAGGGCTATTGGGGCTTGTTTTCTATGTGGTGATACAGGACACATGGCCAGGGATTGTCCTCAGAAAAATGGTACCCATAACAACCGGGGATATGGTGGTGATCGTCAACAGAACAACAATAGGGGTTATGGGAGCGATCGTCAGCAGGCTACCCAGGGACGAGTTCATTCTTTGACTAGGCACCAGGCTGCCAGTACTTCAGGTACTGTTTCGGGCACTCTTCATTTATTTGGCCGTACAACATTTACTTTATTTGACATGGGTGCTACACATTCAGTGATTTCTAACTCATTTGCTAAACATATTAATACACCTTGTGGAAAACTAGAAGGGGGGTTGAATAGTTTTACGTCTTTTTACTTCATTATAAAAATTAGTTTTAGAGTTTTGCTTAGCTTTTAAAAACTTAGATTCGATAATATGTGATCTCAAGTCTTGTACAATATAAATAATTAATACTACACAATATATTACAATGATAAGTAATGAAATAAGTAAGAGTTGGAAAGATCGAACCGCGAGACAAGAGATTTATAGTGGTTCGGCTACAAGGACACCTTCCTTGCCCAACTCCACTCCCCGAGCACCTAACTCGAGAGTTTTCTTCACTATATCAACAAGCTCCATTATGGCGGAGAAAACCATACACACCAATTTACACACCAGTTTACACACCACATTTCACACCACAACTTCGTCACACCTAAGTCACAACTTCTACACAACTTCTTCTAACCAATCTACTTCACAACCAATTACTCCACACCTATCTTCTTCACACCAATCTAATACCTAGCTTTTCTTCTTCACACCAATCTACTAACTAATCACACAATCTATATCTAACACAACTATCTACAATCAAATATTCACAACAATCTTCACAAAGAATAATGTAAATGATCTTTGATGATGCACCAACAACTTGGATGTGGAGATCACAACAAGTTGTAATACTTCTTGTCTTGAGGGATAGAAGTATTCTTCTCTTGCACTTGAGAGGATGAAGGTTGGATCACTTTGAAACAAAGAATTATACACTTATGATCAAAGGATAAAAGAATGGAGATTTGGATCTAGATCAGAAAGTTTAGTAGTGCAAAAGGTGAGGAAAAAATCCAGGTTTAAAGTGGTATTTATAGGCAAAAGATTCTGACAGAGGAGCGTGGCCGGTCCCTTTAAATCAATGCCGGTCCCCTTAATTTTAAGGGGACCGCCCCTTATAATTAAGGGGGCCGCCCGGCTGAAACGGCCAGAATCTTTGTCTTTTAATGGGGAAAGTTTATTTGGAGAAAAACTAACTGATTTTGGTTAAAAATTTGAATTCATATATTTAGTATGAATAAAACATTTTTCTTTTATTACCAAAAGTGTTTTTCAAAAATATATAATATGTTTATATAATTAAATAAACTTTGCATTAGTTAATTAAATACCCCTTTGATCATAAATTGTACTAAACACTTTGTTTATTCATACCTTAAGTGATTTGGATGTAAAGAGAAATATTAATCACTAAATACTTGTTTATGTCACAAGTTTTAGTTCTATGAGTTTATATTTTGTGATAATTAAAACATAGAGATATTGATAACATGTTAATAATGTTTTTAGGCATTATTTATGTCAACAATCTCCCCCTTTTTGATTATTACAAAACCTTAAACTCAATATATCTAAAACTTGTTTTTAGACAAGTATTATAGAGTTTACACTTCTCTTCTCCCCCTTTTTGTATAATTAAAAAGGTTAAGCCGAGTAAGCTTCGCGAGGGAAGTTTAAACGGGTAGAATGCTCCCCTTTGATGTATGCTCCCCCTCATTTGAGAGCACCAAGGGAACGAGCTATGGAGATCTTTGCTACAAAGATATTTGAAGAGAGCAAGATACACATATATGCAAGGCAACAATTATGCAACTAAACATAGATTCATTCAAGCATTATAGAAATGATAAGCATTACAATATTCAATATGCTTGAAGCATATTGATAAAAATAACACAAAAGAAAAGACATAGTCCTATATTGCCTAAGAGAGCACTTGGACTTACTTGCAACCCATGGTTGATTGTTTTATTTGCTTGAAGAGAAACATAAGCATAAAGCTTAGATGTTTGATTGAGAGGGATATGGAGTGGAGTGTGGAGCGGAAGAAGTGGACCTCACGATGTTGTATCGTGTTGAGGGTGGTATTGGATGATTACGAGTGAGAAGATATTCAATCCAAGAAATATCTTCACTCAAGTAGAGGATTTGTTTTTGAAGGAATATGCAACAAGGGCAAAAGTGAGTGTGGTTTGTAACTTGATCCAAGTTGAGAGAGTGGGGAAGGTAATTTGCATAGGGTGATGATGGAGGTTACCCTTTGTTGCGTTGTGCAAGATGCATAGCAAGGAGATCACTAAGATCATGGATTTGGTTTATTTCATCACGGAACTTTTGTTTTTCCGTGGCAATGTGGAGGGGATCATAGGTTTGGTATGGATGAGTTGGGTTTGTGTAGTTGGAATTGTAGTTTGATGGTTGATCAAACTTGTATGGATCATTATAAGTGGTTGGAGGTTGAGAGGTGTAGTTTGGCTTGAAGGAAGATGTTTGGCCCATGTTGTATGGTTTGTAAAGAGAATCAAATGAATGACCTTGTTGGTTTGATGAAAAGTTTGGGAAGTAAGAAGTTGGGGGTGTGGAATGACTTCCAACTTCTTTTAGGATGATGGATTTGTTTCGAGGGCTTTTTCTTCGCCAAACGGGTTTTTCCGTCATCCTTGCTAGCCTTGAGGCTTTTGATTTTGGTTTGTTTGAAGAGTTCATGATGGGATGAATGGAGATTTTTGAGGATTGGGGATATTTATAGTGTAAGATTTGTGTGTTTAAGGATGGATAAGGTTTGTTTGGGGGATTAGGACAAAATGTGTTGGTGAAAAATGGGAAATGTAGGATGAAATGGGCTAAAAAGCAGAAAAGATTCTGTAAACCCGACCATCAGATGGCCGGTCCCCTTAATTAGGGGGCGGTCCCCTTAATGATTAAGGGGGCCGCCTTACAATATTAAGGGGGCCGCCCATCTGGTGATTTCCAGGTTGCCAGAATTGGGTTTTTGGCAGAAAATTTGCAGAAAGGTTATGTGTTTGGATTAGAATTCAAGCAAGTACAATTCTCTTAGGCAATATAGAGTCTAATCTAATCAAGAAATAGCATGCATGCAAAAACACACAAACACAAGAGCAAATAATCAACATATAATAAGCAAGAGGAGGCAAATAAAGGCAAGCACAATTAAACTTCCTAAGGCATCTATCTTAGATTAAAGGCAAGGATAATTAGTGAGTGAACAACTAATGATGGATCAAGATGACACCATTATTAGTGAATTTGTCCTAGTGAGTGTCTATATGCAACAAATGTGGAGTTGTGATTGTTTCGACTCCTGGAAGCAAAAAGAGATAACGATCCTAAGAAACAATCCAAATAATCTCTTTGATTCAATTTTTGCTCGATCATGAATGTCAAAGACATATATTAGATTATATACCTTGACAATTTATGTGAGAATTTATGCATGATTTTGAAATACAATGTTTTTAGAATTAGTCAACAATGCAAGGAAAATGATTTTCATGGGGTTCCTAGATTGTGAGAATAATTTTTAGAGAAGATTGATTGAGTTTTACAAAAAGGTTTATGCAAAGAAAATAAATTTTCTCAATCTTTAGTTTTGTGCGAAATAGATTCCTAGACTCATAAAAGGTGAAATGGAAGAAAAATGAATTTCATGCAAGTATAAATTTGAAATAATTCAATATAATTTAGTCAACTTGTTCCATCATTCCTAATCCTAAACGCAAGTGGTTGAATAATTCACGCTTAAGGGGTTTTGTGAATATATCCGAAATGTTGTCTTCCGATGCAAACTTTTCTATAGATATATTTCCTTTTTGTACATTATCCCTAAGAAAATAGTGACGTATTTCTATGTGTTTAGTCCTAGAGTGTTGCACCGGATTTTTACTTAAATCTATTGCACCTTTGTTATCGCACATAATGGGGACATTTTCTAACCTAATGCCATAGTCTACGAGAGCTTGTTTCATCCATAGTGCTTGTTGACATGCCTTTCCGGCGCTTACATATTCGGCTTCGGTGGTAGAAATAGCAAGAGCGGTTTGCTTCTTCGAAAACCAAGACGTTAGACAACATCCCATAAACGTGCAAATACCGCTAGTGCTCTTTCTATCTACGTAGTCTCCCGTATGATCCGAATCCGCATAGACAATGGTTTCTATGCCGGATTCCTTAGGATACCATAATCCTAAGTGTATAGTGCCTTTAACGTATCGGAAGATACGCTTAACCGCTTCTAGGTGAGAGGTTTTGGGATCCTCTTAAAAACGGGCACAAAGGCAGACACTAAACATGATGTAGGGTCTACTTGCCGTCAAGTATAGTAAACTACCTATCATTCCTCTATACTTGGTGTTATCTACGGACTCACCTTCATCATCCTTTGTGAGCTTTACCTCTGTAGACATGGGAGTTTTCATGGGTTTTGAGTCTTCCAGGCCAAACTTCTTAAGCATTTCCTTAATGTACTTAGATTGGTTAAAAAATATTCCATCTTCTAATTGTTTTATTTGTAATCCTAAGAAGAAGTTAAGTTCACCCATCATACTCATCTCAAACTCATCATGCATGATTTTGGCAAATTCATCACACATGTCTTGACAAGTCGATCCAAATATAATGTCATCAACATATATTTGGACAATGCTGAGATTTGGGTCTTTCCTTTTAGTGAAAAGAGTGTTATCTACCATTACCATGGAATAATCATGTTTAATAAGAAAAGCTTTTAATCGATCATACCAAGCTCTGGGAGCTTGTTTGAGTCCATACAAAGCTTTCTTTAACTTATAAACATAATCAGGTTTTGCGAAGTCAATGAATCCTGGAGGTTGTGCCACATATACCTCCTTATTGATAAAACCGTTAAGGAATGCACTTTTCACATCCATTTGGAATAACTTAAAATCTAGGGCGCAAGCATAGGCAAGTAATATCCTAATCGATTCTAGTCTAGCTACGGGGGCATAAGTTTCGTCATAATCAATTCCTTCTTGTTGATTATAACCTTGGGCAACTAACCTAGCTTTATTCCTAGTAACTATTCCATTCTCGTCTAACTTATTCCTATATACCCATTTGGTTCCTATGATGGTCATATCCTTTGGATTTGGGACTAATTCCCAAACATCATTCGCCTTAAATTGATTTAATTCTTCTTGCATAGCTATAACCCAACTTTCATCCTTTAAAGCTTCGCTAATATTCTTAGGTTCTATTGCTGAGAGGAAACAAAAGAAATTGTTTTTATCTTGGGCTTGTGACCTAAGGGTTCTTTGGTTAAGATGTCCTATTATATTATCTAATGGATGTGATCTAGATTCTTTAATAATAACAGTTTTGTTATTTTCTAAGTGGATGTCTTCATTATCATTTCCTATGGGTTTTGTTTTACCAACCTCAATAGCTTCATCTTCGACTAAATCATCATCTTCTAAAGGTAATGTTTTAGGAGGTGGTGGTGTTTCATCAAATGTTACATTTAGTGATTCCTCAACTTTCATGGAGTGTTTGTTAAGTATTATATATGCTTTGCTATTTTGTGAGTATCCTAAAAATATTCCTTCATATGATTTTGGATCAAACTTAGTGAGATAGTCCTTAGTGTTTAAAATATAGCATTTACTTCCAAATACCTTAAAGTAGCTTAAGTTTGGTTTTCTACCTCTTAACAACTCATAAGGAGTTTTTCCTAGAATTCTTCTAATTGATACCCTATTTAAAATATAAGTTGATGTATCTACGGCGTGACACCAAACTTTTTTTGGGATGAATTGTTCATTTAACATAGTTCTACTCATTTCTTGTAGTGACCTATTTTTTCTTTCTACTACGCCATTTGATTGAGGAGTACGAGGAGCGGAGAAATTGTGAGATATTCCATTTAACTCGCAATATTTTCCGAATTGTACTTCGTTATCAAATTCCCTACCATGGTCCGTCCTAATGGCAACTATTGAGCATCCTAATTTATTTTGAATCATTTTACTAAATATTTCGAATTTTTCAAAGGCTTGGGTCTTGTCACTTAAAAACCTAGTCCACGTGTATCGTGAGTAGTCATCTACTATCACTAAGGTATATTTGTTTCCTTCATAGCTCCGCACAGCGGATGGACCAAAAAGATCCATATGTAATAATTCTAGGCATCTAGTAGTGGATACTATATTTTTGGCTTTGTGACTAGCATGAGCTTGTTTTCCAATCTTACATGCATCACAAAAATGCTTGTCATATTTTAGATTAGGCAAATTTCTAACTAATTCCTTAGAGGCCAAAGATTGTATTTGTTGCATGTTAGCATGTCCTAATCTCCTATGCCATAGTGTAGAGTTTTCATCTAGGGTCGTTAGGCATATCCTATCCTCAGGTTTGTTTCCTAGTTTCATAACATATATGTCACCCTTTCTAATTCCTCTACCTATAATTTTTCCATTCTTAACTATTTCGCTATCATCTTCGGTAAATGTGACTCTACATTTATTATCACATATTTGTCCTACACTAAGCAAGTTATATGTTAATTTATCTACATGCTCTACATTTTCAATAGTAAGTGAGTCTTGAGAGATCGTACCTTTGCCAATGATTTTTCCACGTAAGTCACTACCGAAAATAACGTTACCTCCATTGTATGCCTTGTATGTAGAGAATAGATTGCGATTCCCCGTCATGTGCCTCGAACATCCGCTATCTTTGATCCATTCTTCAGGTTCCAAGTCAATTCCTAAACATATTTTGTCGGTTTCTTTTGCCATAAAACACTTTTCGTCTTTTGGCTTTTCAACTTCTTCTTTGTCACTATTACTCCATGTTCCACTAACAAAAGCACCTTGACTTTCATAACCCGGTGGCTTTAGACATTCGCCAATGAGATGATTTGGACTTCCACATCTAAAGCACTTTCTTTTCCCGTAGTTGTTACTTCTATTCCTTTGGAATGCTTTTCTTTCGTCTTGTGATGATTTAGTGAATCTTCCTCGTCTCTTGAAGAACTTCTTGAATTCTCTTACGGCCATTGCATATTCTTCGTCTTCACTTTCGTCACTTGAATCATCATCATCACTAGGTTCTTTTTTGGCTTTTAGAGCAATGGATTTGGTTTGTTCTTTCTTGACTTTGACCGTTTCCGAATCTCTTCTTATGATTTCTTCATGAACCTTCAAGTTGCCAATTAGTTCATCTAGTGATAACGTCATCAAGTTCTTTGATTCTTCGATTGCCGTGACCTTAGCTCGCCATTTCGGATGCAATGCCCTAAGAAATTTCCTAACACAATTTTTACTAGAAAATGTCTCATCAAGTGCTTTTAAACTTGTGATGATAGTGTTAAACTTAGCAAAAGTATTATCAATTGATTCCTCTTCCGGAATCGTAAATTGTTCATATTGTTGTACAAGAAGATCTATTTTATTATCTTTGACTTGGATATTACCTTGGTGAGTAATTAGTAAAGAATCCCAAATTTCTTTGGCGGTTTTACACATAAAAATTCTTTCGTATTCTTTGCGTGGTAACGCACTATAAATTACCATTTTAGCCTCATTATTTTTTGCTAATTTCTTTTTCAAATCATCATTTTGTTCTTCGAAAGATACAATTTCATTCATTTTAGTTTCAACATTATATTGAATAGGAGGAAAATCACCAAAGGTAATAATATGCCAAAGATCAAGATCTTTTGATTTCACATATGTTTTGAATCTATTTTTCCAATATAAAAATCCATCACTTTCAAATAATGGTGGTCTTTGCATAGATTGCCCTTCTAAATATTTTTCAGATTCCATAGATCGTTACAAGTTTTAAAATACAATATATTTTAAAAATCTTGCTAGACGTGGCTCTTGATATCAATTGTGGAAAACTAGAAGGGGGGTTGAATAGTTTTATGTCTTTTTACTTCGTTATAAAAATTAGTTTTAGAGTTTTGCTTAGCTTTTAAAAACTTAGATTCGATAATATGTGATCTCAAGTCTTGTACAATATAAATAATTAATACTACACAATATATTACAATGATAAGTAATGAAATAAATAAGAGTTGGAAAGATCGAACCGCGAGACAAGAGATTTATAGTGGTTCGGCTACAAGGACACCTTCCTTGCCCTACTCCACTCCCCGAGCACCTAACTCGAGAGTTTTCTTCACTATATCAACAAGCTCCCTTATGGCGGAGAAAACCGTACACACCAATTTACACACCACTTTTCACACCACAACTTCGTCACACCTAAGTCACAACTTCTACACAACTTCTTCAAACCAATCTACTTCACAACCAATTACTCCACACCTATCTTCTTCACACCAATCTAATACCTAGCTTTTCTTCTTCACACTAATCTACTAACTAATCACATAATCTATATCTAACACAACTATCTACAATCAAATATTCACGACAATCTTCACAAAGAATAATGTAAATGATCTTTGATGATGCACCAACAACTTGGATGTGGAGATCACAACAAGTTGTAATACTTCTTGTCTTGAGGGATAGAAGTATTCTTCTCTTGCACTTGAGAGGATGAAGGTTGGATCACTTTGAAATAAAGAATTATACACTTATGATCAAAGGATAAAAGAATGGAGATTTGGATCTAGATCAGAAAGTTTAGTAGTGCAAAAGGTGAGGAAAAAATCCAGGTTTAAGGTGGTATTTATAGGCAAAAGATTCTGACAGAGGAGCGTGGCCGGTCCCCTTAATTTTAAGGGGACCGCCCCTTATAATTAAGGGGGCCACCCAGCTGAAACAGCCAGAATCTTTGTCTTTTAGTGGGGAAAGTTTATTTGGAGAAAAACTAACTGATTTTGGTTAAAAATTTGAATTCATATATTTAGTATGAATAAAACATTTTTCTTTTATTACCAAAAGTGTTTTTCAAAAAATATAATATGTTTATATAATTAAATAAACTTTGCATTAGTTAATTAAATACCCCTTTGATCATAAATTGTACTAAACACTTTGTTTATTCATACCTTAAGTGATTTGGATGTAAAGAGAAATATTAATCACTAAATACTTGTTTATGTCACAAGTTTTAGTTCTATGAGTTTATATTTTGTGATAATTAAAACATAGAGATATTGATAACATGTTAATAATGTTTTTAGGCATTATTTATGTCAACACACCTGCAACACCATTAAAACAAACTCTATCTATCTCTACTCCTATGAAGAACCGTGTGATTATTGATCGTGAATATCTAAACTTCCCTATTCGTTTTGATGATAAAATCCGTTCTGCCAATTTGCTTCCGCTGGATATGTACGATTTCGATATCATCTTGGGTATGGACTGGTTTTCCGAGCATCGGGCGACAATTGATTGTCATACCAGACGAGTTATATTTGGTAATTTGTATGCTCCAGAATTTGTTTACCAAGGTTCCAAACCTGGTATTTCTGTTAAGATCATTTCTGCTCTAAAAGCTCGTTCACTACTTTCTCATGGTTGTGAGGGTTTTCTGGCTTCAATTAATGATACTTCTTTAAATGGTCCTTGTATTAATGATCATCCCGTTGTTTGTGAATTCCCTGACTTTTTTCCTGATGAATTGCCGAGTATGCCACCCGAGCGAGAGGTTGAATTTTGCATTGATCTGATTCCGGGTGCCGAACCCATATCTAAAGCTCCTTATCGTATGGCTCCTATTGAGTTGAAGGAATTAAAAGAACAGTTGCAGGATCTTCTTAATTTTGGTTTTATCCGTCCATGTGTTTCTCCTTGGGGTGCTCCGATGTTATTTGTGAAAAAGAAGGATGGAAGTATGAGATTAAGTATCGATTACCGTGAGTTGAACCGTATCACCATTCAAAACCGTTATCCGCTTCCCCGTATTGATGATTTGTTTGATCAACTTCAGGGAGCCAAATTTTTCTCTAAGATTGATTTGAGATCAGGTTACCATCAGTTGCGAGTGAAGGAGCAAGATGTTCCTAAGACTGCATTCCGCACTAGGTATGGTCACTATGAATTCCTCGTGATACCGTTTGGGTTGACGAATGCTCTGGCCGTTTTCATGGATTTGATGAACCGTGTATTTCATGAGTACCTCGATAAATTTGTCATCGTGTTCATTGATGATATTTTGGTATATTCGAAGACGAAGGAGGAGCATGAACAGCATCTTCGCATTATTTTGGAGATCCTATGGCAGAAGAAGTTGTATGCTAAGTTTTCTAAGTGCGAGCTTTGGTTAAGGCAAGTAGCATTTCTGGGTCACGTCGTATCCGCTGATGGTATCAAAATGGATCCGTCAAAGGTTGAGGCTATCACAAAATGGCCAAGACCTACAAATGTGACTGAAGTCAGGAGTTTCTTAGGGCTTGCCAGGTATTATCGGAGGTTTGTAGAGGGATTCTCACGTATAGCTTTGCCTATGACACAACTTATGAGGAAAAGTGAGAAGTTTGTGTGGACTGATGAGCGGGAACAAAGTTTTGAGGAATTGAAGAAACGATTAGTCTCTGCTCCTATTCTTACTCTTCCTTCAGGTACAGGTGGTTATCAGATATACAGTGATGCGTCAAAGAAGGGTTTGGGATGTGTTCTCATGCAGCATGGGAAGGTGATTGCCTATGCATCTCGACAGTTGAAACTGTATGAAGAGAATTACCCGACTCATGATTTAGAGCTAGCGGCAGTAGTTTTTGCTCTAAAGATCTGGAGGCATTATCTATATGGTGAGACGTGTGACATCTTCACAGACCATAAAAGCCTCAAGTATATTTTCACACAGAAGGAGTTGAACATGAGACAGAGGAGTTGGTTGGAACTTTTGAAAGATTATGACGCCAACATTCAGTATCATCCGGGTAAAGCTAATGTGGTGGCGGATGCTCTTAGTAAAAAGTCAGGTATGATTGCTAGTATTGAGATCGAGCCTAGGATACTCAATGATTTAGAGCTAATGGATGTAGAGTTATGTATTCGGGGATATGATGGTTACTGGGCCAGTCTGAAGGTTGAGTCTAACCTTATCTTAGGGATCAAGGAGGCTCAAAAGGATGATGGTGAATTGTGGTCGATTGTTCAGAATGTGGAGGAAGGGAAGCAGACAGAATTTCGGGTTGATCATGACGGAGTTGTTTGGTTTAGTAATCATTTATGTGTCCCTAATGATCCTTCTCTTCGTGAAACTGTGTTGTCTGAAGCACACAGTTCTCCTTTCACTATTCACCCGGGTTCCACTAAGATGTATAGGGATTTGAAGCAACATTTCTGGTGCAATGGTATGAAATAGGATGTGGCTATGTATGTGGCTAAGTGTATGACCTGTCAAAAGGTTAAGATTGAACATCAGCGCACCAGTGGTCTTTTGCTGCCGTTAGATATTCCTACCTGGAAGTGGGATCAGATCTCGATGGACTTTGTTACCGGATTGCCTCGTACTCTTAAGAAGAATGACACTATTTGGGTGATTGTCGATCGTTTAACCAAATCTGCTCACTTCTTGCCTATTCGGAAAGAACATTCGGTTGGTAAGTTGGGAGAAATCTTTCGTCAGGAGATCGTTCGTTTACATGGCACTCCGGCAGCTATTATATTAGATAGAGATCCACGTTTTACATCACGTTTTTGGAGGGGTTTACAGAAAGCTTGGGGTACTCAGCTCAAGTTCGGTACAGCTTTCCATCCGCAGACCGACGGGCAGTCAGAACGCACCATTAAGACATTTGAAGATATGTTGAGGTCCTGTGCTCTAGAATGGACGGGACATTGGGATGAATACTTGTGTTTAGTAGAGTTTGCTTATAACAACAGCTGGCATGCGAGTATTAAGATGGCACCTTTCAAGATGTTGTATGGTAGGAAGTGTAGGGCTCCTGTTTGTTGGAATGAGGTTGGTGAAAGCCTCATTGAGGGTCCTGAATTGATTGAGGAGACTAACGAGAAGGTTGCTATGGCTAGGGAGAAGCTCAAGGAATCTAGAGCTAGACAGAAGAGCTATGCAGACCGTCATCGTCGTGCCTTAGAGTTTAGTCCTGGTGATCGTGTATTCCTTAAGGTTTCTCCGTTCCGTGGTGTTAGACATTTTGGTATTCAAGGGAAACTTAGTCCGCGTTACATCGGACCATTCGAGATTTTAGACCGTGTTGGTGAGGTTTCGTATCGTTTGGCATTACCTCCGCAACTTTCCCATGTGCATAATGTATTCCATGTATCACTCCTGAGGGGATATAATTATCATCCTCTCCATGTTGTTTCATATCCGTTTGACCAATTTCGAGAAGATCTATCTATTGTTGAGGAGCCTGAGGCTATTTTGGAGCGTCAGGATCGAGTCATGAGAAACAAAACTATTCCGTTCGTAAAGATTCTTTGGAGAAACCATCCCGATAGCGAGGCTACTTGGGAGACCGAGGAATCCATGCGTGCTAGTTACCGCACTTCTTTTCGTGATTCGGTATGTTCATTTTGACCTTCCTATTTCAATTTCGTGGACGAAATTTTCTTTTTAGAGGGGAAGAATTATAATACCCGACATTCTAATACGTCTTATAACATTTGAATATGAACATAATGTAAGTTTGGAAACCGTAATACATGAAATCTACAAAGTACTAATCTATAACTTATGATATATATAAATAAGTACTACATTTAGTTCCTAGATATTATGTCACACCTTTACAACAGTTACTTGGGCCGAATTTCATCTTATATACATAATACTAGTTATAATACCCGCGCACGCGCAAGGTTTTTTCTAAAAATTTTAATAATGTATTTTTATTTATTACATCAATTTAACGTGTCTTAAATTGTTCTATTTGTGTATTTTTAATTATCTGCACTTGCTTCTCAATTTGTGTGTAGTTGTGTACTTGTGTACTGTTGGTCACCCATGTTGGTCAACCATCTGGCGCTCTTGTGTATCCTCTTGATATATGAGTCGTGTTGGTCAAGATATTAGCTTTCTGTTGTTTTATTTGTTTCACTATACGCGATTGTTATGAACATAGAAATCTAAAAAAGGCTTAATGTTGGTGGGAGATATATAAATGGCTTAATAATACGTGATCCACCTGAGATCCCAGTTTCATGTTCATATCTAAGACAATATCTGAAAGTTGAATGAAAAAAGTGTAATTATGAGAACTGTTTTGATGTTGGTAAAACTTAGGCTAATTAGTAATTAGTATTACTGGACTTACAATCTAAATCGGTTTTGACCCATTTTGACCCATCATTTGCATCTTCGTCAACGTATCAGGTTCCATTTTAAAATGTGGTATTATTGTCTGCATTACTCAACTTTACAATGGAAGTAATTTGTCTCAAATGAATATTAGAGATTATTAGCCAAAACAACATGATTTTCATGAGGATCTCATGTATATTCCATGCTAATATATCAAGTGGAGTATTTGAGAAACCCATTGGAAATAGTTATCTAACACGTCCATTAGTTTTATCCAAACATGCAAGGTTCAAGTTAGTATCATTCAATATGCACAGTTCAGGTTAAATGAATGATAAATTAATATGTCAAAGCTTGCTTATTTTCAAAAAGTAAATAGCCTGGGTAACAAATCAAATAATGTTTAAAATAAAATAATATCCGTTACATTATTTCTAAATTCTGGGGACAACATATATAACCATCAAACTCCAAAACACATTTTAAAAAAAATGCTATACCATAAATTATCAAACGAAAAGATTAGAATCATGTATATTTATACTTTCAAGCTCCTAAATTTATAGTGATCATAAATATGTAACAACACTAACACATTTAGTTTTTGCATTCATGCATCAACATATATATTGAAAATACCTCTTCCTTGTTCTGATCATGTAAGAGTTTAGTCCTATCCCTGATCACAAATGTTTCCTTTTTCGATCTCTTCATATTCTACGACACCAACCCAAACAATTTTTCGAATGCTTTCGAAGGCTTATGCTGTTTTGAAACCTTGTTCCTATACTAATTCTATTGTTGTCCTCGGTCTACAAACAACCTCTCTGCAAACAGTTGGCTACAAATAAAGAATATTCATAGCTGCTTAAAATTATAATTTAATGATGCACGTAAAAAAAATTAATACCTTGAAAATGAAATATTCATAATAAATAAAATCTTCTTGACAAATAAATTTACATATTCAACATACCATATCTTAATACATTTTAAGTATGTTCGCAATGTGTACAAATTATTGCATAACCATAGCCTGCCTCATGTACTTTTACACTCTCCCCAACATGACAATTCATGTATATTTTATCTCCAAATAAAGAACCTTATAAATTTTGCAAGTTAGCCAGTTAGGTAAATAAATGAGCCAACATGTTAAGTCTTTACAATGTGTACGAACTTGTTCGATTTCTTCTAAGTTGAGAGAACTCAAAAGATGTATCCATCAAAAGGGATGTTTGGGTTAGCTTATTTGTTGAGCTTATCTAAAGCTTTTAAACTTGAATTTATCACTTATTTCATTCAATAAGCTGTTAATGTTAAAAAAAAAAAAAGTGAGCTTATTGCACATTATACAAATTCTGACGAAATGATCATTCCATGTGGAATAAAAAGGTAGTTCATAATTTGCTCGTTGTTTAAAGTTGGAGGTTATGAAAATCTTACATTAGCCGAAGATGGACTTGGTGCACAATGAAAGTTCAGTAGCACGAACATGTGAATGATTATATAACCATCAAACTCCAAAACACATTTTTAAAAAATGCTGTACCATAAATTATCAAATGAAAAGATTAGAATCATGTATATTTATACTTTCAAGCTCCTAAATTTATAGTGATCATAAATATGTAACAACACTAACACATTTAGTTTTTGCATTCATGCATCAACATATATATTGAAAATACCTCTTCCTTGTTCTGATCATGTAAGAGTTTAGTCCTATCCCTGATCACAAATGTTTCCTTTTTCGATCTCTTCATATTCTACGACACCAACCCAAACAATTTTTCGAATGCTTTCGAAGGCTTATGCTATTTTGAAACCTTGTTCCTATACTAATTCTATTGTTGTCCTCGGTCTACAAACAACCTCTCTGCAAACAGTTAGCTACAAATAAAGAATATTCATAGTTGCTTAAAATTAGAATTTAATGATGCACATAAAAAAAATTAATACCTTGAAAATGAAATATTCATATTAAATAAACTCTTCTTGACAAATAAATTTACATATTCAACATACCATATCTTAATACATTTTAAGTATGTTCGCAATGTGTACAAATTATTGCATAACCATAGCCTGCCTCATGTACTTTTACACTCTCCCCAACATGACAATTCATGTATATTTTATCTCCAAATAAAAAACCTTAAAAATTTTGCAAGTTAGCCAGTTAGGTAAATAAATGAGCCAACATGTTAAGTCTTTACAATGTGTACGAACTTGTTAGATTTCTTCTAAGTTGAGAGAACTCAAAAAATGTATCCATCAAAAGAGATGTTTGGGTTAGCTTATTTGTTGAGCTTATCTAAAGCTTTTAAACTTGAATTTATCACTTATTTCATTCAATAAGCTGTTAATGTTAAAAAAAAAAAAAAAAAAGGTGAGCTTATTGCACATTATACAAATTCTAACGAAATGATCATTCCATGTGGAATAAAAAGGTAGTTCATAATTTGCTCGTTGTTTAAAGTTGGAGGTTATGAAAATCTTACATTAGCCGAAGATGGACTTGGTGCACAATGAAAGTTCAGTAGCACGAACATGTGAATGATTGTGTATGTTGCTGAACTGAGACCTATCAGAATGCTTGATAAGCCCAAGCTAAGTTTCAATCGCTACCCATTTTTTTCAAATATTCAAGGCTATGAACAATGCCACGTATAAAGCAACGACCTGTAACAGAAGTACATAACTGATAAGCAGTAGTAAGTATAATCACTTGCGCATATGCGGCTTGCTACTTTACTACCTACAATATTATAAGCAAATAGGCACTTTCAAAAGGCAATTCCAAACTCGCTCAAGTAAATAAAAAATAGAAAATTAGATGCAGTACCAATAAAACCTTAAGCTGTAAAGAGTAGGAGTCTGAAAAGAAAGCACTTCATAAAAATGACAACATTTATGATTTGCTCAATGAATTTAAAAGGAAAACTTGCATTGTTTTAGTAGACATTATCTTTGCTGTGACAATTTTTTTTTCTTCCAAAGTTAGATTAACACATGACCTTTTCAATGAGAGGTATATAGTATGCTTTTGACTCTTTTGATATCAACATGTGTACTAACAAACATTATTCTATAAATTTATTGTCTTAAAACTATTGTTCTTATGTTACCTTCGTATTCACAAGTTAGCAGTCGTACTTAACAATTTGAACCCACTTCACGTTCTAACCACTTTACTCATCCATCAAATGTTTACTGGCTCCAAATTATGTAATCCTACCACAACAAAAAAATAAAGAATCCATACTCAGGTCAAAACGAATCATATTGGGTAAGGTTAAACCATAAATACTTGGTTGTGTATATTTAAAACACACATTCCCTTCTAGCGAAACATTATAACTTGACCCATTCAAGAAGTGTTATCAAATGCAAGCCAATCATAGCACTATAAATTCAACAATAAGAAATAACAATTATTTTCATAACCTAAAACATGAATCATTCTTAATCATCATCCCATTAATATACTGTCACCACCTTGCCCCATTACCACTCAAGCATTCAACATTGATAATTTTTTACTCAAATTCCTTTCAGCATCAAAGCAAACACCATTTTCCATCTTCAATCCTAGTAATCTCGAACAAATACCGGCTTCAATCAAATCACTAATTACAAACAAATTTTATCACAAACAATGAAAAAACTTAATAAAGATTCAAACCCAAAACATTATAAAAACTATTCATATGAGATTAAAATAATTAAGAATATACTCATAGAATATTAACAGATTTACCTGATAATATTGAAATTGGGGGTCACCGATTTTAGGGTTAGCGATCGATTGTTTTTGGGTTAAATTAGGGTTTTTGTGGTTGTGTTGGATAATTGTAAGAGGAGAAGTTTTACTGTGTTATTTTTTCTTCTTTTTCTAAATTTTATATTCAGTCCAAAAGTTATAAATTTAAACCCGCTTTTTTGAAAGGTTTTTTCTTTTACTTTTTGACCCATGTGTTTTGAGTGATTTTTTGGCCTGGACGAAATTTTTAATAGGTTTTTACTAAATTTATGTCAATTTAGGAAATATTTAAGGTTTTTGTTATTAAACATATTTATAAAGGAAAATCAATAATAATTAATATTGCTAAATAAGGTATGATTTGATTAAAAAGTCCCCACTAGGAGTTTTGTTTTATTATATAAAAGATTAACCAATATATATACGAGCACGAGTTAAATAAAGAAATGTTTAAAAATTGAATGGTGCATATTATCATTAGCTGCATCTGATTCTAAGTTGAAATTCACCTTTCAAAAAAAAAATCATTAGCTGCATCTCACGTTTGAATTAATTAAAAATGTTATCCTACCCTTTTGACTCGGCTACTCATCCAGCTATATCTCATCATTAGTTGCATATATACAAACGCATGTTCCACTTCAAACCTCACACATAAAACCCTAGAGTAAAATAAGTGACGGCATACATATTGTTATTCTCACAAATTCGATCACAAGGAAACGGTTACAAGGCTGTAGGAGGGTATTTGAACACAACCAGTTATACCTCATGTACGTGGTATTTAGTCGTGTTATTTTCTGGTTCGAGAGGGTGTAGTCGTGTTATTTTCTGGTTCGAGAGGGTGTAGCTGGTCGTGGTGTTTTGATTCGAGGGTGATCGATTTGGTGTTTGCTGGTTCGAAGTGGTATTTAGTCGTGTTATTTTCTGGTTCGAGAGGGTGTAGCTGGTCGTGGTGTTTTGATTCGAGGGTTGTAGGATTGCTTGATTCGGTATTTGGTTCACATCGTGGTCCTTCTTGTTTCCTTGCTCTCTTCGTTTGATCACGCTTCGAGAGTAACCGTATCGTCCTTGTTCTATTCTTATTTCGTTTTGATCACCTATAAATCGTATAACATGTAACTTGAATAACATATGAATCGGCTTATAGAATTCTCACATGAAATGATAAAAATGATCTCATGAAATCAACAGATACGCATGATACTATGACTGTGAAACCTAGTATAATCGATCTACAAATCTTATGTTCGACTCGTGTATGCGGCTGCTTAATCTGTTCTAAGTTCGATCTATATACATGTTTTTATACATAATCTATATGAGATAAAGAGGGTTTCATGCATGCTTATTCGAGTGATTATTGGTGTCGATCATGAACTGTTTTTAGTGTTTTGTGTTAACTGAAAACCTGGATTAAAACACATGAAATAATGACAAACGCATATGTCGAATTGAGTTTTCTTTTTGCTGTTCAAACCTGAATCATGTGCCTTTTATATGACTTACAATCTAGTTTAAAATAATAAATTTGAAAGGTAGCATGCATGGCTGTTAAGTAGAAAGGACAGGGTGTTAGGCTATTTTGAGTTATCAATCATGTACGTGGCTTTTGAGATATTTTAAAAATGGGTGTGTGTTTCGTTTTTGGCTGCAATTCAAATAAGAAATGCATGCATGTTTTGGCCTATATTTTTCATGTACAAAAAGGGTTTTTGGTTCGGCTTATTTTAATAACAAAAAGGGTGTCGTGTGTATATGGATGAAGTGAACCGATATCGGATTATAAACAAGTCTTAAATGATTTTATAAAAATCTTGGGTCATCGCGGCATAAATATTAAGATCGTGGGTACGTTAATAAAGTACATAAAATTATAATGACGGGGTCCAAAATTATTATCTTAATATTAATTTATTAAAATAAAGCATAAAATAATATTATTTGACATTTTAATATTTAATCTTTGATAATTTATATTTTGACCCTAAATTTTCCTAATTGTCGTAATTAACCCTAACTTATTGTCTTGGTCATTTTAAACCTTAAAGTATTAATTCGGGAAAGTTACTAAATATGGGAACTTACTATATTCGACAAGTTTCCAAAAATGGAAAGAAACCTAAAATAAGTAATTATATTTAAACGAGGTTATAAGTAATACTTGATTATTAATTCGTGTAGATCCACCGAAGAGGGAGTAATTGCCATATTCGTTTGCTTTCTGTGGTTGGTTATTTGCTTTGCATAAGGTACAGATATTCTACCCTTTTCAGTAGGGACTTCTCATGACTCTCTTGATCCTTGACACTGCTATGATTCCCTTTTGATATGCCATTGCTATGATCCCTTTGTTATGAGCTTTTGATATGATCCTCTGATATGAGCTTTGATATGATTCGTTGATATGACTCCTTTGATATGATTATATGATTTGATATCCATCTGCTATTCGTTTGCTATGATATGATTCAGTTCGGTTGCTATGCTCTATTGGTTATGATATGATATGATATGATATGTTCTGTTCTGATGCCCGAGTTTTTATTCTACTCATGGAGGTACCATGGGCGTGTCATTGAAGCACCAATGGCATGACACTTTGTGTGGAGGTGTGATTGATCCACGGCGTCCCCATTTGATATGATATGTTATGAGCTCTGGATTATTATGATATGTATGATTTGCTTTGTAGGGGGGCGTATGGATGCATCCTAGGTATTCTGTTTTGTGTAGGGTGAATGTGAGTGTATGCTTACACTTCTTCACGTTTGGAGGCTCGCGACTCCATTTGGGTACTTAGTGGTCTCCCCTCTTTGTGCATGTAGGACTGGACGGATATATGATTATGTGATTTTGAGACCTATTCGAGTATCTCGTTAGGTCGGCTCGTGGCTTTCCTATGTTTCTTATGTCTATTCGAGTATCTCGTTAGACGCGCCTTTGTTTATACGTGCTCTATGATTCTGATTATGCTTACATTTGATATCTCTATTATGCTTCATTCATTTGACTTGTGATACATTATGCTTATTCTTATGATCCTTCTCCTTTCGTTTGCTTATTACTACTGCTTTGCATATATATCTGTTCACTGGGCTTTTTATGCTCAGCCGCGTTTTCTTTTCCATGCGGCAGGTAATAAGCGGGAATCTGGGCTCGAGTGTTGAGAGTTGGAGCATAGCGGACCTACCCTATTTAGTTTCCCCATTGTTTGGATGATCATGGAACTTATGTTGGATGTTTGGGATTATGTGGATTATTTACTTCATTTTATTTCCTTTAGACTTATGTTGGATTTTGTAATGTTTAATTCTTGATGTTCATGACTTATGTTATTTATGAAGTCTTCCGCTTGCGTATTATTCTTTGTATGTTCTGATATGTCACCATAATGTGATACTTTAGCCCTTCTCGGGTTGGGGTGTTACAGATCGCATGTGAGAATCTTGTTTAAGGAGCATTTGGCATAATGAAGTCTTTAGAACTATGTAGTCGTTAACCTATGTGATTTATGTTGCTTTATGGTTTTATGTACTTCTATGCTCTATTATTATTGTTAGACAATGTATTGGTTTAACTATTTATGAAGGATGACGACATTTGAAATGTTGTCAAATTTTCTAGTTTATAAAATTTTTACTAAGTATAGCGGAATTCGCTAGCCCCCAGTCAAAGTATAATGGTAAGAGTGTTTCCTTATTCATTTTTTGCTTTTCCTAACCAGTTATACCTTAAATTTTATGTTCCAAGAGTTTTCGGAAAATTTGGAATTCGTCTCGACATTGAAAAACCTGGTCTGTCCAATTTTACTGGTCTGGCGGATATGGCGGAACCAAATATTGGGTTCCGCCAGTGCAATTTATGGGTAAACCCAGTTTGGCCTAACGGATCAGACGGAACCCAATACAGGGTTCCGCCCGTTTATTCGTTTGGTTCCGTCAGTCACCTGCAAAAAAAAAATCTAAATTTCACAATTTGTAAAACACCAAATCTTTTTCTTTAGTGAGAAACATCTTCCCTAACTTCCAATAAACACATTAGGACCATTCTTACTCACTAGAACAATAAGGAAGCCATTTCCCGCCAAAATTCAAATTCAAACAATATCAATCCAAGGAACCTTTCTTCATAAAGCAAGGAACCCTCCATAAGGTTCCTTGTAATCCATGGAGCTTACTAACAAAATCACTTTCCATGATCACATAGCATTTAGTACATAAGTTAGTCTTTCACTCCACCCAACTCCATTGGATTGACTTCCAATGACTTGACAAGTTCTTGGAACTCTTCCAAATGATTTGAAACCTCTAAATTTGTATGGAACAACATCAAATCCAAACACTCCTTTCCATAACATGTTCTTCTTATAAATTGAACAACATTCATACTTCAAATTCACACCATCACCATCACTTCTCTTAATCTTATACTTCTAGCCAACCAAAGTCTTGAGATGACTAAATCCAACACCTCATCTGAATCATCAAGATCTATTAGGAAAACTGCTAGGATTAGTGTAAAACCATGTTGCTTCAACAAAACCATCCAACCAAGCTCATCATCATCAAGTGATTCATCACTCGACATTTCCTCGCCCATCCAAGATTCAAACTTCCTCAACCTTGCTACTCCAACACCATCTCCAAAACCTTGTAATACTAACGTAATCACTACTCCGCCACCAACTAAAACACCAAGTGATCCAACACCACATTCGGTGCCAAATCAACAATCAACACCTTCATCACCTCAATCACCAAAATAAACACCAATGGAACTTTTCCAAACACCACCAACATTACCTCCTTCATTTTTGGAAACTTTAGAAGACCTACCACCTAGATCATCAAACCCTTCACCTTTGCCACTTTTTGACACCATTGCTCAAATGGAAACCCAAAACCAACCAAGAGAGCAATTAGATCATGAACCTCATCAACCATCATTGGTAGAGCGCTTGGCTTACTGATATGCTAGACCCTCAATTTTTCCACAAGATCAAGCTCATACACAACCACAATCATTGTTGTTCCACCCCACTTACAAAGACATTCATGATCCTCTTTACGCAGAACCAAGCTTCCGCCATTATGCTCAACAACAAGAACCACCACAAGAGCATTCCCAACACTTTGATTCCATATTTCCTTCTTATAAGGAAATAGATGCATCCATACGGGCCTAATCTCCAAACACTCATGAAGAACTCAAAACTCGTTTGAACCACCTTTATGCTTTCAAGCATATGGTTAACTCTCATCTCAACCATATCATGGATTTCCAAAAGGCACTATACTCATCTATTGTAGGAAATCAAAACACTTCTTAACCATCCACATTTGCTCCATTAACCACCAATGATTCACCAACAATAAATGAAATTCCTCTTCCACCTAACTTTCCCCCCCCCCCCCCCCATAATTGCGGACATTGTGAGAGAACCGCTCATATAAGTGAACGATGTCAAAAGGACATTCGTGAGCTAACATATGAAATGAGATTTATCCTAAACCTTATTTTGGAGCGTCTAAATACCATCTCTCATCTACCTCAACACCCTTAGACCTTGTTTTAGAGGATGTTTTTCATTAAGGAATATGATGGTTTCTTTTTTATAGAAGTAGGATTTTATGTTCTTTGTTTCTTTTTCTTTTTGTTTTATTTTTAAAAGTAGGATGTTATCCTCCTCATTTCTTGTCTTTGACTTTCTAAAAGTCAAATTTTACATGAATTGAATTTCATTCTACTATGAGGTGTGCATTGTTGGTTGACCATTGAGGTTTTATGATTGTACTATACCTTGTTATGGTAACATATATATATCTTGTGTTTTAGACACTAACTTTCTTTTGTAGGTTCAAAATCCATGTATCCTTACTTGGCACTCCATTTAGGGGGAGTATTGTCCAAGGGGGAGCACTTGCATTATTCCGCTTAGCAACTCTTCTTTTTGTTCCGACAAAAAGGGGGAGAATTTATATTAAACTTGTTCTTATTCTTAACTCTTGCATATCATATCACATCATTCATGATATTGAGTAAAACGAACTTTTAGAGACTTAACACCAGAATTAGTGATTTACTTAAAAATAAAGTTTATGTTTTGTCATCAACAAAAAGGGGGAGATTGTTAATACAAATATCGCCTAAAAACTTTATTTATATTTTATGATCTTTGCTAAGTTTTGTTAACGACAAAGTGTAAACTTTAGTTTGCAGTAAAACATGATTTTAGTGTTAATCTTGTATAACTAGACTTTACATTTCATGTTAAACATAACACTGTTATATTTCTTAATATAGAAATTGTAACATGACATCATGGCATGCATCAGGAGCATTTATGGAAAGGTTGAATATTTTACTTTCCATAAGACCTCTTACACATTTTGGAAGGATTCTCACTTTATCTATTGTGTGTTGACTAGAAGTAACTTGATGTGACATTGCTAGATATGGAAAGATTTCTTGAAGTCTTTGACTATCAGACCTGGCAGAACCCTAGGGGTACAAGGGCGGAACCCTTATTTTGGTTCCGCCAGATCCGCCAGTGTAGTGGTTTGGTTGGCTATAAATACCAAGCCACTTGCAAGAAATCTCTCATCACTTAGAGTCATAATTTACACATATACTCTCATTTATCTTATCTAACTCAGTAGCAACTCACTTGTGTGATTCTCTTATGTAGAAAGGAAGTTCACAAGTTCATCTGAGAAGTTACAAGTATTCAACACAACGTTGCAAGACTTGTTAGCTTAGTATTTTGTAAACTTAGTGTAGTTTACACTTCATTTGATTGTGTATATTCAGTAGTGATCGGTTAGTATTTTAGGCCTTAAAATACATAGTGTGACGGGAATGGTTGTACCCTTGTAAAAGAACTCGACATCTAGCTTAGTGTCGGAAATAGTGGATAGGCGACGTTAGGTTTGTTCTATCTTGAACTAGGACCCGGTATTTAGCTTTGTACCGGATAAAGTGTAAGCGGCGATTGTAAAGGTTTCTCCACCAGTGAAAGGAGATTGTTGACTAGTGCATGAAACTCTCGAATTGGAAACTCGGGGCGTGGAGTAGGGCAAGCAAAAAGAGTCCATGTAGCCGAACCACGATAAACAATTGTGTTGTGGTTTGATCGTTTCTTTCTTTATACTTGCATATTAATTATTGATAATTAGTTAGAATCGTTGATTACACTTAAAGCTTTTCAAAGATTAACTAGTTAAAAAGCGGTAAACTATTCAACCCCCCCCCCCCTTCGAGTTTTCCACAGAATGTTCAAAATTCAGAAAATAAAATGCAGAAAAAAAAAAGATAGATATGACCTGTGCAGTGGATAAAACACATCCCATGAAGGAGATGCGCCACATGGATGTGCAGGTCTGATAAACTCGATAACAAAAAGAGTAAAAATAAATCCGGGTTGTCTCCAGGTGAGCAATTTTTTTATTCCAGAGTTTTCAAGTTAGACTAGTCTTCAGCTTCTATCTGGCCTCTTCATCAAATTTAGGGCCAGCAATACCCGAACAATAGTCGTCTCGGGTCATAGTCATGTACTCCTCCATAGTTGGGTCCGTCATTGTTTCTGTGATTTCTTCTTCAAACTGAGTTTCTTGATCAGAAGAGTAACTGAACCCCAAAGGATTCGAATAATCAAGGCTAGGTGTCTTGAAAAGCTTTTGAAGCTAATGGAAAACTTTTCCAGGTTCACTGTAAGGCTTGGTGAGGTCTTTAGTAGAAGTCTTGGTCATGCACTACCTGAAATCAAGACAATAGCATCAGTAGTATATGTTTACAAAAGTAGAAAAACGGGAAACAAATAATGGAAATGGAATACAAAAAATAAAAGTTGCTGATATTTGCAGACAATACACCGTATCCAATAATCTGGATACGTCGTATGTTTAATACGTTAAAAATTCTCAGACTTTTATTTCAGAAAAATAATACGTCGTATTAATGGAAATCAATACGCCGTATGTTTTAATTTTCAAATTCCTTATAAATATAAAAAGAAATACGCCATATAAGCAGAAGCTAATATGTTGTACTTTCGTTACGTTTCAAATATAAGCTTTTTGATATTAATGCGCCGTATCGACAAAAATCGATACGCCGCTTCTAGTTATTTAAAGAATTCGAAACTTGTTGATATAAATAAATGACTAAAAACGTTATTCATATCTTTCGATATCTCTATGTTTTGATAATCACAAAACGAAAACTCATCAAACCAAAGATTATGACATAAACAAGTATTTAGTAGTAAATACTCATTTTTACCATTAAATCGCTTAAGGTATGAATAAACAAAGTGTCTAATGTATTACAAGATCAAAGGAACATTTTTGTTGATCACTAGATAATTATAAAATGTTACAAAACATTTTATATCTTTTGTAAAACATTTTTGGAATTAAAAGAATATGTTTTATTCATTACAAATTTGTGAATTTAAATTTTCAACCAAAAATGGCAAATCTAATCCAGAAAAATTCCTCTCACAAAAGGACAAGAAAATCCAACGTTCAGGAGGGCGGCCCCCTTAATTATACTAGGCGGCCCCCTTAATCATTAAGGGGACCGCCCCCTAATTAAGGGGACCGGCACGCTCCAGAACAGTATTTTCTGGCCCTATAAATATTGGATCATTCCACATATTTTTCTCACCTTTTTGGACTAAAAACTTTCTGATCTAAACATCCCTCTCCATCTTCTAAAAATCCTTTGATCTTATATACTTTGATTTTTGTTTCAAAGTGATTCAAGCCTCAACACTCAAGTGCAAAGAGAAGAATACTTCTACTAGATGTATTACAACTTAGTATCATCTTGCTATCTAAGTTGTTTGGTTGTTTCATCTTGTTGATCTTTCATACTTTGGTGAATAAGGTGTATGTATTAGTTTGCTAGATTTAGTTGTAGAATCTAGAATTGTTGTAAGTGTGTAGTGGAAGTTGAAGTGAAGAAGTAGTGTTGGATATTAGTGAAGATAGGAGAGAGTGGCAATAGTGATTAGTCGTGAAGAAAATGAAGCTTTCAAGTGGAGAAGATTTGAAGACATTAGTAGATTAAAGTTGTGAAGACTCTAGTGACTTGAAGGTGCAAAGACATTATTGGCTTGAAGTTGTGAAGACACTGGTGCTTTGAAGTTGTGAAGATTGCAAAACATTGAAGTCGTGAAGAATTTTGTGAAGGTGTGAAGACACTCGTGGTGTGAAGATATATTGAAGAAGTCAAAGGTGTGAAGAAGTTGTGTGCCATTTGGTGCGAGATTGGTTCTAGCTACAATTAGGACTCGACATCTTGCTTTGTGTCGTTAATTGGTGTAAGCATTTGGTGTGTACGGTTTTCTCCGCCATAAGGGAGGTTATTGACTTAGTGAAGAAAACTCTCGAGTTTGGTGCTCGGGGAGTGGAGTAGGGCAAGGAAGGTGTCCTTGTAGCCGAACCACTATAAATCCTTTGTCTCTCGGTTTGATCTTTCCATCTCTCATTCTTTACTTCAAACAAATGAGAACACAAGTATTGATGGCAAGAACTACATGTTTCTAGATCCAAGTGAAACTACAAACAAAACATGGAGCGACATGGAAAATGGAATTGATCACCATATAGCATGTGAAGAATGTACAACTACAAAGAAGGTACAATCAAAACTAAACATTTTTGCTATGATCAATTTATATTAGAATTTTTAAAAATGGAAAACAACTTCAAACATTTTTGCAACATTGACTCAAAAATTATTTTTAAGAACGAATTTTCAACATCCGCTGAAAAAAACTTTGAAAAAGAAACCATTTTAGAAGATAACATGTCTAGACTTAAAAGTAATACTGAAATCGATCTTGAATGTAAAAAATGTCGAGACTACAAACATGAAATTAAAATGGAAAATGAAAAAGCAAAAACATTGGCAAAATTCGAAAATAGTTCTAAATCTTTAAAATATCTTCTCAACATTCAAAAGCCATTTTATGATAAAACCGGCTTAGGATTTATCGTAAATGATCCTTCAACAAATGTATCAAAACAAATAAAATTTGTTAAATCTAGTGAATAAATTTAGAACTAATACTATTAACATTCATTACTTATTATTCTAGTCAAGAAAGTCATTGTTTGTTAATTAAAACAAACTATTGATGAATCCTTGTACTTATCGACGACATCCCCATCATGTGCATTCAAATGCAATGGATGTTCTCATCTAACCAACTAGGACCCATGAGAATCTGGGTACCAAGCTGTTTATCATGTTTAGGTAATTAACGAATGAAGAGTCTATTACGTGTTGATTTACTCATCTCGCTCTATTACCTTTGACGGATATTGGTCTCTATCACGTTGTTTCACATTCTGCAAATGTTTCGCCTATGACATTGTTGCGGGAATATTCTTGTCTCGGCATTTTGTTCTTCACTCTTGGAGTATTGGTATCATGGTGTGTCCGTTACTATTTCAAGATGAAGCCTCGTAAGTACTACTTCTATTAACCTTCACGACTTGTGATGATTGGTGTGATCGATTGAGCATCTCGGATCTAGTTCCCTTGATTTCTATTCATGGGAATATTACTTGGCTACTTCGACATGTTTTGGACTAACTCTTAAGATTTCTTCTATCACCGTCATGCCCACTCTTTCTGAAAAGCTGGACCTGAGATAAGTTTTCTTTTCAAAAACTTGTCAATGTTACATTATATTTTAGAATGTTTTAATTAGTATGTGAATATGATTTAACTGATAAATTGCCATGCTTTTAGATTATTAACACTAATATATGCATATATAATATTAGCATTATTAACCTTCTTGTTGTTTAGTCTATTATCATTTTTCTTAATCTTCTATGATCTATAGTAGAACCCTTCTACTTAAGCTATATGATCTTACTAGTTGCATTAATTGATGTATTATAATTGAGATTTGTTTGCACCATGATATTATGATGTTCTTTGTATATATATATATATATATATATATATATATATATATATATATATATATATATATACACATGTCTATCTTGTATCCATGAACTATTTACCTTGCCCCTTTCTGTCCCATTGCATTTAGACCATAAATATCTATCATTTCACTTTAATATCTTTAGGTGTCATTAAAGATGATTATGTGTGACAATGGGATTAATTGATTCTCTTGAGCATGATAAGCTTCCATTTCAAATCCTTCACTTGAAACTTCTTGATTATCATGATCAAAACATCATGTTCAAAACTTCTCTCTTTTTGAATGAAATATTTTCTTTAACAATTTACTTAAATTTCTTTCATAACCATTATTTTAATCAAAAACAAGATTGAAATTTTTTGTTACACGTTATGAAACAAAATTCAATCTATGTTATTGTAATGCACACTTGAATTTACTTCAAAACATTGTTGAATAAAACTAAAAACGTTTTGCTTAAAACACATTTAACTTTCTCACATATGTCATACACTTCTATTAGAAATGACATTCACAATTTAATCAAATCATTTCATGAGAATCATGGCTTGCCCATATGGATCTTGTTTGTAACAAGTCTTGATGTCCATATAATCATGTCTACCTATTTGTTACTTGTTAACAATCATCAATATGTTTGCTCTAGACTAATGTTGTCATCTTCATATAGTTACACATTTAACTTATTTACCTTATTGTCTCCTTTGTTGCATATCTTAATTGATAAATTAATAGATGGCATGATTATTAGAAATTAATTGCCTATTTTAATTAATTCTATATCACTCTCTACATTCATGAATAGTATGCCCTA
This sequence comes from Artemisia argyi, assembly GCA_030686995.1. Taxonomy (NCBI): domain Eukaryota; kingdom Viridiplantae; phylum Streptophyta; class Magnoliopsida; order Asterales; family Asteraceae; genus Artemisia; species Artemisia argyi. Next base: position 132,883,261 of record CM060692.1, read on the forward strand.
TATTGCCTCAAAGAGTTGAACTTACTTGAATCCAAATCCAAAAACACAAACTTTTTGAAAATTTTCTGCCAAAAACCTATTTCTGGCATTCTGAGAATCACCAGATAGGCGCCCCCCTTAATTATATAAGGCGGCCCCCTTAATGATTAAGGGGACCGGCCCTTAATTAAGGGGACCGGCCATCTGATGGTCGGGGATACTGTTTTCTTTATCACTTTTTGACCCATTTCAGCCTATACTTCCCAAAATTCACAAACATATTTTGTCCCATGCTATCCCTCAAAATTTACCTTCCTAAACCACATTTCTCATACACTACAAATACCCTCTTCCCATCATTAATGCCATCACACCCAAACATGTCATCTCCCAACAAACAAAAACCTAAGATTTCAAGAACCGCAAGGATCTCCGTCAAACCCGTTTGGAGGAGAAAACTTGATTCTTGTCATAACTCAAGTGATGTTGTTCCAAGTCAACCAACTACTAAACCTCAAACCCACAATAATGACTCATCTCACAACCTATCACCCACTCATTCCCTCATTCATGCCTCTTCTTATGATGAGCATGCTCAATCCCAAAACAACAATCCCAATTTCTCAATCAATACTTCACATGTTGCTCATTCAACAAAAACACCACTCACTCTTGGAGAACCTCTTCCACCCATTTCATGTTTTCATGACTACCCAAGCTCAACCATGTCTCCACCACCAAGAGTACCACCACCACATCCTACAACCTCACATGTCATTCCTATGTTGCATGTTCAAACCTTCACCCAAGACAACCATCATGTTCCACCATCATCACCTTCCTCCGAACACTTGAAGTTCGTTGAGGAGCTAAAAGAGGCTCATGAGCTTAGTGCTCTTTTAGCATTACATCTTGCGCAACGCAATTTGGATCCAACCCAATCAAGCTCACCATCATCACCACACAACATCAACCAAGTTGAGAAGCATGTCAAAAATTGCCCTTGTTGCATCTTCCTTCAACAACAAACCATTTCCTTGAATGAGCACTTCACTTGGATTGAGTATCTTCTTACAAGATCTCAACAAACATCATCACTTGAACAACATCAAAACCCTCAATCAACAAACCCTATCTCTAACCCACCACCTACAAGTTCCACATCTCCAAACTCACCAACATCCATGCAACCAAAAGTTTATCTCCACTAAACCACCAAGCATTTTATATGCTTATGTTTCTCATTTTCAAATAAAACTTTTCAACGATTTTGGGATTCAAGAAAGTTTGGTGACACTCCTTGTTAGCAAAATAGGATGCTATACTTAGTCTTAGTATTCTATAGTTATGGCTTTTGTAACAATGATTATGGGTTGACATAATCATTCTCTATCAATGAATGACTTAATATGTATTCCTTATTATCTTTTGCCATGCTTATTACTTGTTGGTATTATGATATATGTGTTTGCTTTTGCTATGCTTGTGCTTCTAATATTTTTCTTGCAAGAATTCCAATTCTCGAACCTTTCGTGCCCTCAAACGAGGGGGAGCATACATCAAGGGGGAGCTTACTTCCTTTTGGCTTAAACCTTTTTGATTTTACAAAAAGGGGGAGAAGTGAATATAAACTCACTAAATACTTGTCTAAAAATTAATTTTTGGATTTAATGAGTTTAGGTTTTGTAATCATCAAAAAGGGGGAGATTGTTGATATAAATAAATGACTAAAAATGTTATTCATATCTTTCGATATCTCTATGTTTTGATAATCACAAAACGAAAACTCATCAAACCAAAGATTATGACACAAACAAGTATTTAGTAGTAAATACTCATCTTTACCATTAAATCACTTAAGGTATGAATAAACAAAGTGTCTAATGTATTACAAGATCAAAGGAACATTTTTGTTAATCACTAGATAATTATAAAATGTTACAAAACATTTTATATCTTTTGTAAAACATTTTTGGAATTAAAAGAATATGTTTTATTCATTACAAATTTGTGAATTCAAATTTTCAACCAAAAATGGCAAATCTAATCCAGAAAAATTCCCCTCACAAAAGGACAAGAAAATCCAACGTTCAGGAGGGCGCCCCCCTTAATTATACTAGGCAGCCCCCTTAATCATTAAGGGGACCGCCCCCTAATTAAGGGGACCGGCACGCTCCAGAACAGTATTTTCTGGCCCTATAAATATTGGATCATTCCACATATTTTTCTCACCTTTTTGCACTAAAAACTTTCTGATCTAAACATCCCTCTCCATCTTCTAAAAATCCTTTGATCTTATATACTTTGATCTTAGTTTCAAAGTGATTCAAGCCTCAACACTCAAGTGCAAAGAGAAGAATACTTCTACTAGATGTATTACAACTTAGTATCATCTTGCTATCTAAGTTGTTTGGTTGTTTCATCTTGTTGATCTTTCATACTTTGGTGAATAAGGTGTATGTATTAGTTTGCTAGATTTAGTTGTAGAATCTAGAATTGTTGTAAGTGTGTAGTGGAAGTTGAAGTGAAGAAGTAGTGTTGGATATTAGTGAAGATAGGAGAGAGTGGCAATAGTGATTAGTCGTGAAGAAAGTGAAGCTTTCAAGTGGAGAAGATTTGAAGACATTAGTAGATTAAAGTTGTGAAGACTCTAGTGACTTGAAGGTACAAAGACATTATTGGCTTGAAGTTGTGAAGACACTGGTGCTTTGAAGTTGTGAAGATTGTAAAACAGAAGAATTTTGTGAAAGTGTGAAGACACTCGTGGTGTGAAGATATATTGAAGAAGTCAAAGGTGTGAAGAAGTTGTGGTGTGCCATTTGGTGTGAGATTGGTTCTAGCTACAATTAGGACTCGACATCTTGCTTTGTGTCGTTAATTGGTGTAAGCATTTGGTGTGTACGGTTTTCTCCGCCATAAGGGAGGTTATTGACTTAGTGAAGAAAACTCTTGAGTTCGGTGCTCGGGGAGTGGAGTAGGGCAAGGAAGGTGTCCTTGTAGCCGAACCACTATAAATCCTTTTGTTGATATAAATAATGTTTGTGAATGTTAGTAATATTTCTCAATAAACCTATGTTTTGATAATCATAAAACTTAAATCAAATTAAGTCAAGAATAAGACATAAACAAGTATTTGGTGACAAATATTTACTTCTACATCTTATATCACTTAAGGTATGCATAAACTTAGTAACTTATGCATTACATGATCAAAGGAAATTTTATATTAATACATAACATTATATAAAATGATTTTAACATTTTATATATATTTGTAAATCATTTTTGGTAAAGCTTTATTAAACCACAAAAATATGATTTCAAATTTCCAACCAAAAAGGGCAAATTTTATCCAGAGAATCTTTTCAAACGTTCAGGAGGGCGGCCCCCTTAATTTTACTAGGCGGCCCCCTTAATCATTAAGGGGACCGGCCTACAATTAAGGGGACCGGCAACGCTCCCGAACATTAAAATCTGGCCCTTTAAATACTGGATCATTTTGCACATTTTCCTTACCTTTTTGCACTATAAACTTTCTGATCCAATCCTCTTCTCTAGATCTAAAATCCTTTGATCATATATTTCATAAGTCTTTGTTTCCAAGTGATCCAAAGCTTCATCCATTCAAGTGCAAGAAGAAGAACACTTCTCTACATTCATCTTATTGTAGTGGTGTTGTGTATTGCTAGTTTCATATAGTACTAGTGATAGCTAATTGTTAAGGTGTTGTGTATACTTGTTGATTGTTGAATCTTGGTGTGTTGTAAACTAGTTTAGTAGTAGTGACTTAGTTGTGCATAGAAGAAGGTGTGAAGATTGACTAGGTGTGAAGACGGTGTGAAGTCTTGAAGAAGGTGTGAAGGTGTGATTAAGGTGTGAAGATCACGTGGTGTGATATTTGGTGTGAGATTGGTTCTAGCTACGATTAGAACTCGACATTTAGCTTAGTGTCGTTAACTTGTGTAAGCCAAGGTGTGTAAGGTTTCTCCACCATAAGGAGTTTGTTGACATAGTGAAGAAAACTCTCGAGTGTGGTACTCGGGGAGTGGAGTAGGGCAAGGAAGGTGTCCTTGTAGCCGAACCACTATAAATTCGCGTGTTGTGGTTTGATCTTTCTAACTCTATCTTTTCTTCATTATATTTCAATACTTTCAATATTAGTTTAGACTTGCTCATATTGGTTGCTACTTGAATTCACTTAAGATCGAATCGAAAGTTTTTATAACCAACAAAATATTTTGGAAATAAATTTAAAAAGGACGTAAAACTATTCAACCCCCCCTTCTAGTTTTCCACAATTGGTATCAGGAGCCACGTCGAGCAAGATCTTTAAAATATATTGTATTTTAAAACTTGTAACGATCTATGGAATCTGAAAAATATTTAGAAGGGCAATCTATGCAAAGACCACCACTATTTGAAAGTGATGGATTTTTATATTGGAAAAATCGATTCGAAACTTATGTGAAGTCAAAAGATCTAGATCTTTGGCATGTTATTACTAATGGTGATTTTTTACCTATTCAAAATAACCCGGAAACTAAGAAAGATGAAATCGTACCTTTTGAAAAACAAAATGATGATTTAAAAAGAAAACTTGCTAAAAATAATGAGGCAAAAAAGGTTATTTATAATGCGCTACCACGTAAAGAGTACGAAAGGATCTTTATGTGTGAAACCGCAAAAGAAATTTGGAACTCTTTACTAATAACTCACCAAGGTAATAGTCAAGTCAAAGATAATAAGATAGATCTACTTGTTCAACAATACGAGCAATTCATGATTCCAGAAGAGGAATCAATTGACAATGCTTTTGCTAGATTTAACACTATCATCACAAGTTTAAAAGCACTTGATGAGAATTTTTCTAGTAAGAATTTTGTTAGGAAGTTTCTTAGGGCGCTTCATCCAAAATGGCGAGCTAAAGTGACGGCTATTGAAGAATCGAAGAATTTGTCAACTTTGCAACTTGACGAATTAATTGGAAATCTAAAAGTCTACGAAGTCATCATTAAAAAGGACTCCGAAATGGTCAAGGAAAAACGAGAGCAAAGCAAGTCAATCGCCTTGAAAGCTAGAAAGGAATCTAGTATCGAAGATAGCTCATCTTTCGAAAGTGATGACGAAGAATACGCCATGGCCGTAAGAGATTTCAAGAAATTCTTCAAAAGGCGAGGAAGATTCGTAAGACAACCGTACGACGAAAAGAAAACATTTCAAAAGAGTAAAGATGACAAGAACAACAAGATTGAAAGAAAGTGTTTCAAGTGCGGAGATCCAAATCACCTTATTGGAAAATGTCCAATGATGACAAGAGATCAAAATCAAAGAGCATTTGTTGGAGGTGCTTGGAGTGACAGTGATGATGATGAGAATGAAACGACAAAGGAAGAAAAATGTCTCATGGCGAATACACCAAATGAGGTACGTTCCGAAACCGAATATTTTAGTGATGAAAGTATATCATTAGATGAAAAAGATTTAGATAATGAATATATTAAACTATGCAAACTAGGACAACTAGTAATGACCAAAAACAAATCACTAAAATACATTAACAATCAATTAGAAAATGAAGTACTTGAATTAAAAATTAAAATACATCAACTAGAAAAAGGTAAAGAAATTTTTGAAGAATGTAAATCATGTCAAAAGCTTAAAGGTGAAAACGAAATACTTAGGAAAGAAATTCACAAACTTGACAAATTTGAAAATAGTAGTCAATCACTTAGTAAAATAATAAGTATTCAAAGAACGTCCGGAGACAAAACCAACTTAGGATTTAATTCAAATGAGGCTTCAACAAGCGAGATTAAAAATGTAAAATTTGAAAGTGAACTCAACAAACAAAAACCTTTAGAATCTAATCCTAAGTATATACTTATTAATGATAAGAAAATACCTCTTGCCAATGATGAAGAAGTTAAAGATTTTTATAAACCGTCTTTAAAGACCGAAGTAGGATTGTCTAAACCCAAAATAAGATCTAAAACTCCACCACCTAGAAAACCAAATAATTCTCATCCTAGGTCTAAAACACCTCAACCAAGAAGAAATCAAAATAGACAAAACTATAATAACAATAGTAATCAAATGTGGAACTACCAACAAAGCTACAACCCTTGGGGCATTCTACCACCTTTCATGCACCCGAGCCAAATGTTAAACATGTTTGGACCAAATAACTTTGGACCAAAAGGACAATGGAGATCAAATGGCTAGACAAACATTCCTTGAGGCAATCTTGGTTTTTCTCTCAACATAGACTTTTTCAAAGTCTATATTTCATCTTGATGATATTGAAGATTTCTTTTGAAGACCACCGGGTACGCCATTCTTTCACAACTCATTGCCATGCTTAGATAAATATGTATTGTTTGATTTCGTTAATTATTTAGATATAATTTGTCATTATCTTCTATGTGTTAGAATCACATATATACTTATATATACATATATATATATATGCTATTGTACGTAATATATTAAATATATATATATATATATATATATATATATATATATATATATATATATATATATATATATATATATATATATATTCACTTGCACATAACCTAGATACGTCATTTGTTGACTTTCTAGAACTCCAAGAAATCGTTCTTTATCGAACCCTTTCTTTCCCCCTCTCAAGTTATTCTAGTAAGTCCTCTTTTAGGAGACTCATGATGATGAAGGGATATGAGTCAAGTGGAGTTTTATAATGCAAGAACGCCTTCGCACGTGAACACTATGGATGAAACAAACTCCTCTCGCCAAGTATATCCTATCTCCGTTACTATCCTTCTAATCTCATTCATCAACCCATCTTTCAAACACACTTATACCTATATATATAAACAATATATATATATATATATATATATATATATATATATATATATATATATATATATATATATATATATATATATATATATATATATATATATATACTAGACTTCAAAGCCCGCCCAATGGGCGGGCATGACTTGTAATCATAATTTGGATGGTTTTAATTATCATAAAATTGTGGTTAATTTTGTTAACAGAAATTATTTTTAAGGAAGGAAATTGGTGATTCTAAATACTAATCATATATAAATAAAGAAAATGTAGTTGTGTAGATTGGGTAAGTACCAGAAGTGTTTGTATCGTAAGAAGGTTGTTAAGAAATTTGTTGAAAGTAGATTTTTTAACAGAAACGGTCGTAAGTTCAAAAGACGTAGTAAAGTATACATTGATTTAAAATTGTGTTTTTGACATAACAGATTTTGTGTTTTTATTGGTCTTTGAGTTATATTTTGTGCTATACCCATGTTAGAGCTTACATTACATTTTAGTCTAATTTTGGTGTGTTTTGTTGAATTTTTATCCATTTTGCTTGTTTCACTTCAATTAATTTATTTGTCTGTCTTACCCATCACGATCTTGAAACTTATATCTATCTATTTTTACATATTGCCACAACAATGTGTATAAGGATGAACCATAACCAAACACAAATGTGTTTGCAATAGTAGTATATTATATAATCGATGAAGAATAAAAACCAAAAATGAATCGAACATCACAAAAATGATTCCACTACAATTAATTTACAGTATATGCCTAATAGCTTTTTACCATCAATTTATTAAGAAGTAATTTTAAATAAGCTTTGGATAATTAACTATTTACATATAGATATATTTATAACTAAACTTCTTAAAGGGCTGTTGGGAATGCTTATTACCCGTGCATTTGTTTTCTTTCTCAAAGGTGAACCACCTCCAGTAGAGGCATATGCTTCTTTACTTTTCCATGCCCGTAGTACAAATATAAGTTGTCCCAAAGGACGTTGTAGGAAACGAAACAACTTCGGAAGACACATAATATCCTGCACCAAACAATAACTTGTAAGCATGATGAAACATTTAGATTTCAGTTTAAAGTATTTAAGAAGTAAAACGCATAAACATGTCTATATATAGTTTTGATGACGCATAATTTGTCGCACAAACACAATCCCAAACACCCCTATAATTTTAAATGAATCACTGTTAGCAAATGACTTAACAAAATTATTCAATTTCAAATGTTTTTCTTCACAAATCACGTATCATCACCTAGATCTCAATAAGTATTACCGAATGAGCATATGAAAAAGTGATATATCCAATAGCTTGAAGTGTCCTCCATATCTTCTCTTGTAACCAATTTTAACTAACTGTCGTTTCAAATCAGTCATATTCCTAACAATATGCAAACTAAGAAATCGATCGATAATGTATTATGACAGACATTTAACATAGCAATGATTCATTAGAAATAACATGTACGTAAGAAGTCCTTTAGATAAATTTGGTATAATAATGTAATCAAAAAAATATCAAATAAATGTGGCAAAGGAGAACTGATAGTTTTATAGACGATCAAAAACACATGATAGTATAAAACAAATTCTCTGACCCATGAAATTCACGGGATAAAATTTGAAATAGTGAAATCGACCAAGAACATATTGCATGAAGTATTATTTTTCAGTTACAGTCATTGCAATTTACCTTTAACAGTAACTTGGTCAATGTTGGACCACCACAATTGATGAAGTCAACAACCTCTGCAGGTATTCCACAAGCATGAAGCAACCGAAGCATTTGTCTTGTAACAATGGGTACCTATAAAGATGTTATAGTTGCTAACTAAACATTAAATATATTGCAATGATGCATGGACCTTAAGTTAGCAATCTGATTTTAAGTGCCTATTAAATTCACTTTACAATCAAATTTAAGGACATGCTTGTTTCCCATGTAAAAAGCCTCCTTCAGTTAGAGGCTTTTGATATCCGATTCACTTTGTGAGTTGGTAAGATTGAACAATAGTTTGGAGATTTTATGCATCTATTACTTTTGGTTGCTTTCATCTATACAATTCTCAACCCTGTTAATAATTATCCTTAACGATTTTTTTATTTGACCCGTTAGAGATAAAATTTATTAGAAATATCATATTCATTTAGTTTGATTAAGATGTTAAAACCAACAGACACTTATGTCCTCAGATGAGTGTCAGGCATGGGTGAAACTGGCATCTAGAGAAACCCCAATCGACCAAATCATAATTGCCACCTCCACATGATGATTTCTCAGGTGTACCATCGACCCATGTTATACTTAACGAAAACTTATAAGCTACTAATACAAAAGCTTTGAGGATATTCGAGGTAGCTTATTATCTTCTAACAATGCATAATCTAATACTCCGTAAGATACTCCAATAAATTTACCCAAACAACTCTTAGGTAAATGCTAAGCAATCTCAGACACATTGTAAATGCTAAGCTTTTACTTAACAGCCCTTTAACTCTTAAGTTTTATTCTTAAACCACATCATAACCATTAACCGAACCTTTGGGCATACACGTAGCCTTCCAACTCAAAGTATCGAGATTGCCTCATAAGCTAAGTATATTGAAAAAAAAATATTACTTACAGAACCAAGGAACTCATAAGTGAAAAATTTGTCGTTGTGGTCTATGGATGGATCCAGATCTAAGGGGTGGCCGGCCAGGCCGATGAGCATAGGGAATCTATATTCAAGCGTTCAACCGAGTCACTTTACCTGTAAAGATAACAATTGGATTATTAATATGAAATACTAATGTCACTGTATGTGTCAATCAGTGTACATAATACGTGAGATGAAAGATGTGCATTACCTGTTATCCCACTATGCAGTAAGTGGAGGAGGAAAGACAATAGCAGCTCTCGAGTCAAGAGCTTTTTCGAATAAATGAGTTCCAGAGTCCTTGCTACCATTGAGACTAAAGAAGAAGTAATTACCTCAGATTTTAAGGGGATTGAAGCAATTATATTTTGAAAAGAACATAAACTTAAACATCTGAGACTTAATTGTGCATTTGTTATAAGATTTTATCAACTCTTCATTAGTATAATCTTCATCCTCGGCAGTTGTGGAGGATTGAAGAATTTGAAGAAGCTTTTACGATTTACTTCTTGGTATGGATCTAGCATTCTTGGATCCCTTTTTAGGCTTCTTATTCAATATCTTATGAGTCTAGCATTATCCAGGTGATCGTTCAATTTTTCGTCCTACAAAGATGATGAAAACATTGCAATTACAAAAATAATCCCTTTTATTCAGTTAAACTGATTATGAAGCCTTTATTGATAACAATAAAAAAAATAATCATTTTGACATGTTTTTGGGTGTGTCAGTTACGTTAACCCATTAAGAATTCCCAAATCCCAAACCAACCCATTCATAAGTAAATGATCTCTAGTCATAAGTGATAGTTTTTACATGTTTGTAAATTAAGGTGCCAAAAGACATAGTTTTCGAAAGTACTACAATAGAACTCAAATGTGTCGCAAAACAATAAAAATTATGTTACATAAATACTATGAAATTGATGTTAGCGCGTCAAATCGTTAAGATCATAAAAGGGAGTTTCTTTGGCAGCCCCTACTGAAAGAAAAGCCTGCATTTCACTTTTAAATGCCATATACATAAAACTCCTGAACTTAAATAACTAAGAATAATAGATATTTAATTAAATGTAAAGTGTCTTAAAGACATGATTTGGTCTTTCCTTCAATGGTTTATTTCAAAATGCTTCTCATCCTTCTCATCCTTCTCACATAACTCAAAAATCATTGTAACAGACAACACTTGTTTCTCAAGGACGTTTAGCATCACTATTGGCTCAAGTAGCTCTGTGATTATATAAAAGCCAAAATAGAATAGATGTCAACACACGTGTCACTATTCAAGTCCAATATAAAACATGTTAAAATTTGCAATTCGATTACTAAATGAAGCACTCACCAACCAAATGTTTTGCAGATTAAATCCATGATCATAAACAGCTGCTGCCACTGAAGTCACGGTCATAAAAACTGCAACTACGGATTCTATAATATCTTCTAAAACGTTTGGTCAGTTTATTTGTCCATTGTGAACAACAAAAGTTATTTTGTACAAACAAAGATTGATTTTAAATTCATTTTTCTATACGCCATCAGCGAAAGAGTAAAAAACATGAGCAATGCCACGATATTGGTTTCTACTAAAAGATTAAGCATGTTTTTGAAAGCTTACGCAAACACTCTTTTAGCAAAAAAAAATCAAATTAAATTAGAATGTGTAACCTGTAGTTATGTGCTTATCAGATGATATAGTTGAGTAGTTCAATGCGCGGGAAAAAAGTTTGGATAATGGAGTCATTACATCTCTGACGGTCACCTAGATGCTTATGTGCAGCTTCATCAAAGAAAAATAGCTCTAACGTTACCCAAAACCAAAATTTGATAGAATCTTACCGTGAGGAAGTTGCTCCTATTAGACATGGTTTCTTCTGGCTGCATGCACTTTGACCTGGTGGAGACCCTATGGGATGTAAGAGAGTGTAAGGCTGATTCATCAAGTGTTAATATATCTTCATTAATCATATCTACAAAACAGTCATCCTCATTCTCACAGTTCTGTAGGAAAACCATGAATTTATTAGAATATTTATACCACTGAATAGCTAGAAGAGGCACATGTCAAACAGATTAATCAGTTAAGAAAGGATAAAAGTTCCCTAAAGTCTAATCTCCGTGCATATAAGATTTTTGTTTGTTTATGTCTGTAATCATAATTGAGCCCCTATTCATTTGCAAATATTGAAACTGGAAAGAAGTGTTTGAAGTTAACTTGACCCGGCCAGTCTATTTCAACCCCTAACTCGTTTCAACCAATACAAAAAAAGGTAATGGTTTCTAACCCGAACTGATTTGCCCTATTACCTTACCCACCCACATATCTTTCCGATTCTACATTACAGGTACTGTTCGATTTGTATCTCTGCTCAGGTTGATGACAAAAATCTAACCTTGTATGTACTCGAACTCTTCCTTCCCATATATATATTTTTCCCTGTGATTGGCCTCTATATTCCCTTCTATATTTTTCCCTTTCTAGTACACCTCACGCTAGAATATTGTAACATATCACTATTGTAAATTCTTAAGATAACTTACTGTTATGAAGAATTAATTGAAATGGGTCAGTTCATGATATACATAAAAAGCAATATGGGCTTGAACACAACTGAATATAAAAGTAACACAACCTAATCCACACACACGTGCTATACGCAGTCCACAAATCAGTGACATATCGTTTTAGTGATGATAGTCACGAGTTTTTTTACCCCTTGGCCACTCCTGAGTGGTTTAGAAAAACTCAATGTTTTAAGTTAACGCAACTTATATGTTTTGACCATAGATCAGATGTCTAACACAACTGTTAAATAGATCACAACCTATGTTGCAAATTTTTAGTAATGATTACTGGGGGAGTGGGGGGTATGGGAGAAGTCAGGTAGGTTGAAAACTGACTCCAAAAAGGAGAATTTGGCTAATGTAGGACAATCTAAAATGGTTTTAGGAAAGAAAAGTATATTATAGATAGTGTGAAGTAGCACGTGTGTGTGTATATGCATATGTATGTATGTGTACCTAGAAGTGTCCACATAAATGTTACGTTGGCCATCAGTTGTAAGCATACAACGCATTATTGGTAGCAGAGTTGGCTCAATATGAGCAAAAATATGATGGAGCCTGCTCACTGATTCAAGAATCGTACTAATGGCACGTAATCAACCAGCAGTTGCCAAAGCACCAGGATCATCTGCATCCTCTTCAACTTCAGAGGTATTGATACACTTCCAAAATGCAGCACCCTATATCACATCCACAAAAAGTTTAAATAAAAAAATAAAAACAAAAAGAGCTTGTAGCATGTGCAGTATCACTTCGATTGGTACATAAAATATTACCAGACTTTGGCACAAACCAAGAGCATAGGGTGCCATCTCATCTATAGATAAATGAAAAATCATGTGCAAAGAAATACGGAGTAATAAATAACCAAATACATGACATGAATCAGCGACAGTGATATATACATACCATCAAGTAGTTGTGGGAGGATTGGTCTGATTTCATTCAGATCTGCAAATTAGATATAATAGTGTTATTACATTCTGGATGTTTGAACAAACTGAACCACAACACAAATGAAAACAGCTAGCAGTGCATTTGCATGTTACTTTTGCAGGATTCAACAAAAGAGCATAATGCAAAAATAGAATCAACACAAATAGGAAGCTTTGGGTCAAGAAAAATAATCAAAGTAACTATACATGCTGTTTGGGATTAATTTAGAGTAGTTTTCTGCTTAGGAAGACGTAGAAACATGGTTATTATACATTCTTATTCTTATTATACGTGATTCGGTTCATTTATCTTTCAAACAGCAATGATTCGCTAATGAACTTACTATCTTTTCAACTCCAACTAAAACTGTTGCAGAATATAACAATACTTGAGGTTGAGATAAAGCCCGAAAAATATACATCACCTGTTGTGATCTCGCATGTTCATTCCCACATAGATTGTTATTAAAATAGTGTAAAGCATTGGGCACCATCTGATCGATGTTGCATTGCTATTAGAAGTAACATGGAAACTGGCTTCAGGCTCTATAAAGAGTAATAAAATTAAGGAGTGCTGTATTTGATACAAAGTGATAATGCACTAATTGAATTATTGCATTAAAAGAACGTACCTTGCTTGTGATCTTTATTCCGTTTGCAAAGGAATAAGAATGAGATTATGAATCCTATAAGTAATGCAGCTGCCCCAACGGCTAATCCTAATATAACGTACCTTGCTTGTGATCTTTATTCCGTTTGCAAATGAATAAGAATGAGATTATGAATCCTATAAGTAATGCTTGTGATCTTCATTCTTTTGTTGGTTCATTCTCAGAGCAGACACCTTTTATCGAGTTTCTGCAGCAGATCTCTTTCGAGCCTCAGTAGCAACCCTTTCTTAGGCAAAACGTTCTACTCTACGCCTCATTTCTGCTTATGTTTTCTTGCTAACTCCATCAGTAGCCTTTAGAGTTTCTATATGATCACAATAATAGAAGAAATAAACAGATGATTAACATTCTAAACCTTTTTATCTGCCCGACGATCCAGGTAACTCTGCATCTCGTGAATTGTGGCACAACTGCAGCAAGATCTGAAAATTAAAAAAATCAAAAAAACGTCACCTTCAATTAGACTGTCATCAGGTCTCTATAGCCAGGATCAGTATCATTAGAAATCTTTCCTCACATTCCAAATAATACTCGCAATAGAACGACTATATATCATTGTTACAACTTTGATGCGCTGAATCAACGCGAACTGCAACATGTATAAAACAATTGGTACAAACACATAATCATTCAAATTTGAGCCGAAAAAATTTTTCGTTTTAGCATCCAGATAGCTTAATTCAAAACCAAAACTGCCCAAAAAAAAACATTAGACCTGCGAGTTTCGCGGGTGGCAATAAAAAATTGTAGTGTAAGTAACAAAAAGTCTAAAAATCATACTCACATGAACTAAAACAAAAAACATTTTAAGAATGATCCAAAAAATATGTAAAAGTTACAACGGTTCACCAAGTACGGAAGGAGTCAATTTGAATCTTGTTAGTGACATTGTTTATCCAACTTTTGTTACATTCAAAACCTTTCACCACTCTTGTAAGCCCATTTACTGAGGTTGGATACAATGCTGCTTTCCCATTACCTCTCGCTATCGACGCCAGGCTACTCTCTATCTCTCCAATACGCTGTTCATCACCTCAATGTTGCCTTGCATTGCAGCGGTGTGCAAAGTTGTGGTGCTTGATATATCCACCTTCATCGATAACTCGGTATGTGCTCCATCAACACTTCTAATATTTCTGTAATCCAAAAAAATATAGGTTAAAAACATTTTAATAATAAGAGCAAAAGTATCTTATTCAGAAATGTTTGCTTAAAAATAAAAAGATGAAGATAAGCAGTTCAATTCAAAAATTCAAACTACTTAAGATTGACAAAAGTAACTAACTAAGAGGTAACCAAATAGATTACCTAATACAAATAAGTAATGCCAGCATTGGAGTTTCAATACCAAATGGGTAAAAGTAATGGACCAAAGAATGATGCCAATGCCTACCAAGATCAGACCCACCCTCCCAACATATGGTGTGCTTTTCGTTCTTTTTGCTTCGAGCGCCCTTTCCCCTTCTCCGCAGTCAAGTTGTTGTCTTTCCTATGGCTTGGACCCTTCCGTGCCTCTGAATGCTAGCAAGAACATATACCTTTGAGACCCAACTCGATCAACTTAATGTATCCACCTGGCATCCTATCTGGCTCAGTTAAATCTATCTCAATCACACGAACTTTATAGTCATCATGTTGTAATCAGTTCAAGCAGAAACCTTTGGCATCCATCATCTGAATCGTTATACACTTTTTTGGGTCTGAAACATTATCAAGGTCAGAAACATATGAACTCCACGAATGCTACGAACTTTATAGTCATCCTGTGGTAATCCTTTCTGGTCAGAAACCTTTAACTCAAATGCTAATATATGAACTCCACAAAAACGAATAAAACATATAGCAAGCATAACTAAACAACATGTACATACATTCAACGTAATCGCCCCAATCGCAAACCTTCACCGCACATTGACAAACAAACTAAACAGTACCTACATGGCGACTAAATTTAGTTATCATCGTTACCAAAAATCGATTTCAAACATACCTACTAAACATATATTAACAATCTGCTTCGATCGTCACTAATTAACATACTTATAAAATAACTCAAAGCGTTCCACCAACAAATATTAGTTCGAGTTCGCAAGCAGTTAGCCTAAACTTCAACACTTAAGCTGTAACATACAACCTCACAAGAATACTACAATCTCAACACAAGACCTATCACTGTAAACCTGTAATGCATATGAAAAAAAGAAAACTGGCCATCTTTTATCTCCGAAGCTCTCTTCTAGCAACTCTCGCCCTCCATCCACTTTGTGTGGTAAATGACCTGCAAAAAAAGAATGTTTATAAAATAAATAAGAATGTAAATGACCTACGAACAACATGCACATCAAATCAGAAAAGAAAAAAAAATGCCGTGTGTCATAATAAGATGAATGAGTGATATTAGGGTTTTGGGAAAAAGAATCAGGTTTACGTATGTTTTTTTTAATAATGGATAATAATAATAATAATTTATTTTTATGCATAATCTATTCCTTAAATATAGCTTAATAATATCAATTATTTAAGCATGTCTTAATTAATTTGTATTGTAAATCACAAAAACTGGCTTGGTCTAGTGGTTGAAGCATTTATATGTGAATTAAATGACTCATGTTCGATTCTTGCAAAGGTCACTTTTTTAATAAATCCGAATTTTTGGAAGGAAAAATTTAATTAAAATTCGAAATTTCAAAAATATTTACGATGACATGGCACACACTACTGATGACATGGTGCTTAAAACTTGATGCTTACACGTATGTATTGTGATGACATGGCAGAAATTGAATTACATGGCAATGACTGGACAATGAGGTGGCAATACGCGTGTAACGCCTCCTGTTATATATAATGTAGAGATATATATATATATATATATATATATATATATATATATATATATATATATATATATATATATATATATACTTATTCACATATTCCCGAACACACCTCAAACCCTTCATCAACTTAACACTTTGATCATTTTATCCAAAAATTATCAAATGTATATTTTAATTATCGAAACGGTAATTAAAAGTTGTTAAGTATCTTATCATCGGGCCAATAGACGTTTACGTATTTTTGATATATTATAAATCTAAGTATATACGTATGAATATTTTTGTTCCAGAAACGAATTCCGCGAAATTTGGAAAATTTCAAAGGCGGCCCCCTTAATGATTAAGGGGACCGGCTTGTTATCGAGGGCGGTCCCCTTAATGTTTAAGGGGGCCGGCCATCTGACAATTCCAAATTCGTTTTCCTTCTTATTTCCATTCCCAAACACTCCATTCACTCATTTGTTCTTCCCCACTGCTACTGAGTACGAACCAAAACCCACAAAAACTTCAAAATCCCCCATCATATCACCAATCCGGGGTTATTTCGCAAGGGGCAAACATCAACCAAACATATAACAACATCTTTTGTAAGTTCTCCAACATGCATTTCATCACATTTCATTCGATTTGGTGTCTAATCAATAATCATTCATTTTATTAAAATTCATTTTAATTTGATTTTAAGAGTAATTGAAGCTAGAAGTTGAACTACCAAATGCTCCCCATAAGATTAGGATGATGTTTTGCAACTCAAAATTAGTATAACATATCATCTTGTCAAAATTATTAATCGCCCATAAACCCTAGTCGAATTTTATTTTTCATAAGTCACATTGTTGATATAACTCTTAAAAACATTTAAAACTTACTACATTACATTGTTTTAACGTTCTAAACAATCAAAGCATACTTTTCAAATTGTTGATTAAATGGTTCATGAAGACAACATGGGCGTTTGGTTCATGAACAAACCATAACTATATGAAGTTATTTGAAACATATAACTAGCTTATAAGTTTTGTTAATAATACTAGAATCAATAGAGGTCATCAAGATATATAATCAATATATATATTGATATTTTTAGGATATTGTTGTCTAGTTAAGGGAGCGTTTGGTTTATCTTTAAAATGATAATTTTGAAAACTAAAATTCGCATTTCAATCTTTTAAACAAGCTTGTGTTGTCTCAAACTCTTATGGAATGGGAGATATATAATCTAATATATATCTAGCCTTATTTCGAAATGAATTATGATATCATACTCTTCGATATTATATATTCTAGACGAGTTTAAAATAAAAATAAAAGGAACATCATGAAACTACTTCATTGAATATTTTTTTTGTGTCGAAGTAAAATTTCGTTCCACATATATTGCATATAATTATATATACATATATATAACATATGCATGATAGTAGTTTTTATATTAATTCTATTTTTGTTGTTATATTGTCTAGGTGAAAATGCCTAAGACCACGGTTGGTGATGTATCCAAAACCAAACAATACATTCCAAAAGTCTCTTCTACTCCTGGCATGTCTCCTTCAGTTGCATGTTTCTATCGTCCTATTGAAAATAGAAACATTCACGAAGGAAGAATTGTCGATCCATCTTTCTATGAATCTGATGACACCGAACGAATATTCTCTAATATTCGTTTTGAATGTCTTTTCCAAATCAACGAACCTATCATTCCTCGTTTTATCCTCGACTTTTATAGCCAAGTGACGGTGCAAACCGATCCCTATGGTAATCTCCTCATTTCCTTCATGATTCAAAATCAATTTATTACTCTTACTCTTGCTCAATTCGGACAAATTCTTAGAATTCCTTTCAACGGCCAAGCCGTTTTCTCAAATGAATGGGATCTTTCCACTCTTGAAATAAATCGTCCTCAGGATGGCCCCTACTATTCTGAGATTCCTAGTCCTGAAGACATTCGTCGAATGCTTGAACTAGAACGTCGTACGACTAGTCGAGTAATCAAGTCGAAGAATGTCGATATTCATGCTAATCAAATCCTCCTCAAAGAGCTAAGCCAAGATATGAAGAAGTGGGAAGAAATCATTCGAGAGAATGCGTTTGGTACTGGTGGTCACCGTGATCATGTCACGGCGAGCATTGCCCACATGCTTTATTGTGTTATTGCTGAAGAGCAATACAACTTGGCTTATCTTTTTATTCATCGAATCATGTCCGCCAAAAACACCACAAATGCCAATCTTCCTTACGGTATGTTTCTCACACGACTTTACCGTTATGTGATGGAACATTACCCACATCTTCAAAGAGACTACTACGTTCATATCCTTCCTACTTTGAACCAACTTACTCGTGTTCGTACTCGCCGTCCTCGTAGTGACAAAGGAAAATCTCGTGTTCCTTTGTACTCTAGGGGTCGTGGTTCTACATCTCATCGTGATGACGATGATGATGAGGAGGAAGACACCTCACGTGTTAGTACTCCATCCCCCACGACCTTTGTGGAAGATATTAACGTGTTTTATTTATTATTACTTGTTTCTTTTAGACATTTGTATGGTTTGCTATTTGCCCGATTTATTCGGAAATACTTGTGTTAATTTCTTGTGTTATTTAGAATGATGTTTAGACTTTAATTATTATCATACTTCTATATTAATGTTATGCCATGCTTCTTTTCAATATGGATTATAATATGTTTATTTGCATGCAAAATTTAATTATATATATATGTTTATATATCATCATTCCTAAAGTATGTACTCCTAATAGAGCTTGCTGGAAAAACACACTTGAAAAATGGCCAAATTCTGCAAATTTTGGGTTTCTGGTCGTCTGGGAAAACACCAGATGGGCGGCCCCCTTAATTCCCTAGGCGGTCCCCTTAATGATTAAGGGGACCGGCCATCTGGAACTGGGTTTACTGTATTCTTTTGCATCTTGTGAATCCTTTCTCTAGTTTCAGCTACCATTTCCCATTTTGACCCAACTGATTTTAGAATCTCTTTCAACCATTTCAAACATTTACCTAAATCACCCATCTCCATACTATAAATTCCCTCCATTATCACCATTCTTTATCTCATCATTCATCATATCATCATGACTCCTCCAAGCACCTCAAACTCCAAAACCTACAAGAAACAAAAACTTGTGGTCATTCCTCCAAAACAACTCTTCATTGACTTAACAAATGAAGACAACTTAACCCCATCACCTCCACCAAAATGCTCCTCTCCAAGTGCACCTAATGCACCATCCAAAACACCTTCCATTCATGGAACTTCCTCATCTTCCTTACCATCAACCTCATCAATTAATGACTACATCAATTCACACTTGTCACCACAAGTATCATCACCACTTCCCACACAAGAACCTATATCCACTCATCTTACAATTTCACTTTCACCAACAACACCACTTGATACTCAACCCTCATCTCCACAAATTACACAACCATACTTCGCCAATCCCATACCTTGGAGGATGCTTGAATCACATGGTGATACTTGTCTTTGTTGTATCAACAACCGAACCATCATCTTTGGCCTTAAAGATGAAATTCAATATATGTTTTCATATATTGAACATTTGCTTACCAACCCACCACCACCTCCAACTCCACCATACTCTCCTATAATTCCTCCACCACAATTCTCATCCACTCCTCCACCATCACCATCATGCTCTCCAAATTAAGCATTTGATATGCTTAATTAAATAAAAGTCTTTGCCACCCCTTTTGCTTGCAAGCTCTATGAAGTCCATGTACTTTTGCATGATGATTGATTAATTGGCTTATATATTTGCTATTATGTTGTTAGCTCTTGTACTTGTATTGTTATGTCTTGACACAACAATTGTTCTAATATGAATGCTTCTTTCTTTCCTTATTACATTATATTTGTGTGCATGTATATACTTGTGCTTCTAATATTTTTGTTTTGCAAGCATTCCATAGCTCGTTCTCTTGGTGCCCCCAAACGAGGGGGAGTACACATCAAGGGGGAGTTTCTACCCGTCAAAATTTTCACAAATGAAAACTTGTCGGCTAAACCTTTTTGATGTTACAAAAAGGGGGAGAAGTACATATAAACTCACTAAAATACTTGTTTAAAAACTAATTTTTGAGTTAATGAGTTTAAGTTTTGTAATCATCAAAAAGGGGGAGATTGTTGATATAAATAATGTTTGTGAATGTTATTAATATTTCTCAATAAACCTATGTTTTGATAATCACAAAACTTAAATCAAATTAAGTCAAGAATAAGACATAAACAAGTATTTGGTGACAAATATTTACTTCTACATCTTATATCACTTAAGGTATGCATAAACTTAGTAACTTATGCATTACATGATCAAAGGAAATTTTATATTAATACATAACATTATATAAAATGATTTTAACATTTTATATATATTTGTAAATCATTTTTGGTAAAGCTTTATTAAACCACAAAAATATGATTTCAAATTTCCAACCAAAAAGGGCAAATTTTATCCAGAGAATCTTTTCAAACGTTCAGGAGGGCGGCCCCCTTAATTTTACTAGGCGGCCCCCTTAATCATTAAGGGGACCGGCAACGCTCCCGAACAGTAAAATCTGGCCCTTTAAATACTGGATCATTTTGCACATTTTCCTTACCTTTTTGCACTATAAACTTTCTGATCCAATCCTCTTCTCTAGATCTAAAATCCTTTGATCATATATTTCATAAGTCTTTGTTTCCAAGTGATCCAAAGCTTCATCCATTCATGTGCAAGAAGAAGAACACTTCTCTACATTCATCTTATTGTAGTGGTGTTGTGTATTGCTAGTTTCATATAGTACTAGTGATACCTAATTGTTAAGGTGTTGTGTATACTTGTTGATTGTAGAATCTTGGTGTGTTGTAAACCAGTTTAGTAGTAGTGACTTAGTTGTGCATAGAAGAAGGTGTGAAGATTGACTAGGTGTGAAGACGGTGTGAAGTCTTGAAGAAGGTGTGAAGGTGTGATTAAGGTGTGAAGATCACGTGGTGTGATATTTGGTGTGAGATTGGTTCTAGCTACGATTAGAACTCGACATTTAGCTTAGTGTCGTTAACTTGTGTAAGCCAAGGTGTGTAAGGTTTCTCCACCATAAGGAGTTTGTTGACATAGTGAAGAAAACTCTCGAGTGTGGTACTCGGGGAGTGGAGTAGGGCAAGGAAGGTGTCCTTGTAGCCGAACCACTATAAATTCGCGTGTTGTGGTTTGATCTTTCTAACTCTATCTTTTCTTCATTATATTTCAATACTTTCAATATTAGTTTAGACTTGCTCATATTGGTTGCTACTTGAATTCACTTAAGATCGAATCGAAAGTTTTTATAACCAACAAAATATTTTGGAAATAAATTTAAAAAGGACGTAAAACTATTCAACCCCCCCCCCTTCTAGTTTTCCACACCTTTGTCTCTCGGTTTGATCTTTCCATCTCTCATTCTTTACTTGTTTACTTACTTGCATCTCGTACATTATTATTATTGTGTGTTGTGCATATATTGGTTTCACATAAATATCAAACTAGGTTTCATTCAAAACATTAATTATACATTAGTAAATTAAAGTATATACAATCATTAAAACATATATACACATATAAATACAAACTTATATTTAAGTAAGATATATGCAATTATAATTTCAATTCAACACTTTAAATAAGAAGTATTTATGTGACATATGTGAATTAATTTATATCTATACTTTAGCTTCAAAGGTTTTTACAAATTACCATCAATTCTTTGAAAGTAAACTTTTATTAAAACGAAAAAGACGCAAAACTATTCAACCCCCCTTCTAGTTTTCCACAAAACTGTTTTTAATAATTAATAATATGCCGTATGAGAAAAACTCATGTGTCGTATGACTTTTAGGGTTTTGAAAATTTTCGATTAAAAACATAATACGCCGTATCTAGAGGATTGATGCGTCGTACTCGAATTATTAAATAAGATACGTTGTATGAAAAATAAAAATGCAATACGCCGTATCTGTAAGAACGGATGCACCATATCGTTTAGATCAACAAATTACAGCAGATAGTAATAATGAAGAAAAATAGAAAAAAACGAAAAACAAACAAAAATACAGAAAACAGAAAATATGCAGAAAAATACAATTAATGCAATTAAACTAATACACAACAAAGTTAGCAAATAAAAACTAACAAATCAAAAACTAATAAAGTTAAAACTAAATTAAAACACTAACAGATATTCAAGTTTTAAACAATTCACTCCCCGGCAGCGGCGCCAAATACTTGATGCGTGCATATATCGTTGTAGGTATAGATTATAATTATCAAGTTTTAAATTTATATTTAGCCGACTTAACCTATAACACACACTAACGAGCAGTGTACCCTATCGATGTAACCAATTCGATGTTCGAAATAAAACTGGCCCTCATAAACACATTCATGAATTTCAAAGTGTTTGAGACATGTTTAAATATGGGGCTACTAAAACCGAAGCGGTAAGACTCATGATGTTCCCTTTATCTTTAATGGGAGAAGCTAAAACTTGGCTTGACGAACTCGACGAAGGAACAATTGAATTCTGGGATGAGCTTCGTACTGCTTTCATGTCACAACTCATAATTTCCGGTCGTTTTCCAAACCTCGACAATTTACTATTCACAAGTTACTATTCATCAATCACTATTCACCATTTTTGAGGTCAATTTGACATTCCGAGAAACATTCAGAAATTTTACTATTCACTTGACACTATTCATTTACGAGAGAAAACCACTATTCACATGCATTACTCATTTCATCGTAAACATAGTTTACGGGTATTCAAAAATTCGCGTAACCGTATTGGTTCAGGAGCGAATTCATGCATTATCATTGGGACACTTCATATAGACTAGAAATAGTCTGCATATCCTCATTATGGCACTCGCATACTATTCCACTCGTAGGATAACTAAATTAATACTTTTGGTATAAGTAACGATTTACGTATGTTTATTTTAAATAAACACTAATACGCGAACTATAAACGTGACTAGCATGTCCGACACTCCCGACTATTATCCCAATATATTTTTATACTCATTTTTATAATATAAAAATTATAATATTAATTTACCCGGTATTTTGGAAATTTATTTATTACGTATCGTATGTCTAATTTAATAACGACGGTTTTCACAAAAATTAAACAATAATCACCCGAACTCTCCATACTTTTACCCAACATATTTTTATAACTTTTACGACTTTATTATGCTCCGAATGACTTTGATAAAATTTATTTCTAACAAACCCGGTACCCGATTACACCTAAAATTAACCAAATACTACACAATATTACCACTAACTTTCTAATTAAATCACCCAACATCCCCCCCCCCCCTTTTCCCTCCTTTGTGAACCGCCCCCCCCCCCCCCCTCCTAGCCTCCTCATGTGCTTAAACACTCACCAACTAAATTTAATGCAAACCTAACATTTGTCTCTAAGTATATATTAAACCATTTCATCCCATTTTCTCACAATTATCATCCAAGTGCAAGTAAACTTTTTCTCTCATTTTCTCTCTTGTATGAATCGACCTAGGGTGATCAAGAAGCAAGAACAACAAATTTTTCCAAGATCTAGGTGTAAACTTGTTCACTTAGTCATCCTTGTTGGAGTTTTGAAATAGAAACTCAAGGATTAGTAGGTTTTTCATCATCTAAACTCCCTAAACCTTCAAGTAAGTTAACAAACTCATTTTTATAATTTTTTACAAGTTATTACTATGATTATATACTTTTCTTACAAGAACTCATGCATATAATGGCTTATACCACTTTATTTTATAAACTTTTAACTTTTGAACCTTAGTAAGTGATTATTGTTAGATCTTTGTTAGATCTACTTGGTTATGATGTTTAGGAACCCATGACACCCTAAGAAGGTGTATGGTAGGATTAGACTAGTTTTGTGGTGATTGAAAGTGGTTTGGTTGAAGTTGGAACAAGTTTGAAACTAGGAAAATGGTTTTTGAAACTACATATAGACCTACTGTCCCTATTTTTATTTCGTGGGAAAATCAGTAGATGGTGGTTAGGTTTTGACCAAAGATTTAGAAAATACTTTCAAAAACGAAACTTTAGGCGAAAGAACGGATTAAAACGAGTTTATAACGAAGGAGATATGATTTTTGTAAATTTAACGACGAGAACTATTTTTCTAAAAACTGCATGCTGTTTGGCAGTTTTCGACGGGTAAAAAGAGGTGTTAAACGTAACCTAGAGGAGCCGAGTTATCAAAAATATATTAGTAGATACAAAAACGAATCCGTGGACATAAAGAACAAGGAAAATGAGCTTAAAACGACCAAGTTATACCCGTTTTAACATCGTCAAACTATATATATATATATATATATATATATATATATATATATATATATATATATATATATATGGACACAAATAAAAATAATAACTTACGCGCTAAACGGTATATTTTCTAGAAATGTTACTAAGGACTATTTTCTTATCAAATGAATACGTATGACCCAAGAGAATATTTATACGACTTTACGACGTTATTTCAAGGTTTTCGATACAAGGAATTTAACGCTAACATTTTCATACGAGATAATACGACAAGTTATATACTTCTATATATGAACTTATTTTTCCTAAGTATGGAAACTATTTTACTATGACGATAACTAGTATTTCCAAATTACGAGTGGTATGGGTATCATGTGCATGTGCATTCATTACATCACGGCATGATCTAAATTAGATCACGATTATTCATTTAGGTTGCAGCTAGTGTTCGCGCCTCATTGTCCCGACTACTTTACCATCATTGTACCATCTTTGTACTATCACTCCAGGTGAGTCTTCATAGCGCCGTTTTAATTACTTATTTGATTTTAAATCCCACGGGGGAGAATACATTGCACAATTATTTTTGTACATGCCCAAGTATTACAAATTCCATACATTGCTTAAGTTGCCTTATTACCATGTCTTGACAAGTCCCCTTTATTATCATGGACCGTTAGTTTTAGTACTAAGCGAGAGTGAGTGGATAGATCTATCGAGGGTGACGCCTCCATTCGTGTTTGGGTTGCTCCAACGGGACGAATGCATTTCATGTCTTATCATAATTGAGTGTCTGGTAAACACTCTGGTGGGGCCATTACAAAGTCTAGCTTCGGGGTCATGAGCTTAAGAGCCAATGTAGCTTTTTTTTGACATTTTTGTCGGTTTACTTTATACTTGTGGCTTATGTACATACGATTTACTTATAAACCTATGATTATTCACCAACTTTATGTTGACCGTTTTTCGCAATGTATTTCTCAGGTTATTAAGGTAGCTTATATTGCATACATTTGGACCTTCATGGAGTCGCGGAGTCGACGCGTCTCACCATATTTTCTGCACTTATGAAACGTTTGATCTTGTTGAACTTATTTTAACTATATTGGTAAACTCTTTTGGGGACCTAAGCTTTGTAAACTCTGAATGTTTTAATGATCAAACGCTGTATTTTCTAAACGACACTTTAGGTCGTTCAATATAACTGTAATTATGGTGCTATGACAGTCACCCCCAGGTATTCCATTCCGCTGCCATTCAGGTATTTTGGGGGTGTGACAGATTGGCATCAGAGCTAAGGTTATAGCAAACTAGGATGTATCTTGGACCCTAGACTATAACCACATCATCATAGCATCTCATCATTTCATCACAGGTGCATATTCACTATACATGTTGTTTTACGCACACACTATTCGAGTTATTCATACCTATACTCATATATATATGATTGTATTGACCTGGTTCACAAGTGACATGTCTTCAGATACCCACGCTGTTATCCTTTCGTCGGATTCCGACATTGAAGATGCCTTGTCACCTTCCACTACCATTATACCACCAGCTGTACTCACACCACCATTAGCACTATTGAATTGTCATAAGAGCAAGGTTCTCATTCAGCCTATACATAGAATGCCGTTTGGTAGAGTATTCAGACTTAATTTTAATGGACTTATTAGGATGCTTATTACAAGGGAGATAGCATGTTTTCTTTCCTTCACTAGTAGGACGCTTACTACTTAGGTACTACCACCACCGTTGGTTACTTATTACACTATTGGTCGTCCCATAGTGCGTACTTCAGCTTTACCTCTTAGATGTCGCGAGATAGCGCGAAAGAGGGTAGTATCCCATTCACTATTATCACCATTATCTCCTAACTCATCACTGGGATTTCATCGTCATCAATGTTATTCTCATCCTTTAGAATACCACCATTGTCAGTTTCCTTTCCCATTTTCACTTGCCATGAATTAGATAACGCCTTGTGGATAATACCAAGAATTACGGACTCAACAGGAACATCCGCCGATTCCTCAGGATTAGTTTGGAACCTACACTATCTAGGACTTGATCGATGCACAACTACAGATACCACTTCAGGACTATCTCGACCTTATGATGCCATAAACCTGATTTCACCTAGAAGGACTACAGGAAATCTTTAAACTAGACTTATATCTTTGCTAGCTTTTACTATTATCCTAACCACGGGAAGTGTGACATAGTTAAAGAAACTTGTAGTATTTTGATTGTTGTACAAACGGAATCATCAAGTATTGACTCTCCTATAGGGGAATAGTTGTGCTATATATATGATATTGGTCCATATTGACCGAAACTTTCATGTATTATATTCATGTGTTATGAATATGATGATTGTTATTACCTATAGATTCTCATGGACTCTTATGATTTGATGGAAATAGATTTAAGCAAACAACTCCAAGCATGACGCAAACTACTGTTGGACAATCCATTGCCAGGAACGTAACTACCGCCCTCACCAAGGAACTTACTCACGTGGAATTTATGGGTTGTAATCCCTCCTCCTTTAGCGGAAATGTAGACACAAAGGAATTTCTCAAATGGTTCGAAGAATTAGAAACAATCTTTCAAAGTGGTGACTGCCGTAAGGAAGACAAAGTTAAGTTCGCCACTTGCACTTTTCAGAAGCATGCCCAGAAATGGTGGACTAAGTATGTCCAGGTAGTAGGAGTTGATGCTGCTTACTCACACTCTTGGGAGAAACTAAAAAGGATGATGAGTTTGAAGTTCTGTGTGAAAAGCGAATTACAAGCAATTGAACAGGAAACACTAAACCTTACCATGGTAGGAGATGATGTTGTTAAGTATACTGCTTCTTTTTATGATTTCGCTCGACTAGGCTCTGCAATGGATGAACCAGAAAGCAAGAAACTTGAAAGGTACGTCGGAGGACTTTCTCCTGAAATTCGTATGTTGGTCAACTCATTGGAACCCGATACCATGCCTAAAGCTATCAGGATGGCGATCGAAGCAAAGGAACGCGTAGCTCACCCCAAGATCTTAGGAAGAAAAAGTGACAATAAAAGGAAGTGGGATAACAATCGAGGTGAGAATGCCACACAAGGACCACACAAGAGACAAGGAGTTGCTAAACCTAATGCTACAGGTCTAAAGGAAAATAATGATTACCTTGGTATTTTACCTAAGTGTGAAGGGTGCCAACATCATCATAATCCAGGACGTTGCCCGGAACCATGTGGCAACTGTAAGAAGATCGGATACAAAGCCAAGTATTGCAAGGCTCCCACCCTCGCAATGCATCAGAAACTCACGGTAATCTGCCATGAATGTGGAGTAGTGGGACACTTCAAGAGTGAATGCCCGGTGTTGAGAGACTGGAACTGGAGGAGGCAGTTCATGTTTTAAAACCATAGTTCGAGCCCTCTAGGGTTGTACTTTCTTTTGGTACTTTCCATAAGTACGTTGATGTAACCTAGTTATATTAAGCACTTTCCTACCTAATGTAATGACTATCTTTGTTATCTCTGTGATAATCGTAACCTTCGTTTATTCCATTTCCTATTGCAATTGTGCAATTTTTAATCGTTTCGCATCATTATACCATTGTCTTATTTAGGGAATAGGCCGATTTAGTATTTGACGGATTAGTAGATTATTACCATTCCATAGTATTTACCCATGTATCCAATAAACCATTCCACGAGTTTTATTTCAAACTATTTTACTACCTTATGGGGAAATTGTTTTTACCGAATTTCTAAAATAAGCCGTTTTGTTACCGTACTATAAACTGATTTTTCCGATATTACACCAAATATTTACTATTATTACGCGAAACAATTTTTATATTACTTTGAAAGGAAATATTTAGTATACCATTTTTAATAACAACGCGTTGAACACCATCTAAAGCTTTTGAGAAAAATAATATTATTTTGACTAAATCAAGCATCGCATCATTAGTCCTCAACTATACATAGCCTGATCACCTATGTATAATTCAGGAAGGATTATGCCATGAAGGAAATAGTTACTTTTTAAAGTATTGCTAATAACAATCTTCATTTAAAAGCGTTTTAGACAAGTAAACTCTTTTATAAGTGTCTTTTTCTGACAAACTCTCCCTGGATACTTACCTCACCTGTCACCCACTTAGCCATTAAGTTGGATTGTTCCATTGACTTCTCTAGGAGAGACTTTCCATATCAATTACAAGTAGGATTCCTCGATACCAGAAAAGCAAGGAAAGGATTTCAGAACTACTAACCAGGACTAGAAGTATATAGCAAGAAAAATTCATAACTCAACAGCAATCCTAAGATACCACGAGACCATCCGACTCACCATCTCTGACCTAGTTATCCAATTTATTATTCAAAGGTACTAGCTAGACTGAGCTATAAGATCAAACACTTGGTGAAGGTATGCTAAGCAACACTATAGAAATGAACCAAGCCTTCTAACCGATACTGTAGAGTGTTTTGAATTAACATGGTCTCATCCATACACAAACTTCCCTGTAATGAGTTTCCACCGAGGATAATTGATTGAGTTAAGGATATCGATATAGACTCCCTTAAGGCATTGTGTTCTCAGGAAATTCTAGATAACCTCACCTATACATCAAGAGAGGCATCAGACTCAAGAATATCTCCCCAGCTACATGTGAAGACTATACGGAAATTCATCGACAAAGTATCAATTGAAACCCTCATATTGCCAACATGATGACAATTACAACGATAAACCATTTCAGGACTTAAGTTGGTTGAATACCTAGGCT
Organism: Artemisia argyi; assembly: GCA_030686995.1. Classification (NCBI taxonomy): domain Eukaryota; kingdom Viridiplantae; phylum Streptophyta; class Magnoliopsida; order Asterales; family Asteraceae; genus Artemisia; species Artemisia argyi. The sequence continues at coordinate 132,912,886 of CM060692.1, forward strand.
TGTAGTTTTGCCCGATAACCACCAATAGACATCATCCAAATATCAGAAACCGAACGTTAGACATCTATACATTTATGCGAGCATTTCCTAGCCTACCATTTTATCCTTGTTAGTGTTTTCACTTTTAAATAAAGTTGATTTAAAATTTGTGTTTATACAAAACACATATCTGTAGAAGGAAATTTTTGAATTGCCTATTTTGAATAAATACGATCCTTTTTAGTCAATATTTAGCAAAACCATTGTACAATGGGGAAATATATAAACATCACACTTTCGTAAACAGTCCTATTCACAACCTATTTGAAAACCGCGTCACATTTCCTAACTATTGAATTTTGAATCATCAAGAAAGATATTATTTAGTAAACCATTTGCTCCATTTTCTAAATTCGTTTATTCAGAAAAAGATTTCGACTAAAAACTCAAAAATCGCGAGATCAATTTTGAAAACCAATCACCATACTACATCGCTTATGCATTTAGCGCTTTGTGACTTGACAATAAGGAATATTAGAATATGTGATGAAGGAAACTAGGAAGAACACCATAGAACGATTACAAACGTCAGTAATGGAAACCAAGCACAGTAGGCAAAGAATGACACATGTCTTAGCAATCCATTAGACCAAAACACAAGAAATCAAAGTTTGTTACCCATAGTCTATCCCCTTTATATGACGCTGAGTTCGAAAGACGTAACGTGGAGGAATTAGTCACAAGATTTATTGTACCTATTTCAATTGTTCCTGATAAAGGTAATCGAATCACCTTAGACTTCTAACAATCATTTTAAGATTTCATTCGGAACCCCATTTAGATGTAAACACCGCCTATTATCCTCAGACCAATGGTCAGAACAAGAGAACGATTCAAACATAGGAAAGTTGTGCTCAAAGAGTGGGCGATTGACTCTAGAAATGGTTGGACTAACCATTTGCCATAAATCAGATTCGTTTGCAACGATAGTTATCGCACGAGCATAGAGACTACACTATTTGAGGCACTTTATGGTCGAAGTACTAATTACTCATTTACAGACCGAAATTGGAAAGTTAAATTCACTGGTCTAGAACTAAACCATGGAACAACAAAGGAAATTTCACAAGTCAAGAACCAGTTGCAAGCGACGAGAAACTGGTAGGAGTTAGGTTAGTACATGACGCACATCATACGGATTGGGTATCCTTGAACAACAAACTAACTAGATTCACGTGAAAGAACGAACTAAATTAAAAGCTCTGCCTTGGAGAGGCATGATACGATTTTAGTAACACGAAGGATTTAACCTTTAGTATATTGGACCATTTAAGATTCATTTTAGCATCGACCAACTGACATATAAGATTGGAGTTCTGACATAGTTCAACAACATATATTACCCATATTACATTATAAACCTGAAGAAGCACTGATCATCTATTGACGAACCAAACTCGGAAAAAGCCAAACTCACTATTCCAGTAGGCATTCATGAAATAACCAGAAATTTCCTACAAGTCAAGAATCAATTACAAATTCTATAAGTTGTAAACCATTAAAACTTCAAGTTGGTAGACAGATCATGTTGAAAGTTCTGCCTAGGAAAGGCATGATATCATTCAAAAAACTGGGAAAGTTAAACCCGATATACACTGGACCACGTAATATTTCAGACAAAGAAGGCCTAGTGGCCGTCAGACTTGAGCCTTGTTAGAGAACAACCGGATTACACAACTATGTTTCACCTATTCAAATCCAGGAAATGACCTGCGGACTAGTCACTCATAATCCCATTTGGAAAGGAATCCAACCCAAAGACAAACGTAAACTTGGTAAGAGAACCAGTAGAAAGCATGGACCGTAAGGTCGAACGGTTGAAGCAAAGTCGGATTCCTATCGTGAAAGTTCGCTGGAATCCTTGAAGAGATCCCGAATTTACTTGGGAACGGGGAGACCAAATGCAACTCAAGTATCCACGTCTTTTTACCAAACATACTTCAGAGACCAACCAAAACTGAACTTCGGGACGAAGTTCCTGTTAGAAGGGAAGACTGTCACAACTCGTAATTTCCGGTCGTTTTCCAAACCTCGACAATTTACTATTCACAAGTTACTATTCATCATTTACTATTCATCGATCACTATTCACCGTTTTTGAGGTCAATTTGACATTCCGAGAAACATTCAGAAATTTTACTATTCACTTGACACTATTCATTTCCGAGAGAAAACCACTATTCACGTGCATTACTCATTTCATCGTAAACATAGTTTACGGGTATTCAAAAATTCGCGTAACCGTATTTGTTCAGGAGCGAATTCATGCATTATCATTGGGACACTTCATATAGACTAGAAATAGTCTGCATATCCTCATTATGGCACTCGCATACTATTCCACTCGTAGGATAACTAAATTAATACTTTTGGTATAAGTAACGATTTACGTATGTTTATTTTAAATAAACACTAATACGCGAACTATAAACGTGACTAGCATGTCCGACACTCCCGACTATTATCCCAATATATTTTTATACTCATTTTTATAATATAAAAATTATAATATTAATTTACCCGGTATTTTGGAAATTTATTTATTACGTATCGTACGTCTAATTTAATAACGACGGTTTTCACAAAAATTAAACAATAATCACCCGAACTCTCCATACTTGTACCCAACATATTTTTACAACTTTTACGACTTTATTATGTTCCGAATGACTTTGATAAAATTTATTTCTAACAAACCCGGTACCCGATTACACCTAAAATTAACCAAATACTACACAATATTACCACTAACTTTCTAATTAAATCACCCAACATCCCCCCCCCCCTTTTTCCCTCCTTTGTGAACCGCCCCCCCCCCCCCCCCCCCCTCCTAGCCTCCTCATGTGCTTAAACACTCACCAACCAAATTTAATGCAAACCTAACATTTGTCTCTAAGTATATATTAAACCATTTCATCCCATTTTCTCACAATTATCATCCAAGTGCAAGTAAACTTTTTCTCTCATTTTCTCTCTTGTATGAATCGACCTAGGGTGATCAAGAAGCAAGAACAACAAATTTTTCCAAGATCTAGGTGTAAACTTGTTCACTTAGTCATCCTTGTTGGAGTTTTGAAATAGAAACTCAAGGATTAGTAGGTTTTTCATCATCTAAACTCCCTAAACCTTCAAGTAAGTTAACAAACTCATTTTTATAATTTTTTACAAGTTATTACTATGATTATATACTTTTCTTACAAGAACTCATGCATATAATGGCTTATACCACTTTATTTTATAAACTTTTAACTTTTGAACCTTAGTAAGTGATTATTGTTAGATCTTTGTTAGATCTACTTGGTTATGATGATTAGGAACCCATGACACCCTAAGAAGGTGTATGGTAGGATTAGACTAGTTTTGTGGTGATTGAAAGTGGTTTGGTTGAAGTTGGAACAAGTTTGAAACTAGGAAAATGGTTTTTGAAACTACATATAGACCTACTGTCCCTATTTTTATTTCGTGGGAAAATCAGTAGATGGTGGTTAGGTTTTGACCAAAGATTTAGAAAATACTTTCAAAAACGAAACTTTAGGCGAAAGAACGGATTAAAACGAGTTTATAACGAAGGAGATATGATTTTTGTAAATTTAACGACGAGAACTATTTTTCTAAAAACTGCATGCTGTTTGGCAGTTTTCGACGGGTAAAAAGAGGTGTTAAACGTAACCTAGAGGAGCCGAGTTATCAAAAATATATTAGTAGATACAAAAACGAATCCGTGGACATAAAGAACAAGGAAAATGAGCTTAAAACGACCAAGTTATACCCGTTTTAACATCGTCAAACTATATATATATATATATATATATATATATATATATATATATATATATATATATATATATATATATATATATATATATATATATATATATATGGACACAAATAAAAATAATAACTTACGCGCTAAACGGTATATTTTCTAGAAATGTTACTAAGGACTATTTTCTTATCAAATGAATACGTATGACCCAAGAGAATATTTATACGACTTTACGACGTTATTTCAAGGTTTTCGATACAAGGAATTTAACGCTAACATTTTCATACGAGATAATACGACAAGTTATATACTTCTATATATGAACTTATTTTTCCTAAGTATGAAAACTATTTTACTATGACGATAACTAGTATTTCCAAATTACGAGTGGTATGGGTATCATGTGCATGTGCATTCATTACATCACGGCATGATCTAAATTAGATCACGATTATTCATTTGGGTTGCGGCTAGTGTTCGCGCCTCATTGTCCCGACTACTTTACCATCATTGTACCATCTTTGTACTATCACTCCAGGTGAGTCTTCATAGCCCCGTTTTAATTACTTATTTGATTTTAAATCCCACGGGGGAGAATACATTGCACAATTATTTTTGTACATGCCCAAGTATTACAAATTCCATACATTGATTAAGTTGCCTTATTACCATGTCTTAACAAGTCCCCTTTATTATCATGGACCGTTAATTTTAGTACTAAGCGAGAGTGAGTGGATAGATCTATCGAGGGTGACGCCTCCATTCGTGTTTGGGTTGCTCCAACGGGACGAATGCATTTCATGTCTTATCATAATTGAGTGTCTGGTAAACACTCTGGTGGGGCCATTACAAAGTCTAGCTTCGGGGTCATGAGCTTAAGAGCCAATGTAGCTTTTTTTGACATTTTTGTCGGTTTACTTTATACTTGTGGCTTATGTACATACGATTTACTTATAAACCTATGATTATTCACCAACTTTATGTTGACCGTTTTTCGCAATGTATTTCTCAGGTTATTAAGGTAGCTTATATTGCATACATTTGGACCTTCATGGAGTCGCGGAGTCGACGCATCTCACCATATTTTCTGCACTTATGAAACGTTTGATCTTGTTGAACTTATTTTAACTATATTGGTAAACTCTTTTGGGGACCTAAGCTTTGTAAACTCTGAATGTTTTAATGATCAAACGCTGTATTTTTTAAACGACACTTTAGGTCGTTCAATATAACTGTAATTATGGTGCTATGACAGTCACCCCCAGGTATTCCATTCCGCTGCCATTCAGGTATTTTGGGGGTGTGACATTTCATTAGTAGATTTTTTTCCACCAGCTCTATTCAATAAACTTCTCGGAGAAATCCGGGGATTCTCACAACGTGAATGCGAAAATCTCACCGAAGCATGGCTTTGAATGAAAGAACTGCTAAGAAACTGTCATGGGCACGGTTTGACAAAAGGCAATATAATCAAAATCTTTTACCACGATCTTGATGAAATAACTCAAGAAGCTTTAACCGATGTGGCCGGTGGTATCTTTCTTTATAAAACACCAAATCAAGCTTATCAACTTCTCGAAGACAAAGTCTTCCTTAAACTCGATTGGGCTAAAGATCAAAAACCAAGAACCTCTCTTCGTAAAACTGTTGCTTTCGCCGATGAAGGCAGTAGTAATTCCGATACTGACAAAATTGTGGCAAGAATCGATGCCATGGCAATCAAAATGGATGCTCAGTATAAAGAAATAAAAAAACAACGTGAAATTTTTAATCATTGTGGCAGAAACCATCCAACTGCAAATTGCAGTGATGATGACACACCTATGTCATGCGAAGAAGAAGCCAAATTTATGAATACATTTAGGCGTACTTGTTACTATGAGAACTATCGTGAACGATGGAGACCTAATACAAAAGCTGAATACAATCAAGAAGTTTTCAAATGAACAAATAATAATGAAAGACCAGATGTTCAAACACAACTGGATGAATTTATTAAATCTCAAAAATCTACAAACCTTTTTGTAAAAGAAACATTCATGGATCTCAAAGACAAACTTGAATCCTCAACCAAAAATACTCAAGCCTCAATTCAGAATTTGAAAGCTAAATTCGACAGATTTACTGACAAGTAATCAGGCCGAGCTTCTGGATCTCTTCCTAGTAACACTCAGCCAAATCCTAAGAATAGTAAACCTTATCAACCACCACAAGCTTGACATGAGCATGTAAATGCCATTACAACAAGAAATGGTACTTCATATGACCCACCAATTGATCCCAGTCAAACTCAACCTACTATTGAAGTTTTCACTGATGATGAAGAAGAGGATGAGCCTGTAACCCATAAGAAAACCAAAACACCTGAAACACCTGTCCTTAGACCTTATAAACCAAGAATTCCATATCCTCAATACTTAAGAAAAGAAAAAAATGGAATCCCAATATGAAAAATTTCTCGACATAATTCGAGCCGTTCGAATTAATGTTTCCATTGTTGACGTTTTAGCCAGAATGCCCAACTAAGGGATATTTCTCAAAGAACTTGTTAGTAACAAAAGTAAACTCGGACAAATTTCTGAAACCTTCCTAAATGAAGAATGTTCAGCAATTGTTCAAACAAACTTCCACCAAAACTCGGAGACCCTAAAAGTTTTCTAATTACTTGTACTTTCAGTAAAACATTCTCGTGCAATGCTTTAGCCGATCTTGGTGCTAGCATTAATCTGATGCCATATTCTCTCTATGCTAAATTATCTATAGAAACATTTAAACCGACTAAAATGAGTGTGAGATTAGCAGACTGATCTTTCCAATATCCTGTTGGGATCGCAGAAAATATGTTAGTCGAAGTTGAAAAATTTACCTTTCCGGTAGATTTTGTTATCTTAGAAATGGAAGAAGATAGTAAAGTTCCTTTAATCTTAGGAAGACCTTTTCTACATATAGCCGATGTAATGATCCGAGTAAAACAAAAACAACTCAATTTAGGACTTGGAAAAGAAGGAATGATTTTCTCAATTGATGAGGCTATGAAATACTCTTACTCTAATGATGATACCTGCTGTAGAATTGATGTTATCGATGAAATCCTTGAGGAAGATTTTGATGAATTTTTAAACGAATTCAATCAATTACTCTATTTTGTCGACGGAACAATCCTTGAGACGAAGTCTTTGCTGAATATGATCAATTCATGGCTATGACTATCGAGGATAATAATGAAAGTTCTGATAATAAAGAAGAAGAAACCACATTCGAAAAAATAGTATTCGATACTGAACACAAAGTTAGAAAATCTCTTGAAGAACCACCTACCGATCTCATTCTTAAACCTTTACCACAACACTTAGAATACGCTTTCTTAAATGAAAAGTCATTACTCCCAATTATAATCTCATCTAAACTTTCAGAGAGAAAGAAAATACGACTGGTCTCGGTTCTAAAGAAACACAAAAGAGCTTTTGCTTGAAAACCAAGTGATATACCTGGAATCTGTCCATCTTTCTGTAAACACAAAATCCAGTTGTTGGATGATAAGAAACCAGTTGTCTAAAAGAAAAGGAGACTCAATCCAAATATGAAAGAAATTGTTAAAAATGAAGTAGTTAAACTTATTGACTCAGGAATTATATACCCAATTGTAGATAGCCCATGCGTAAGTCCTATTTATTGTGTACCTAAAAGGGGGGTATCACAGTAGTAATAAATGAGAATGACGAACTTGTCCCAACTAGAACTATAACTGGTTGGAGAGTATGTATTGACTATAGAAAACTGAATGAAGCAACCGCAAAAGATTATTTTCCTCTCCCATTCATGGACCAAATGTTAGAACGATTAGCCGGAAATGAATACTTCTATTTTCTGGACGGATTTTCTGGTTATTCCCAAATACCGATCGATCCAATGCATCAAGAAAAAACAACGTTTACTTGTCCTTTCGGAACTTACGTTTATCGACGTATGCCCTTTGGTTTATGTAACGCACCTGCTACTTTTCAGAGGTGCATGATAGCAATTTTTCATGATATGATTGAAGAATCCGTGGAAGTTTTCATGGATGATTTTTTCTGTCTTTGGAAATTCTTTTGATAAATGCCTAAATAATTTAGACAAAATGCTTCAATGTTGCGAAGATGAAAATCTTGTTCTAAATTGGGAAAAGTGCCACTTCATGATCAAAGAAGGAATTGTGCTCGGACATAAAGTGTCAGGAGCCGGACTTGAAGTACACAAAGCAAAAATTGACGTGATCACCTCCTATTAATGTGAAAGGCATTAGAAGTTTTTTAGGACATGCCGGATTCTATCAACGATTCATTAAAGATTTTTCAAAAATTGCTCGTCCATTAACCAAACTGCTCAAAAAAGACACCACATTTGAATTTGATGACGAATGTCACAAAGCCTTCGAAACTCTTAAAGAAAATCTCACATGCACACTGATGAGTGCTAAAACACTCATCATTTTTGGTCAAATCTGAACCGCAAAACATACAAAAACACTCAAATATGCATCAAATTACTGAAAATATTTCAAAATTGTGTTTTATATGTTTTAGATGCAAAATGAGTAAAAACAGATGAAAAATGTAAAAAGTTTGCATAATTGGCAGTTTCAGTCCTCTAACTTTCAAAAATTAGCAAAAATAGTCCCTGAGCACTTATTTTAAAAGAAAAGTCACCAAAGGTCCTTTTGAAATCATAAGTTGTCATATTTAGTCCTTTGGTGAAAAATCTCAAAAGTTTTAGAAATTTGCAATTTAGTCCCTGGAGTTTCAAATTTTGGCAAGATTGGTCCCTAGTGGAATTTTTGGAAGAAAAATCAATTTTGGTCTTGTGGTTACTTATTTTGGCAAGTTTAGTCCTTGGATTGAAAGTTTGGTGAAATTGCAAGTTTAGTCCTTGGACTTTTCAAAAATGACAATTTTGGTCCCCGGGTATTTCATTGTGGAAAATAAACATTAAACGACCTTGTACTATTCATTTATGTCATGTTTAACCCTTGTGGCTACTTTTGGAAAGTTACATTTTCAGCCCCTCAACTTTCGGATAATTACAAATTGGTCCTTGTGAAATTGTAACTACAAATGGACCCTTGGTTTTATTTATACAAACCAAATACCAAATACCAAATCCAAAGCCCACCCAGCCAATTCCAAGGCCCATTCCCATAGCCCAAATCCCTAACCCGTTTTAATATTACCACCAGTCAAAGCCAGGGTCAAACACCACCACTGTTCACCCATCTTCCCTCCCACCTTTCCAGCTCCATGTCCCCCCTCCTCCATGATACTTTCACCATTTTCTCACCAACACCACTTCACCCCTTGATACATTCCCCCTCCTCATTAAATGCCCCCAACCTCCTCACCAAACCCCACTAAACCTGCCAATTGCAAGTTTCCCGCCAAAAATCAATCAAACGGCTCAGATCAAACATAAGCCATCCAATGGCCAGGATTAAAGTGGGAAAGAGAGCATGATACTCCAGGACCTATATATTTGAATAAAAACAAAGAAAAGAGTAGTAGTTAAGGTAGAATAAATTAGAGTAGTTTTTTTTAATGTCGATTTAGCTTAATAATCTATTTTTTTTGTAATTCTTAGTTTGAAAGCTTTGTATTTACCATTATCAGTGTATTGAAAACTTATTACATCCTTTAATTTCAAAGTTTTAGTTTTCAGTTTCAAGTTTGTATTTTTTAATCCAAAATTCCAAATTGTTGTTGAGGTGTTATAAGTTGGTGTTTCTTGTTAGTTGGAGCTCACTTAAGCTTAATTATAAGCTTTTTGAAGCATTCCAAGCATTTGAAACAGATTCAGTTTAGAAACATAAAAATGTTCAAAATTCAAAATAAATAGAGAAAAATTTAAAAATCAGTGTAGAAGAGGAAAGAAGCAAGGAGTGTTGCTGATTTTGGATGTTCATGGGATTAGTAACCTCAGGGGAGGTGTAGGAGTTGTTATTTTTTCTTGGTATCTTAATACTTGCTTAGAATTACTTGTAAGTCCCTATTTCAACTTCATACTTGTTACTGTAGCAATGATTATTGGTTCTTAATTTTAATTATTGGTGCTTACTTGATGTTGTTCTGTGGTTATAACCTTGTTTTAAGCCAGTGGTTGTTCAAATAAATTTCATTTTGCTCATTTGTTTACTTAACTGCCATTCCTTAGCATTTTATATGATAGTGTTCAATTATGTTCTAGCCTAGCATATTTGTGATTTAACAGGTTCATTACATCCTTACCTTACTGTGTGCATCAATGTTTAGGTCTAAATTAAGCATATGTTTTGAATCATCATAACAGACCCATCATAAGGGAGTGTTTGGCTCAGGGTAATTCCCTGAGTTGGAGGGTGATTTTGTTAGTACTTGTGGTTGAGTCAACTCTAACTAGGTCTTAATAGGTTGTTAAAACCATAACCTTAAGCCCTTACACCCCACAAGTCAAAATCATAAAAAAATCCCCCTCACAGTTAACTGTGAGAGGTTTGGGACCTCAAATCCATTACATTAGCTACAATGTTTGTTAATTTAGTGTAATCTAGTTTAAATATAGTTTATAACTTCATTTATAATCAGTAAAATGTGATCAAAGTTCAAGATAGTCAAATTAGTAGTTCATGTAAAAAGTCAAACTTGCACTCCTAGGTAGAAAACCCAAAATTTCAAGGATTTATTGTGAATTTTGCAGTTGGATTCAACCCTTGTGCTTTTTAGGATAAGCAGTCCCCCACCTCATCTTTGAGATCCCACATTCCTTTTATTTTTGCCATTTTTCCTCTGGACCCCACAAGTCAAGAAACCTACCTGCAGGGAAAGGGAGTCCCCTGTGCACAGCAGACCTCCACCATCACCACCACTTTGGTGGTGGTGATGGCCACCACAGTGGGTCCCACAAGCCACAATTAGGTTCTTTCAACCCCCCTCCTGGCACCCTTCAAGGATTGATCAATCCTTTGAGCTTAACCTTTGTGGACCCCACTTGAATCCACCCTCCTTTTCTGTCCCATTTTCAGTTTTGAAACAAGAATCCAAGTGCTTAATTAGTGCTTATTTTCTTATTCTGTGAACTTATTTGTGATATTCTTGCTTAAACATGTCCAACACACTTAATTGAACCAGAATTCACCTTTGTGGACCCCACATAAGTCCATTTGAGCTTATTTCTTGTTTTGGTCAACCAAAGTCAACTATCTAAGCTATTAAGCTTATTCTGGCTTATTGTTAAGTTATAAAAAAGTTGTTTTTACAAAAGTTGTTTGTTTTTAGGTGTAAATTAGTTTTCAAAAAGAAAAATCCAGAAAAAACAAATTTAATTATAAGTGATAGTTTCTATTTAATGTAATTTAAATTTTAATTTTCCTTTTTAGATTTTTTTAAGCACTTAGTATTTTTATATTTTTCTTAAATTCCTTTTATGTTAAAGTATTTTCAGTAATTTTTTCAGATTTTTATTTTGTCATTTAGTATTTATTAGATTTAATATTAGTTTTATTAATTATTAATTAATATTAAGTATTAAATATCAAAATTAGTTTTTATTAAGCAAGACCTAGTTTTTATATTTTTCCTAGCTTTTATATAATATAATACATTTTTAAGAATTTTTCTAGAATTTCTACTGTTCATTTTCTATTTTTTATAATATAATTAGTTTAATTGGTAATTAATAAATAATTAGTAAAATAGTGTAAAAACTTATAAAATAAACTTTTTATAATTTTTTAGGATTCCTGTGATGGTTAATTAGATTTGTAAAAATTTTCTTAATTTTCTAAGCCTTTTTAGTATTTTTAATAATTCTAATTAATTTAATTAGGTAATTAATATTAAAGTAGTAATTAATTAATAGAAAACTCACAAAAAGATAAAAATACATATTTTTAGTTTTAAAACTTGTTTTTAGTTATTTTATAATTTTAGAAATTTGATTTTTACTTTTCTAGTATTAAAATATTATATTGTATTTAAGTATTTTAAATATTAATAATTAGTGTTAATTAGTATTTAATTAATATTAAATAATTAAATAGTGTAAAAATTCATTTTAATTTTCTAAAAATTTTCTTTTATCCTTTAGTTTGTAAAAAAGTCATTTTCACCCCCTGAGGGTTTTCATATTTCAGTTTTCACTTTTTATTTTGTACGTTCGCGTAAATTTAAACTGAACGTACACGTTTTTAGGTTTTAAACGTTTCTGGTTTTTCTAATTTTACAGTCTTGTTATTATAGCTTATTTAGGGTGCATTTGGTACCCATTCCTGGGAATCAACTATCACTATGAAAGTGATAGTTGGTGTTTGTTTAGGGTGCCTGGGCCCACAACTATGACTATGAAAGTCCATTATTTTCCATATTCCATATATGGCTAGAGAGTGGAGAATGGAACTTTCATAGTTAAGTACTATCAAACTCATACCCATTAGCATTCCTCCAAGCATACCAAACGCACCCTTAAGCTATTTCATTGTATAAATCAGTAGTGTAATCAATCACAAACCCCTTTCTGTCCAAATTCACCCGATCACAACAATAATAAGTCCAAATTGGAATCTTCCATTTGAATTAATGTGTGACGCAAGCGATTTCGCAGCCGGAGCTGTTTTAGGACAAAAAGACGATAAACACTTCCATCTTATCTACTTTGCTAGTAAAACATTAAACGCTGCTCAACAAAATTATACGGTTACTGAAAAAGAACTCATGGTCGTTGTATTTTCATTTGACAAATTCCGTGCGTACCTTGTTCTATCCAAAACTGTGGTATATACAGATCATTCCGCTCTCAAATATCTATTTAAAAAACAAGATGCCAAGCCACGTCTTATTCGTTTGATACTACTTTTACAAGAATTCGATATAGAAATAAAAGATAAGAAAGGTGTTGATAATGTAGCTGCCGATCATTTGTCTCGTATAGAAAAAGAAGACGAAGAAATAGAAATCGAAATAGATGACAATTTTTCCGATGAAACTCTTAATGCAATTAGTTCTCCAGACACGCCATGGTTCGCGGACCTTGCAAACTATCTTGCGGGAATGTGTTACGTAAGGGAATGACTCACCAACAGAAAAATAAATTCTTTTCAGACTTAAAAAAAAAAATATTTCTGGGATGAACCCTACCTATTCAAAATATGTCCCGACGGAATAATCTGTAGATGTGTATCTGGACCCGAAACTCGTGCCATTCTTGTAAATGTCACCACGGACCTACCGGTGGACATTATGGTGCTACTACTACTGCTAAAAAAATTATTTGAATCAGGATTTTATTGGCCAACTATATTAAAAGAAGCGAATACTCTAATTCGCTTATACGAAGCATGTTAGAGAACTGGAAATATTTCTAAAAGGGATGAAATGCCTATGAATTATATTCAAGTATGTGAAATTTTTGACATTTGGGGTATAGATTTTATGGGACCATTTCCCAAATTGTAACAATTCGCATTTTTTGATTACTATTTATTTTTACTATTCACTATTACTATTCACTTTTTACTATTCACTCCCAAAATTTTTATTTCATATTCTCGTAAGTTAAACTATTTTAATGATAATCCGAGAGTTTGACACTCGTCGGATCATTTCTGCAAAATTCATGAAACCGTGTCCGAGATTTACTTTTAGGTTTAAACGTCATTCCAGCATCCCGATATGTCCATAAAACACTATAAACAATAGAAATATGATTTTCTCTCATTTTACGACAATTCCAAAAGTTTTGGAATTTTACGTTTTCCAGTCAGCGTTTTACTCGAATTATGCGTTTTAGACCCGCGTTTCCAGTTTTAACAGCGTTTAAGCAACCCGATAGAACTTATCACTCATTAAATATGCTAAGTAAACTTACCAAACTTCTTCACTAAGCTTCCTAAATATTTAATACTTGCACCTCCTCAATTTCAGCCCTATGTCGCGTTTCTCATGACTCACAAGGGCATATGGCATGCTTAGGATTGATCTTGGATGGATTGGTTACACATATGTTAACTTAATGCCTAAGTATTGCTTAATCTTGCAACACATACACACCCTTAGCTAGCAAGTAAGATGATTCACTCTTTTTGCACCTCCTCAAAGTTCTATATAAGCCCTCCCCTCCCTTTTGGTCATTCATACCATCACAAACACAAACACATTCATGATTTTCTCTCTACTTCAAGTATTATTCAAGAATACAAGTTTCATATCAATTCCAAAGCTCATGTAAAGCTTTGATTGATCCAAAGTCCTTGTTTCTTCCATCCTTTGGTGATCTTCCATCCACACAAGAAGTGTCTTTTAGAGACTTCAAGTGCCTTCTCAAGTAGTCACAAGTTGGTGTCAAGAGCTTGAAGAAGTTAGAAGCTAGAGAAGCTTGTTTAATGAAAGTCCTTTCCTTACTAGTTACTTACCTTTCTTTTAGAAAGCCTAAAGTTGTAAGCAAACCCTAATATACTTTCTTTTTAAATATCATTTTCATGCTATTTATATTTCATTCATACTATATATTGTCTTGTTATTATGTTCATGATGTATTAAAATTGGTAAAACAAGTTATGGTATATATATGTTAACTTATATTAAGTAAACAAGAAAACTAGTGACTTTCATGGAGAAATCTGTCCAAAATGGTATAATTAAGATATTGAACAATTACATATTGTAGTAGAGGACTTAACAAGGAAAACATAGCAATTTGAATCACCTGAAATGAGTATACGAGTCAAAAGATACAACCAAAAGAAGTTAGCGAAACCAAAACGCCGAAACTGCCTAAAACAACTTGTTAACAATCTGACCATTTTGAAAGTGGCCCTTCTATTCCGTTTCATCAAAAAAGTTAAAACACTAAAGTTGTCCGGAACGACGTTTTTGTTTAGGGGTAAAGAACCACGAGCCCTGAAAACGCTTTACGAGTGATATTTTTCTTCAAATTCTTAACAGCCCCTTTTTAAGACCAAATGACCATGTAATGGTTATGGTTAGTTATAACCAAGAGGTCTAATGACCTAAAGCCAAGACCACAACCATGGCTAAGGCCAAGGTTGAGTCTCAATCCCATGGTAACAATGACCAAGGTCACGGCAAAGCCATGGCTAAAGACCATATAAACTTACCAAGACGAAAACATGAACTAAAGAATTAATGGCAACATAAACATCCAATTCGGATCTACTCCATCAAAACAACCATGAAACTTTACAAGCAATATTCATACTAGACTCAAGAAACTCATTGTAATAACAATCTTAATCCAAAAGTAAACTTTCCTAAGTTTATTCAATTATTTGGACATGTAACTTTTCAGATCAAAAACTTATATATATATTTTATCAAATACTACAATAGTAGGGAGCCTCAGGTGAGGGGTTCATTAAAGTAAACCGTCGAGATGAGTTGTGGATTTACGAATTAAAGTGTCCTGGCTCCTCGAACGTTTACTACATGACCTCTGAATTATGTCGGCCCGAACGGTAGTAAGCGATATACAAACTATACATGTTTCATAAACCATTTTTATTCATAGACTTACACTATACTAAGTACTACATCATGGACTAAATGCAAGACATATATAGGCAATTCATCATATTCTTTGATATTACTCCAATACTAAGTCGCAACATTCTATTATAGGTTGCTCGTAGAAACCTTCGCGATTCGACCATCATTTTCACTACTTACTACATAACTTAAGGTGAGTTCGTAGCCCCACTTTCTATTGTTTAACTATTTTACAAACCCATGGGGGGGATACATACTATTATTTTTCTACTCGAACACAATGCTTTCTACTATATGCTTACCCGACTATGTTTTATTGTCACTAAGTAACGATTGCCATGTTCGAAGTCCCTATATCATGAACCATTAGTCACTAGTTATAGTGAGCGCGAATATTGTGAATAGATCTATTGCGATTGACGAATCCCATTTGTGTTGAACAACTACGAGTTCAAACAAATGCACTATATTTGATAGTTAGAGGTATAATGGCAATATTACCTTGGTAGGGCTTCTATAATGCCAATTTTTGGTTCGATGTTAATGCTTTGGTTGCATGAGCTTAGTGCAATAATAACGGTTTTGTTTTCTAACTATGAGTTTGAGTCTATAGCTCACACTACGATTATTGTGTTCAACGATTTAACTACAAACTCTACGAATTCCACTCAACCTTTGTGTTGACTGTTTTAAGCATGTATTTCAGGTCCATAATGAACGAGGCTGGCACGGAGGAGCACGGATATTCAAGAGGGCTGTAAATTTTATTATCATTCAAAAACTCATTTAATGTAAATTGTAAATATGGAACCATCTGGGACCTCATTTTCTAATCTCTGATATTTATATAATTTGAATGATAAATCTTTTAAAACGACTCAATTAGAGTTCGTTTTCTATTATTATGACTGTTGTGCCGTCGAGTAACACCCAGTTTGAATTCCGCTGCATCATTGAATTGGGGGTGTTACACAAATCATCAAAATTTGAATACATCCTAGTCGCTGTTGACTATGTCTCAGAATGGGCAGAAGCTCAAGCTCTTCAAACAAATGATGCCAAAGTTGTTATAACATTTCTCAAAAAACTCTTTTGTCGTTTTGGTATGCCGAAAGCTCTCATAAGCGACATAGGCATTCACTTTTGCAATAAAATGATGGAAAAAGCCATGAAAAGATATGGAGTCAATCATCGATTCTCTACATCCTATCACCCTCAAACGAGTGGTCAAGTCGAAAATACTAATAGAGCTCTTAAAAGAATACTTGAAAAAACAGTGAAAGACAACCCTGCTGTTTGGTCAAGGAAACTTGACGATCTTCTATGGGCTTTTAGAACTGCTTATAAAACACCAACTGGAACAACTCCATATAAACTAATATACGGTAAACCGTGTCACCTACCTTTTGAAATAGAACACCGCGCATACTGGGCTCTTAAAACTGTAATTTAGATTTAATTGCCGCCGGTGAGAAACGTATGTTTCAACTTCATGAACTAGACGAATTACGCTTTCATGCTTATGAAAACTCTCATCTTTACAAAGCTAGAACAAAGGTTTGGCATGATAGAAAATTAAAAATAAGAAAAGAGTTCAAGAAAGGAGATAAAGTCCTTTTGTTCCAATCTAAGTTCAAAATCAAAAACCCAAAACTTACGAGCCGTTGGCTTAGACCTTATACTGTTAAACATCAATTTACATCCGGATATGTTGAATTGTACGAACTTGAAAATAAAAGTTTTATAGTCAACGGTCACAGACTAAAATTATACCATGAGGAAGAAAGTTTCAACGATAGAAGGGAAGAATCATCCCCCTTCTTCCCAAACAATTAAATCAACCTTAATTATATGAGTCGAGCTATAGACTCAGAAATTAGTGCTTGGCGGGAGGCAACCCGTTATTTTCCATTTCGTTTTTATTTTCTCTTTGTTTCACCACACTATCAAACTTAAGTGTGAAGGTAAAGTATAAAAATATTATATATATATATATATATATATATATATATATATATATATATATATATATATATATATACATATATATATATACATATATATATATATATATATATATACATATATATATATATACATATATATATATATATATACATATATATATATACATATATATATATATATATATATATATATATATATATATATATATATATATATATATATATATATAACCCAACAAAACCTAAAAATATTTTCCATTTTTTGTGTTTGTTTATTTAAATTTGCAGATTATTGTGATGAAGAAGAGACCGCATTTGGGATAGCTCAGCTCTTCATGCTTTCTCATATGGCCTGGGAAGTTTCTATCTCTTTAGTAGTTTTATTATTTTTTCCTATTTTCATTTATTCCTAGTGTAAACATTGAGGGCAGTGTTCAACTTAAGTATGGCGGGGGGAGCCAAATAGTAAAAAAAATATAATTATTCCATAAAAATTGATTACATGATAAAATCATTGCTTTCAATTAATAAAAATTATAAAATTAATATTTTTTACAAGATATTAAGGCAAATCCACTTGGATTGACACTATAGCTAGACACAATTTCATTCACCACAAATGTGAGATCATTATAAGCCTTTATAAGTGTATATCTGCTACACTTTCCTCCAAATATATGAGTGAGCCGGCGATTTTAAATTAGCTCTAGAACTGGCACTTATACATCAATAACGAATGTCGCAGTGAGATTGCATTTTTATGCTTTATAGACAATTTTACATGATATTGAGGCAAAGTTAGGATTTACACCAAATAGTCATCCTATGAAAGTTATAATCTAGTTGACTACATTGGTCACTAGTATCCTCCAGAATTAGCCTTCTAGCGCTCATTTTTTGTGCTATTGCCACCTGGAACAACATGTTGAGCCTTAGCCTTTTTCTTTGATCACCCTAATTATATTTGCTCAAAAAGAATGAAGTTTTATTGATTATTGCTGCATAATGAAAAGAAAAGTAAGAAAGAAAAGTTATTAGAAATATGAAAGAAAAAGAAAGAAGTTGGAAATATGTATGCGCTAAATCGAAAGTAAGGAAAATGTTTGTGTTGAAAGAAAGAAAGAATGAGATGAAGATCTAAGAATATCCTCTATGATGATAAGCAGCTTATTCGTACATCATTTTAAGATCCCACTTAAAACAAAAGAAAATTATCCATAACTTATTCATACCCTCAATCCTAAAGCCAACCCGGAAAGTCCTCATTGATATCATTGTCTGGTGCTTACGCCTTGTTGGAGTTGTCTTTGTGATTTGTGCAAGCCTATGGTAGCTATTTAGTCGTGTCTATGCAATTGAGTGATATTAACCCTACTTGAGTGAATTGTGTGAACCATTTAAATTAATCCTTCGTGAGGTGTCTTTAGTTATGTGTCAATGCCTTTTTAGCAAAATAATGAAATCTTGATAATATATCCCATGATCAAAAACAAATTGAATTTTCTCGCTTGATTGCTTGAGGGCAAGCAATAGCTAAGTGCGGAGGTATTTGATAACACTCTAATTATATATATTTCTCGAGCATTATATTATATGTTTATGATCATTTAGTGTGAACTTTTGGTACTTAATAGCATGAAATGAATGCAGGTTCACTCTCAGATGTTCGGAAGCATGAAACATTGAAAACAACAACTATCTCATCATTCGAAGCAAAGAAATAAGAAGTCCATTATATTCCTAGCAAGTATGCCGGTTTTCCAACTAAATGTGCCGCACTTGTCCTCTCGGTCAAAGGAAGTCAATAAGTTATATTAAATAAAAGTGCGCCGGTTTTGTATTTTAAGTGTGCCATACTTCCTCTGCATTTATGAAACTTTGGCGCCAAGAAAACAGCAAAGTACGCCGCACTCATAATCAAAGTACGCCGTACTTTGGACATCAAAAGCCTATAAATAGAGCTCATTTGCAAGCATTTGAACTCTCCACTCAATAACCAATTCTCGCAAAGCAGAGATAAGAAGTACTACGTGATCCTTAGCCTTAGCCAGACATGAACGAGTAGAGCAAGGGGTGTTGAATGCGTGTTGGTGTCGAAATCTTGGTTACTTGTGACACTTGTGTAATCCATTTGATCAATCCGATTTGTATGTCTCTTGTTTACTATTTAGTCATTTCTGTTGTCTTGAACTCATTAGCCATGAGAGGCTAAACCTCTTGTGATTGCTTGGATATGTGAATATAATAAAGTGATTTATGATTATTCTTTGATCTTTATCAATTTCAAGTTTATGTTATGAACTATTTTATATCTAAGTCATATTATGTTTATCTATTGAAACTGATTGAATATAACATGTCGGGATAGGTCGAAAAAACCAATACGTTAAACGCAATTCTAGGAACTTGTCTGTGTTCCTAGCCTTTGAAAGGAGAAATCCACTTAGGAGAATTAATAATAATCTAGACTTGATATCTGATACTATCTCAAGAGAAATCTTTTGGCTGACAAGTATAAATCTTGTCTTGAACCTAATGGATTATGAAATTGCTCTTTTGACAAGAATGGCAAAGTTATAAATCGTATGCTACTTATATTATCAAACTGAGATCAAATCATAAACATTGTCACTAGATTATCTAAGTTATGCAAGCACTCATATGTTTTATTATTCGAATCCTTCATATTATCATATTTGCTATTTGTTACTTATTGTCTTGTTTACTACTTATTTATACTTAAACTCGAACGAAATAAGTCCCTGTGGATACGACCTGGTCTTACCTAAAACTTATATTACCAACGAGGGTTATACTTTACCCGTATGTTTGGTTTATTAAAATCGGTGAAACTAGTATTATATATTTAAAGCTTTCCTTACACATCACTGCCCAAACTTACCAGCAGAATTTTGCTCAATTCATTGAGCTGGTAAACATACTGAAGACTGCCAACCTTCAGGGTCTTGATTCATCACTGGCCTCTATCAGTTCTTCCTTCGGCTTAATGGAGAAAATTTTGGCTGCTTGGGCTAAGTCTTCGAACTCCTTGGCTTGGAATCTCGGGCCAAGGATGTCTAATATTAAGGCCTCTCAGGCTTCCATTGATGCTAAGGTGACTACACTTCAAAAGGACACCTCATACATCAAGACCATGCTCACGGAACTTTATCAAGCGTTTATGGGTACTGGTGTGTGCTTATTCACACACCTTTTTCTGGCCAAATTAAGACCAAAACAAACACAAACTAACCATTAGAAACATTTAAACCAGTGTTACTTATAAAACTCAAAAATACAAAAAAAAAATACAAAAAAATAATTTAAAAAATAAAAATTAGGTTAAGAAGATGAAGAAGGCTGGAGCAGGGTAAATTGTGGATGGCCTTGGTAATAGTGCTTTGTGGAAAGCTTTAGGACAGGTATTTGGTGCTTGGTTTCTTGGTTAATGGCAGGATTGAAATTTGTAAGCAAAATCTCATTTTATGCTTTTCTACTGTAGCATTGCTTATTAACTGCTTATCTGTGTTTCTTTAGGCTTCTTAGGTGTATTTGAGTGATATTGTAGCTTAAAATTTGGTCTTGGTTCATTAGTTTCCATTTGAGCTCATAATCTTAGTTTAACTGCTATTTTAGTCTTATATGGGATCCTAGGTAATTGTGATTCAAGCTTGAGTTTCTGTGCTCATTTGAGCTTATTAGATCATAATAAGTTGTTGAGAATCAGTTTCAAAATCCTTAGTATCCATTTGTTTCACATATCAAAAATCAGTATTTATATAGGCATGTTTAGATTTGTTGGTCTTTAGGTGACCCAGGTTGTTTCAGGGGATGGTTATTGTTGTTGTTTCATGTCTCAATAGGTCCTGGTATATCAATTAAACCATAAAACTTGAGGTCACTT
This sequence comes from Artemisia argyi, assembly GCA_030686995.1. Lineage (NCBI taxonomy): Eukaryota > Viridiplantae > Streptophyta > Magnoliopsida > Asterales > Asteraceae > Artemisia > Artemisia argyi. The sequence continues at coordinate 132,934,069 of CM060692.1, forward strand.
ACACAGAAAGTTAAAATCCACTTAATGATTTCATTTTGCCTTCACTGTTAGGATTTACCATAATCATTCATATCAGTTTATTAGTTGATAACTTAGCCTATTGTAGTCTCATTTTAGCTTAATAAATCATCATCAGTCAGTAGGATCCACTAAAAGTTCATCAAAGTCAAAGTTTCAAGAAAATAGATAAAGTCAAAAGTGCAACTCTTTCATAAATCCATTTTTTGCAAGATTTTTCATGATTTTATTCCTCAAAATTAAGCTTTGAGCTTTTTGGATATTAAAGTTTGTCAGCTGAACTAGCGAATCCAACTTTTGGATTATTTTTACAATTTTTTCTAGTTGCTTATTTAGGCCTGCAGGGCAAACATCTCTCCTGCACCAGGTATTGGTCCCATTTTCATAACCTCACCCTGAGCTTATTAGTGGACCCAGCCCCCAACCTTTGGCTTTTTGAGAAGCTCAATAAGCCATTTCATCATACCAGTGCTTATTTTTACCCTTAGAAGTCTTGCCCATAGCTTATTCTTGGCCTTAAGTCACCCTGACCATTCCTGCTGATTCATCAGCAAGAACCACACCCCCAATTTCACAAGCCTGCAGTTGGCCATTTTGGCTTGTCTTAGTATCAGATTTTGGATTTGCTTATTCTTGTTTCCTGGCTTATTCACTGTGCTTTTTCTATTTATTTCTGCTTATTTTGATCATTCTCAGTACCTTTTAGCTTACTTAACTTTGGTGTTTAGTTGGTAGCTTACTTTGATAGCTTGTTTAGTTTTAAAATCCATCAAAACCTTAATAAGCCATATGTCAAGCCATTAAGCTTGCATAGAGCTTATTATTGAGCTCCAATAAGTTTGTCTTTGTTAAAGTCACTCATTTTTCTGCTTTTTCAAAAAGCATTTTCCAATTTTATATTTTTCTTAATTTCAAGTCATATTAAAATAGTTGTGTAAAATTTCATAATTTTCTGATTAGATTTAGTATTTAAAATAATTAATTCGAGTTTATTTAGTTTTAATTGAAAAATCAAAAATAAATTTCCTTTCTGCTTATTTATAAGTAATAGTACCTTTTTATATTTTTCCTAGGTTTTATAAATCATAAAGTATTTTTAGAAAAATTTTCATAATTTTTACTGTTCATTTAGTATTTTTTTTTTATGATTAAATTAGTTTAAATAGGTTTTAATTATTAATTAAGTAAATAATTATTAAAGTAGCTTATTAATAATTTTTCTAAACTTTTTATAATTTTATAGGATTCCTATGACGGTTAATTAGTTTTGTAAAAATTTTCATAATTTTCTAAGTAATTTTAGTATTTTTCTTAATTTAAATTAATTCAAAATTAGTTTAAATTAATTATTAAATAGTTTTTAATTAATATTAAATAATAAAATAATCAAAAAATAATTTTCTTTTTTTTTAATTTTCTTTTAATATTAAGTTTGTAAAAAAGTCATTTTTACCCCCTCTAGTTTATTTTTGCTTAAATCCCACTTTTTCTGTACGCAGTTACGTTTTATTTTAAATTTAGTTTACATTTCAGTTTTAAATACGTATCTGTTTCTTGTTATTGTTAATACTGTTAATTTAGCTTAATCTTTATCATTTCCATTTGTATAAATCAAATCCTAATCATTATCTGGTTACTTTCCCAGTCACTGAATCCTTCAAACGTTTTCCAAAATACAATTTCAATCTCGTCGGACATAACGACCTGGGAAAATACTGTGCTTACACCGGATCATAAATTGATCTCTCCTCTCCCAAGTTTGACCTGTTGACCATCCTTGGTTAGTTTGGACTGACTGTATGGGAGGATTCAAATTTTGGCGCTGCTGTCGAGGAGGTTGTTGCGTGTTTCAAAAACGTTTAGTAATTTAGTGATTTTTAAAACCCTCCTTGTACAAATTTCACCACTTTGTTAGTAAAAATCTAAATCATATCAGAAAAGTCATTAACACTTTTCCTAAAGTGTTAACAACATCAAAAAAATCAAAAACAACAAAACAAATCGTGAAGTTAAATTACTTCGATTTCTTTGAGATTACAACCTATACAGGTGGTAAAGGCAAGTTCTGACATTAAATTGCGAACTGAAAAGAGATCCATTCTTCTCTTCCGCCACCTTGCGAGTAATCTTAAAGGAAACGATTTCAGTTAACGAATCGATCCAAAAAATATTTCCAAAAGTTTTTTTTCACACCCACAAAAAGCCAAAAATATTTTGTTTCCCTGTTTAATAAATACATAAAAGACATTATCGAGAAACATTCGACATAATACCTACCAACTGGGGGTATGACCATTAATAAGTTCCCAAACTAAAGATTAAAACTTGTCTTTGTATCCTTGTGAATTGGTGTACCTTTTTCAAAGAAACCATTCATATTGTGAATATTGGTTTAAGTTCTCTGTTGTTTTGCCTCAGTCTTGCTTTAATTGGTTTTGTTTTTAGTGCATGCGCACTCGTTCATAATCAAGGCGTGACCGTCAAAGAAACGTAACTGAGTTACGTACAGTTATTGAAGAACCAATCATAAAAATGGACGACGGGCCCCCACCACCCCCACCTGACCCTCCCAAGGATGAAACAGCTCCCAATCTCCGAACGATGGAGGAGTTGTGTCAACCTACCATGCGCGGGATAGGTGGACCTATTGCACCACTCACTATTGGAGCCACGGATTTTGGACTCAAGCACCACATGATCCAGCAAGTCCAGAATTCGTGCCAGTTCCACGGATTGCTGGGTGACGATGCTGACAAGCATCTAGACAAGTTTTTAACCGTCACCTAGAGCATGAAACAAAATGGCGTCACCAAAGACAGTCTTCGTTTGTACCTTTTCCCATACACTCTCACTCATCATGCGACTGCCTGGTTCGATCGTCTTCCAAAGAATTCGATCCATACTTTTGATGAAATGGTTACCAAATTTTTGGCAAAATACTTTCCACCTTCCATTGTAACAAAGCTGAGAAATTATATCAGCAACTTCAGACAGCTTCCCGACGAGTCCTTATTTGAGGCATGGGAACGCTATAAGCTTGCTATTGATCGTTGTCCTAATCACAATATGCTTCTTGTCACCATTATAGATACCTTCTATAATGGTTTGACACTTCATCATCGTGACACCATCAATGTTGCTGCTGGGGGCACCTTTATGAAAAGGACCCCTGAAGAGTGCTACGATTTAATAAAAAACATGACTGCCCATCACAATATTTGGGATTCCTCAGCTGAGAGGAATGACTCATGTAAATATGTCACTCCAGCAAACAATGATATAGTTGTCCTTGCCAAAAAGCTTGATGATATGTCTACAGCAGTTTTACGTATCCATCAATCAAATCAAAATCATCATGTCAAAGTTGTCAACCCAAGTTGTGAAACTTCCGGCAGTCCACATCCGTACACTGAGTGTCCAGCCTCCAGTGGCTTCGCTCATGAAAACGTGTACGCAGCTCAAGGTTCCTACAATGCGGGGGGTAATTCCTACCAACCACAAGGGGACCGTAATCTGTTGAGCTACCGTTCCAATAACTACCTTGGACCACCAGGTTTCAATCAATCTCAGAATCAAAATGCCCAAAACTGGAACCATAATTTTAATCAGAATCAGAACCAAAATCGAATGAACCAAGGTTTTCAAAACCAAGCGAATTTCAATTCTGGTCAAAACCAAGATTTTCAAAATCAAAACCAAGGAAATTTTAACCGTAATCAAGGTCATGGTAATTTTAATCAGGGTAATAATTTCCATCAGGATAATTTTCAGCAGGGTAATAATTTTCAGGGTCATAACAACCAACATCAGGGAAATTTCCTGAACAACCGAGCTCAAAATTTTTCAAACCAAACTCAAGCCATTGTTCCAACTGGACCATCATCTGATGAGTTGTTGAAACAGTTTAAGAAATCCCAAGAAGAAATGAATAAATTGTTGGTCAGCCAAATCTCATAACTCAAGAAGTCTTTAAATGATCGACCCTCGGGCTCAGGTACACTACCGAGCAACACGATCGCTAACCTGAGGGGCGATGTAAAGGCGATCACAACCAGAAGTGGAGTTTCTTATAAAGGACCCACGGCTCCGTCTACCTAATCTCCTATCCAGGTAGAGGAACATGAAACTGAGGCTACAATGGACACGGTGCTTCCTACTAACAACGGAGGTACCAATGACGTCCCTCCTCCAGTTTTCCCGGTCCCGACCCCCAAAACAAAGGTCGTATTTGAAACTCCCGAGAATCCCGTTGAAATTCCAAAACCCAACCCGAAACCTTCAATTCCATATCCCTCGCATTTACAAGACCAAAAGCTCAGTGAAAAAGCAAATCATCAGATGGAAAAAATTTTCCAAATTTTTCAAGATCTTCACTTTGATATCAGCTTCGCAAATGCTATTCTTCTGATGCCCAAATTTGCATCAACAATCAAAAACTTGTTAAAAAACAAGGAAAAACTGTTTGAAATGGCAAAAACTCCACTAAATGAAAACTGCTCTGTAGTTCTGTTGAAACAGCTTCCCAAAAAGCTGGGAGATCCGGGAAAATTTCTCATTCCATGTATTTTCCCGGGAATGGTTGAATGCTTCGCCTTAGCCGATCTTGGTGCAAGCATCAACCTGATGCCTCATTCAGTATGGAAGAAACTCCCTCTTTCAGAACTCACTCCCACCTGCATGACTCTTGAGCTTGCAGACCGTTCAATATCTCGTCCCCTCGGTATTGCCGAGGACATATTTGTAAAAGTGGGAAAGTTCCATTTTCCGGCAGACTTCGTGATTGTTGATTTTGATGCGGATCCAAGGGTTCCTCTCATTCTTGGAAGAGGATTCCTAAGGACGGGTCGTGCTTTGATCGATGTATTCGATGAGGAAACCACATTACGTGTTGGTACTGAAGCAATAACTTTCAACCTTGATCAAACCTCGAGGTACTCTTCCAATTATGACTCGGTTTCAATTAACTGCATCGTTGTCATCGATGTTGCTGCAGAAGAGTACTCTCAAGAATTTCTTGGTTTCACCGATAATTCTCCGAGTGGCAATCCCACTCCCTCCACTCAACCTATAATTGACAATTCTTCTCCTTCCCTTACTCCGTTTGAGGAAAGTGACTTCGTCTTAGAGGAAATCAAGGCCTTTCTCAAAAGTGATACAATTCCCGAGAGATTTGATATCCAAGAGATTGACCCGGAAAGGGATATCCCTCTCCTTGAGATGTTGCTCAATGAAGATCCCTCTCCTCCTCATGTTCTTCCACAAAAACTTCATAAAGAGGAAATCAAATATGTTGAGAAAACTAATGAATTTCCCGAGGTCGATCTTAAGGACTTGCCTCCTCATCTTGAATATGCATTTTTGGAGGGTGATGATAAATTACCCGTCATAATTGCTAAAGACTTGAAAGATGAGGAGAAAGCTACTCTCATAAAGGTTTTGAAATCCCACAAGCAAGCAATTGCGTGGAAACTCTCCGATATCAAGGGTATTAACCCTGAATATTGTACTCATAAAATCTTAATTGAGGATGATTTCAAACCAGCAGTTCAACAATAGAGACGGGTTAATCCCAAAATTCATGAGGTTATCAAACAAGAGGTTCTAAAATTTCTTGTCGCCGGATTGATTTAATCGATCTCTGATAGTCCTTGGGTTAGTCCCGTTCACTGTGTTCCAAAAAAGGGTGGCATTACTGTTGTCACAAATGATGAAAATGAGTTGATTCCAACTCGGCTGGTTACGGAGTGGCGTGTGTGCATTAACTATAGAAAGTTAAATGACGCCACCCGTAAAGACCACTTTCCTCTACCCTTCATGGATCAAATGCTCGAGAGATTAGCTGGAAACGAATACTATTTTTTCTGATTGATTTCAAATCAAGTATTTATAGTATAGTATTACTCAAAGAAATCCGCAGGAAATACGGATAACCCGAGGTTGTAGTCCGTGTGAAGGTGTGAATGGAATTTGAAATTCCCGGTTCGTGATACGTGTCGTGAAAGTGGGAAAAAGTGATTTTAATGAGAATTACTCTAATGAATATGAAAATGATGCAAAATTAATCACTTAAACACGTAATTCAAATAAGGCAACCTAAAACGTAACGTAGAATCGAAAACCGTAAGCTAAAACGTAAAATAAACGTAAACGCGCGAAATAAAAAGTGAAATTTAAGCTATACTAATCCTACGGTCTTGAAAATAATTTTCCTAAGTTAAAAATGATAAAAGAAAATTTTGAGAAAAATAAAAATATTTTTTTTTTTGACTTTTTATTTAATTTTTATGAACTAAAAACTAATTTAACTAATTAAAAATTAAAAGAAAATGGAAATTAAATGAGAAAAATGCAAAATAAATTTTGAAAATTCTAAAATAACTAAAAACTATTTTTAAAACTGAAAATATATTTTTTGGCTTTTTGTGTAATTTTTATGAATTAAAAACTATTTAAACTAATTAAAAATTCAAATAAAATTTATAATAAGTTGGAAAAATACAAAATTAATTTCTAAAAATCTAAAATAAATGAAAACTAATTTCTAAAATATTTTGTGGATTTTTTTAGGCTTTTCCTGATTTTTTTGGAATTTTTGGTATTTAAAAAGTATTAAAAATTAAATAAAAACTAAAATTAAATGAGAAAAATAGCAAATAAATTCAGAATAATATGAAAAATTCAGGAAAAATCTAAAATAGTATTCTAAATCTAGGAAAATTTTAAAATCTGGAAAATAAGCTCTGGAAGTGCTGAATGGCTTGAAACAGCTTAATAAGAGTGCTTGTTTATAAGCACTCTTTGACCAAACTTATTGAAACTTTGACCAAAGGTGTTTTTTACTTAAATAAGCTCAAATGAACAGAGAATAGACCAATTGATTCACAGAAACACCATTCAAGAGCAAAACAGATTTCAATAAGCACTTTTGAATAAGCAAAAGCCAAACAGAAGAAGCTAATGGAACCAAATCAGTGAAATAAGCAACTTAAGGCACAAATGAACTTATATAAATCACAAATCTCAGATTATGAGCACCAAATCTCACTTGCAGCCCTAAAACTTGAAATCAGACCCTATGTTTAAACTACTCAACTGACAAGCCAAATAAGCAGTGTAGATAAGCTGTTAAGGGTGAGCTTATGGGGGCAAATCACACTCCAACATACTGAGAACACGAAACTTCCAAAAGTACTAATTCCAAAGCTAATTCACTGTCCTAAAAGCTACCTAGAAAGCTTGACCAAATCTGATGTGCAGGGGAACTATTAGCTCAAACAGTCAACTTCAATCAAAATTTCCAATAAGCAAATGAAATGCAAACAGAGATTTTCTTTTTGAAATAGATTTTCAAGTTGATAATCTTCTAAAATCAACAAGCAAAACAAATTTCCAATCAATATCAAGTCCTAGAAATGCTCTCAAAGTTGTGACAAAAAACTGAGTTCAAAGATAATTGACTTTTTGATTTGACAGAAACTTTGACTAAAATTAAATAATCTCTAATCTAAATGGCTACTGAAGTTGTAATAAGCTATTGTTAACCAAATTTAAGCTATATCATCTACTTATGACACTACTTTAATGATTATGCAAACTAAATTCCCTAATTCACTAACTGTTATGAAGATTTGAAAGCTATGTTTACTTTTTATGTTATAACAAACTGAAATTGTGCTTGACTAGGCCTAAGTGTACCCTAAGTGTAATATCTAAGCCAATTATACCCTATGAAACACTATCAATAACAGCAAACCACTCTAAACCAATCACCCCTGAATGTGACCTGTTTAAACTTAATATGAATCAACTCAATGAGAACCCTTTCCAAATCACAAATTCTACTCCAATAATGATCTAGCAAGCTCAATTGAATCAGAAAAACAGATATCAAACTCAAACTCCCACACAAACACAGATCTAACTAAGTAAGCATTAATGAAACAGTAAGCAAAAACTATATACTAAACTATAATAATAAAGCTATAACTACAACTAAAACCCAAATAACAATAACAATACACAATTCAAGCAGAAATAGGCTATGAAAATGCAGGCTATACTACTGCTACTTACTGATGCAATATTAAGTAAAATAAAATGAGAACTTACAAGTAAAAGCCCCCTCAACTCAAACAGAGGGGGTTCACTTAGCTAGCCTATCTTTGGATAGGCCAAGGCTCCTCTTGAACTGTCAATTACTCCACTGAATAAGCTGTGCAATAAGTACTTTGACTATTGTTTGACTTTTTTAAGATTTTTAGAATTGGATAATACAATAAACTTACAGTAAGCTAGAAAGCTTATATAAGCTTATAACAAACAAAAAAAGCTCTTTGAAGCTGAATTTGAATTAATAGAAACTATTTTTATATATTTTTTTTTCTGATTTTTTTTTTTTTTTTTTTTTTTTTGGTTTTTTCAATATAAGGTGAACAAAGCTTTAATTAAGAAACTAAAATAAACTCACAAGGATTAAACTAATCAAACAGTAAATAATAATTAAACAAAACTAAATAAGAAATTAAAATAATAAGCTAAATAAAATAAAACTGAAATTATATTGATTAAGAAAGTTGGATTACAATACTAAAAATGAAATTACAATAAAAACAGAACAATAAGCTAACTCTTATAAAAAAAAAAAAAAAAAAAAAAAAAGAAAAAAAAAAAAACCTACACACTTTAACAGGAAATGAAAGGGGGTATTTATAGTTGAAGCTTGAGGAGAGCTTGGATCCTTCTAGTTGTCCACGTCACTGATCCAGGTGAATTTTGTGTTAGTTTGAGTAGATATAAGCCCTTGGATACACCTTGGTCCCCAATCCTTTAATCACAGCCATTTGATTAAATGATTACCCAATCATATGCACTCACTCCCACACGGATTGCCACTCTGTCATTCCCTGCCATGTCAGGGTTCTTCTAGAAGTCATCAATTGTACGAAAATGCCCTTAATTGCTGTCAATTGGGATTTTACATAGGTGAACAGTAGTTAGGGTTCATCCCTGGGTTTGGGTAAATGTTTTAGGGGGGCGGGTAATTTTAATTGGGGTCTTTTATTTATGTTTGTGTTGACCGGGTTTGGACTTGGGTGGGGTAATATACTAGCAGGCCGGGTTTAAAAAGGGAAGTGGGCTTGTGTATTTTGGGCTTGTGGGATTTTTGGACTAATATTGTTTTGGATCCGGTTAGGTTTTGTTTGGAGTAGTAATATCATAAGGACCAACGTTGTAATTCTAAAAATCATAGGGACCAAATCTGACTTTTGTCAAAACTTTATTCCAAGGTCATATTTGTAATTCTTTGATTTATGAAGGACCACGTTTGACTTTTCTTCAAATATTTCATCAAAGGACCATTTTTTTAATTTCCTGAAAGTACAGGGACTAAAGTTGCCAATCTCTCTAAACTTTGATCAGGGACTATTCTTGCAACTTTATGAATCTCTGAGGACTTCTTTTGACATTTTGAGCTTTCTTTGATCATTAAGCTTCCCCGGCTCCGGCTTTTGACCTTTTTCCATTCTCGTGCTCATTTTTGTCGGTTTTGGCTTTCTTTTTGTCCATTTTTCACATATCCGTACCTGCACATACACAAATACAAAAACACACATTCTCGATGTGTGAATAAGCACACATCAGTTTCCTAGATAGTTACTCGGGTTACTTTCAGATTCCCGTTGATCTGCAGGATCAAGAAAAGACCACATTCACGTGCCCCTATGGAACTTTTGCCTATCGACGTATGCCTTTCGGCTTATGTAATGCTCCAGGCATGTTCCAAAGGTGTATGATGACCATATTCCACGACATGATCGGGAAAACTATGGAGGTATTTATGGATGATTTCTCGGTTATTGGGGATTCTTTCCAATCTTGTCTCTTCCATTTGGAAAACATGTTGAAACATTGTAAAGAAACAAACTTGTGTCTAAATTGGGAGAAAAGCAACTTTATGGTTAAAGAGGGGATTGTCCTCGACCATAAGATTTCCAAAAGTGGGATTGAGGTTGATAGAGTTAAAGTTGATGTTATAGCTAAACTGCCTCCTCCCACTACTGTCAAAGGTGTCAGGAGTTTTCTCGGGCATGCCAGTTTCTATCGTAGATCCATTCAGGATTTCTCGAAAATAGCCCGGCCTATGACCCATCTTCTTGAAAAAGATGCTCCTTTCATCTTCTCTCCCAAGGGCATCAAAGCTTTTCAAACACTAAAGAAAAAGCTTACTGAAGCACCCACCTTGATGCCCCCGATTGGGACCTGCCCTTTGAACTTATATGTGATGCTAGTGACTTTGCTATAGGTGCGGTCCTGGAGCAACGTAAAACCAAACACTTTCGGCCTATACACTATGCCACTAAAACTATGACTGAAGCTCAAACTCACTACACCACAACAGAAAAAGAATTATTAGCCGTGGTGTATGCTTTTGAGAAGTTCCGGCCATATTAGATCTTGAGAAAATGCATAGTGTATACGGATCACTCAACTCTAAAATATCTCTTTGCCAAACAAGATGCAAAGCCGAGATTGCTCCGATGGGTTCTCCTCATGCAAGAAGTTGATATCATCATCCATGATAAAAAAAATAATAATAAAAAAAAAATAAAAAATAAAAAAAAATGAGCGGAGAACCTAGCGGCTGATCATTTGTCCCGATTAGAGAACCCTCACCAAGATGTCCTCGAGAAAAAGGAAATAAATGAAACCTTTCCTCTCAAAACACTCAATGTAATCTCTTCTCGTAGTGATTCTACTATGTAACAACCGTGGTTTTGGCAGGTCAATTTGACTGATAGTCTTGACTCGGTTGACGTTTGTTTGGTGTGTCATAGGTGTTTGAAGTGATATAAGTGTGATATAGGTGAGTTTTAGCACTAAATCCCTTTGCGTAAGTGGTTTTATTGTGATTTGGAAAGTTTCGAATTTGGAAAAGTTCATTTTGATCACCTTTGTGGTGTAGAAATGACTTGTGTAGTTTTTGGTGTTTTTGTGTTTTTGTGTTTTTGCGTAACGAGTTTTAATTCAAGTATTTGAGCGTTAGCAAGTTACGAGGAGTTTGTTTTTATGTGTTATGCTTATAAAAGAGTGTGAAAATCTATTTTTGGAAACTTTGTTTTGAAAATGATAATTTTCCGGTTTGTCGTAAAAACTGAAGTTTATCGCGTAAGACGTTAGGATTAGCTACGGGTATTTATAAACTATCAAAAGTATGAGGTTTTGAGTGTAATAAATTAATTTAATAAAAAAAAAAGATACATATGTATATAAAAATCGGCTATAAAGAAAAACAAGGGAAAAGGAAACCCAATTTGAGTCCGAATATGACTCTTAGGCCCAAGGAATCCTAATCTAATCCAAACAAGCCCAACCCCTACCCATATAAGCCGAACCAAACGACCCAAAACCTCTTTTTCTCTAGAAAAGTCGACAAGGGGGAGAGGAGGAGAAGGAGAAAAGTTAGGGTTTCAATTATGTGAAGAAAACAAGCCTAAGGTATGCCTAGTAAACCCTTAATTGTTTAATTATTGATTAGATTCATGTAATACAAGTTATGATGGATTAGGGTTTGTGTTAACTTCTGTAAATTAATGTTATTAAACATGTTGGGATCAATAATTAGTAACTAGTAATAGGGTTTGTGTTAACTTCTGTAAATTAATGTTATTAAACATGTAAACTCTAATAATTGAATAATAAATATTTCAAAACGGCTAATTTAGAGACCGTTTCTATTATTATAACTGTTGTGCCGTCGAGTAACACCCAGTTTTAATTCCACTGCGTATCCCAAATTTGGGGGTGTTACAGATTGGTATCAGAGATGTAGTTATAGAGAAACGGGTCTAATTGAGATCCGAACTATAACCATTTTTACATACAAAATGTTTTGTAGCCTTTCGTTCTCCGTGCCTTCCATCCTTCAGACGATTATGTGACTTTTAGGTAATTTATGCTTTAATATATTGATATAAACTTATCTGCATATGCCTATTCTAAGGCATTACGTTTTAATCCTATCTCCCTAAGCATGTATCTACTTCTATATTTTCAAAATTTATGAAACCTTCCTAAGACATTGTGGTTTGCACAATTCTTATCTTATTTACGTTAAATATATACTCACCAACTATTTTGAATAATATGGCAACTCTCCTTGATTAACTCACTCCCATCTCTAAAAATGAGTGTAAATACTCTCTCCGTACTCCCAGAATACTTAATTACGAATGTTAAGTCAGAAATTCTTAAGTAGGATGATTTGCAATGTCTTTATTTAAATAAATTGGGACGCCTTTTATTTAAATAAAGAAATTATGAATCACCGAACCATAAGTTTATATTTCTTTGTTTACATTGTTTTGGGACGCCTCGCTATGTAAATAATGAATTATAAATAAGTGGGCTTATTTATGACTGAAATAACATGAGTATAAATCCGAGAATCACAAAAATTCATAAAACACAAATAACATTAAAACCCATGAATATTAATACATAACAAGTAATTAGAAACCAGGATATTTTCAAAAATGATGACTAAAACAGGATAAATCTTATAAATAATAATCTTCATTTAAAATAATTTTTTTAAGTTTATATGACCTTTGGAATAATATTTGTACATGTAAATCTAAATTATAAGTTTTCATAAATTAAACATTTCGTCTTTATCATTTCAAAACACCTAACATAGATCGAATCCCGGGACGGGATTCTGTTAAGGGGGTGAGACTGTAACCACCGGTAAATTTCCACTTAAATTAAACTAATACTTAACCATTTTTCACATCTATTTTTTTTTAAACTAATCACAACAATCAACTATGATATGACGTAACTCATATTTTAAGTAAACGAGTTCACTTAGTTTTGTTTTGAATAAATATTTTTATATGTCAAGTACCAAAGTTTTTAATTTCTTATTTACCACTTTACATTATTTAATACTTAACGTTCAAACTAAACACTAGTCATTTAGAATTTTAACGAAACTTTTCCAGTTAATAAATTAACTATTAACTTCTATTTATTATCACTATAAATTTTTAGTTTAAATAACGTTTAAACACTCCGACAAACCCACGACTCACTTTAAATATAAAAATTGAGTATACTGATATGTTTTCACATTTTTATAAACTCTATATTTTTACGTCACTCGGTTTAAAATTTCATGACTTAAAGGATTAACATTAGTAATTACCGGGATCAAACTCTACCATCTAAACACAACATTATGTAAATAAAACAAAACCCTTTTAATCTTTATACGTAAACTACTACTAACTTGAAACGTGTAACCATTTGCATGATGCAATATTGGTTCTTAGGCATTTTACACATGATATGCTAACATGAAAAATCTATATATACGTATTTCACCATACAAATATCTATCATGATCATGTGTTATTTCTATAGCATGCCACAACACGTATCATATATGTGACCATGTAATTCATTTGTTCACCACCAACTTTGCACCATCAAACTATATGTATACGCATTAGCCACATTTTAACCACACATCACCTTGTTCTTTAAAGTTCTACTATGGTCAAAAATGATGGGTAAAATCCATGGCTAGCCTTTAACCACACACGACGTCTTCATCAAAACCACATGAACCTTGCAAAATTCAAGAGGAACACATCATCTTGTTTCTCATTCACATTGCAAGGTGACTAGATCATTCATGCAACCAAAAATTCTTCCTCCCCTATATATATCGACTTAACACAAACCCTTTCATCTCATCCATTGTTTTCGAACACAAACACTCACACACACTTTCACTTACTGTAATCCAAATCCAAGAAAGGAGAGGGAAGCTTGTACAAAAGTCTTGGGGTCTTGGAAAAGCCTAGTCTCATTTTGAAGTTGACTTGGTCATTTTAATTCTAGCCGAGTCTAATGAATCTTATATAAGCTTTGTAAGTCTCCAATCTTTTCTAATCTCTTTTATACAACACTTATGCATAATAATAATAAAGAAGTTCTAATTAAAAACAAGTTCAAAAACCATGTTTTTCTGTTTTAACGAGGGCAAACAACACCCTTTTTATGGTGTTATCTTGTTTAAACTTGTCAAGTCCACAAAGCCTCTTTATCTAACCTCTTTACACTACTAATAACATGTGCAAATGATAAAAATATGGTACAAGTAGGAAACAAGGTCAAAAACTAATTTTCCTTTTCTTTTCTTTTATACCGAGAGCCAAACACACCGTTTTTAACTTGATATTTAAGTTTTAAAACATTGTTAATTAGATAGGTCATAAATGAAATAGTACACATATTAATATTTAATATATCATAACAACAAGCCATAAGTCATCATAAGGTTTGCCATTATTTTTTATTTTTTTCTTTCTTTATCGAGACCAAACAACCACCCCTCTTTGATCGTATTTTTAAGTCAAGAACTAAAACCCATAAGCCGAACCCCTTTGGCCATCTTAATAACCACCAAACAAAGTTTACAAAACAGCAAAATCATTTTCAAAATCTTCCAAGGCCTCGCCTATTTTCTGCTTTCTTTTTGGCTTGTCGCGACTAGAAAACAAACAAATCCTTTTATTGTTTTTTTTTTCTCTTTCAACAAGCAAACCAAACACCCCGATTAAATTTCTTTTTGTCATTTCAAAGACTATAAACTATAAAACTACTTTTAGGAATCATTTAAATAAGCTAGACAACATGTTAATAAGTTACAAGAACAAGTTCATAAAGTCTAAAACTTTAAACTGTCACCGTTTAAAAACTATAAGGATATAAAGTGTAATATTTTTATATATACTTCGATAATATATTTTCACTACGTAACAATTCGGGATTTGTTATAAAACTTATATAAGAAATATGCTTAACGACTTGATATTTCGATAGAACTTATATATGATATAAATCTATATCGTTAAACGATTAAACGAAGCCATAAAAAAAAGGAATAAGATAAATCTTATCATCAACTAATTTTTGAAGAGACTTCATGTTGTCTTATTCAAACATTTAGTCATCAACCAACTTTTACAAAACAAACATTAAACTCACAAATATTTGACATAAATCCCTAGGTTGCGTGTCGGAGCAATTTATTCAATAAACATCATTTGTTTTCCATCCAGACAACTGTAACACCAAGGTGAGTTCACTAGCCCCTATTTTATACGTTTGAATTACTTTTGGGGGAGATACATGCTCTAACTATTTTTACTTTCACAAACTTTTATGGATTACCATGAGTTTCATAGCCCCTACTTTTATATGTTTTGAAATACTTTTGGGGGAGATACATGCTCAACTATTTTCATTTACTTACACAAGTACTCTAAACTTTTATGGATTACCGTGAGTCATAGCCCCACTTTTACTCATTTAAATTCTCTATAAACTCTTTGGGGGAGATACATGCTCAAATACTTGTTTTATACTCAAAATATTTATACTCTTATACTACGCTATACTTATGATACTTTTGGACATGAAATGTAGTTACGATATGTGCCTTAATGTGTTACACTTATTCTACACTTTATTCTTAGCAACTGTTTAACTCCTGGATGGAGCCGATGGAGAGGTATTGATAGTACTATCGGGTTGACACCCCCACCCCTGTGTCCAACACTTATTCGAGACCTTGGGTGAATATAATCCAACTTACTTATGATACTTATTTATTCTAGTCATGAGGTTCAGTTTGATGTTATGCTTTACATTAAGTGCTTACATATATCGTATACAACATTCTTACTCATACTATATTTTAGCAGTGGGTTGTAAACACACAGGTTGCAAGTTTTGTATGGGCGGGATTTGCAACTGAGTGGATTTATAATGCCTTTGATGTGAAAACATTCTTACTCATACTATATTTTAGCAGTGGGTTGTGAACACACAGGTTGCAAGTTTTGTATGGGCGGGATTTGCAACTGAGTGGATTTACAATGCCTTTGCTGTGAAAACATTATTTAAAACCTTTTCAATTTATTTTCAATAAACTCTAAGAACTCACCAACCTTTGTGTTGACGCTTTTAGCATGTTTATCTCAGGTCCATATTAAACGAGGATGACACGGAGGAGCACGGATACTGAAAGAAGGCTAAAATTTTATTAATCTTTGATAACTTATTTGACAAACTGTAAACTACTGGGACCTCATTTTGTAAACTCTGATAATTGAATAATAAATATTTCAAAACGGCTAATTTAGAGACTGTTTTCTATTATTATAACTATTGTGCCGTCGAGTAACACCCAGTTTTAATTCCGCTGCGTATCCCAAATTTGGGGGTGTTACAATCATGTTGTTTTCTTTCGGGTATTGTTATGACACTTTGTGTCTATACTTTGCCATTTTTATTGCATGTAGTTATTCTCTATATAGACACCATGTTTTGTGAGGATATCCATGAAGTTACACCCGCGCGTTTCCGCCATGGCGGGGTGTGACAGATTGGTATCAGAGCCTTGGTTATAGAGAAGTAGGTGGTTGAACCTAGACTATAACCTAGGAGTCCTTCATATAGTTGCATTTAGGATCTATGTGTAAGTATAGTATTTTATATGTCTATTTTCCTATATTTATGAGATGTTTTATTGAGTTTCGGACGTCTATTCTATCCCCTATACGTAGTATTGTATATATCGACTTTATTATATCGACTTCCGCGCGTAAGATGCTTCGTTAGACTACCGTTTCGCTATCCGATGCGAGAGAAGTGGTCGGATGAAATGGATTAACTGCAGAATCCGAGTTCCCGATAGCATGTATCTATGTTCGGACAAGGAGAGGACGTTTATGGGAAACGTTGGTGGAGAAGAAGTGGAGAGGTTTAGAACCACAGTGACTCTGGAGATGGAGCCATTACCAAATACCCTTGGTAGTGTCCTCACTTCACATAGGAAGGAGATGTGGTTTAGTCTAAACCTCGTGATTTGTATGCGCTTGTGAATCATGTGGAATTGGAAGAAAATAATAGAGATGGTTTTGCATGTTGTCGACTATCTCAACATGTAGGAAACATGAATGGGTGGTTGAGTAAAGATGAAAGGGAGTTAGGATGGAATGGTGTGGATTCGGATCTAGAGTCCACAGCGAGTAGTAAGTTGAATTGATCTGAGTGGGGAGATAAGTGCGAGAGTGGAGTTGAGCCATTATGCGACGTCTTTTGTTTTCTGTTATGTTTTGGAATTTCTATATTGTCTTTTGCCGTCTGGATCCATGTTGGAGCGTGATTACTCTTGGATATTGGATCGACCTTATCCAAGTGATTTTGATTATTGTGTTTACGTGATCGTTGGAATTGTTCCATGCGAGATGATTGTTTGTGACGTCTTTTGTTTTTATTTGCGTGATTGTTTGCATGATGTGTTGTCATAGGAGGGAGTACACTTATGAAAGGGGGCATAGATAATTATGGTGGCCAACATAATTATACATGCGTCACAACACAAGTGTACTTGCAAGTACGATAGCATGGATTGCATGGTGTATTAGGTGCTATGTGGTATATGTGCGTTATCATTGAGATGTGTGGTTTTGGAAGTAAGTATGCGTGTGGAATAGGCTTATAACTATGGTCGCGAACATAATTATAAGGGTATCACACACGTGGACTTGTGACCATTATTGCATTGATTGATGTTTGTTGTTATATGTTGTGGAAGATGGTATGTGATATCATGTTGGTGATGGCTGTATGGTTAGAGAAGTATTCTCTTAACCGTTTGTGCAGTTGTTATATGTTGGGGTGTGTGGGTGGTAAGATTCCATCCTACCTATCATATGTTGATACCTCAATTATCGGTGGGTACTTATGTTGTGGTATTTAAGTTGATTCGTTTGCTAGATGCTCCGTTTGTATACCTAATTCTTTGGTTGGCATTCTATTCATACCATGATGGTACAGATGCCATATTCTTTCTATTTGACGTCGTGATAGGTGTTGGGTAATAGAATTCATTTTTGTTGGATACTGTTTCATTTCTTTGGTTATTCCATACATTCATTCCTCGGAATGAATGTTATACTATTCTTCAAGTATTGTTGGTTCGTGACGAGTTGGTGTGGATATTTAATCCCTCATTTACACACACCAATTGAATTTCGTGACATGTTTTGTGACCTGTTAGTATCAGTGGTTTTCTATGATTTTGGTTTGATCGTTGTACGAATGAGTCTGTAAGTTCATCGTTTGGTTT
Organism: Artemisia argyi; assembly: GCA_030686995.1. Lineage (NCBI taxonomy): Eukaryota > Viridiplantae > Streptophyta > Magnoliopsida > Asterales > Asteraceae > Artemisia > Artemisia argyi. The sequence continues at coordinate 132,952,295 of CM060692.1, forward strand.
GCAATGCATTTGCGTGAGTGTTCACTGGTATGAGATTCATTTGATGATTATTTTGATTATGTGATTCTTCTGTGTTTTCGTATCCAGTAAAAGGGTTGTTTTGGAGTCCTTATGGTATTTTAAAACTCGTTTTGGGTATTTCAAGGTCATTTGTTAGAAACCATTATTTTTATGGTGAAAATGAAGTGTGAAAAAAAAATGGTTATGTTGATGTCTTACATAAAATGGTTTATATATATTTTATAAAAATGTATAAGTTTAAGATATGTCTTGTAAAAAAACGGTGTTCATTTGTTTTTGGGAAGGTTGAGTACGGGAATATGAACTGTCTATGGTTCTCATTAACCAAACTTGTTATGTATTTAGTTCATTGAGTGTTTCTTTCGTTGAGGTACGCTTGTAGATGTTTTATGGGTATGTGTATTTTATATTTTCTTTGTATGGGTTTTCATGAACATTTTATCCGTGTCTACTTTTATTGGGAAAATTTTCTCATTGTGTTTTTCTAGCTTTGATTTGGATGTTCGTTACTTCGTTAGTCGGTAATTCGTACTCCTTTTGAGTTCGTTAATATACGTTTTAGTTCGAACGGTTTCATGGTTCGCGTCATTTACTTAGGATAGATCGTCGTTTTGATTATCAATTTGTCCGTTGAAGAAAAAGAGGGTGTTTCCAAGTTGTTCAAGTGAGAGGTGTAGCTTTAAGATGTACGTTCTTCAGGAAGGTGGTCAACGATAGCGAGTGTTCGTGGAATTAGTAAGATAAAAGTGGTGAAGAGTACCTAAGACACCATCTGAGAGACGATTGTCCTTAGGAATGGCAGGTACTATTGGCGATTCATTTCTATCTTTCTATAGATTGCGTAGGCATCGCGGAGGTGGAAGATCCATAAGAGGAACTGTGTGATACATGGTTTAAAGTTGGGAAATAGAACTTGGAGATGAGATTTGTATGGAGCAGGAAGTGTTATCTACACGGATCATAAGAAACTTTAGCATATATTTGACAAGAGGGTAATATATGTAGAAGAGAAGTTGGGTGTGGAATTTCTCAGTGACTACGATTGTCTGATTCGCCACCGTCAAGGAAGGGCAGACATCGTGGTAAGAGCGCTGAGCGGGAGTGAACGAGTGAAACTTAGATGTTTGTGAGCAATGATTATGATAATTCAGTTCGGAGTTACGGGGATGATGTTGATAGCCTAGAGAGAGTGGTTCAAGGATGAGAACATGTAAGAAGAATGATTACTTGGTTTAGACCAGTAAATGGAAAGGAACGAAGATGGAGGAATGTACTTTGGGGACCATCTATTGGTTCTATTGAGAGGAAGCATAAGGACAACAGTCATGCAAGGTATTTGATACATCCGAGAATGGATAAGACATATCATTACCTTTGCAAGAGATGTATGGAGGAGTAGGCGAGACTTTTCGCTCAGTGAGTTGGTAATGAGCCATGGGGTGTCGCAAGAAACATGATAAAATACTTACTTCGCGATAGTGGTAAACGTGTTATGGAGTCTTGAGAACGCGTATGTAGATGAGTGCGACTTATCATTCTCTAATGAGTGAACTAAGTGAGCGTACAAATCAGGCATTGGGTGGTGAGCTAAGAGCATAGGTGTGTTTGATTTTGAGGGAAGCCGGGGTATACATTTACCCTTAGTTGAGTTCTCTTATGTCAACAATTATAATTCTAGTATTGAGTATGTGTCGTGTGAAAAGTTGTATGGAAGGTAATGTAGGTCACCTGTTCTATGGGCAAAGGTTGGAACAAGTCAACTAATTGGTCCTAAACTAGAACGAGAGACTACGAATAAGGTTTTCAGATTTAAGAGAGAGATTTAAGGCAGCAAGAGATCGCCAAAAGAGTTATGCGGATTATTGCCGTAAGCCCTTAGAGTTGGTGTTGGTGATATCGTGAGGATAAAAGTATCTCCTTGGAAGGGTGTTGTGCGTTTCGATAAGAAAGGCAAGCTAGCACCGAGATACGGAGGACCATTTGAGATTTATGGAAAGGATTTGATTTGTGGCATACCGGTTGAAGTAAGCTGAGGAATTAAGTGGTGTACATAATATGTATCATGTATCTAATTGAAAGAAGTGTTTGGTGGATGCTAGTCCGCATGTGCCAATAGATGAAAGTAAGGTTGACAAGACCCTCCGTTTTGTCAAGAAACCTATTGAGATTATGGATCGAGATGTTAAGGGTTTGAAGTTTGGTGAGATAACGTTGGTAAAGGTATGGTGGGATTCTAAGCGTGGTCCTGAGTTGACTTGGGAACGTGAGGATCAAATGTAATTAATGTTTGTTTTGTGTGTATCCATTATATGTGGTGTTTCCTGCGGTTACCATTTGGATTTTCTTTTGGTTCGAGGGTATCGTACCTACCTGAGAGAAGTCGTTTTGATCATTGGTGTTATTGATCGGGGAGTGTATCTATTTGCGTGTATCGTTGGTGTGACGGAATGTTTTCTATCGTGTGAATTCGAGTATTTAGTCGGTTCACATTTTTGCGATTCTTTCTCTGTGATTTTATGGTGTGGTATTTATCCGTTTAAAAATCCATAAATTTCCTTTTGCTGTTGTTAGTGGTGACTATAGCAGTTAAAATCTCAGGACGCGATTTCCCTAAGTGGGGGATGATGTAACAACCGTGGTTTTGGCAGGTCAGTTTGACTGATAGTCTTGACTCGGTTGACGTTTGTTTGGTGTGTCCTAGGTGTTTGAAGTGATATAAGTGTGATATAGGTGAGTTTTAGCACTAAATCCCTTTGCGTAAGTGGTTTTATTGTGATTTGGAAAGTTTGGAATTTGGGAAAGTTCATTTTGATCACCTTTGTGGTGTAGAAATGACTTGTGTAGTTTTTGGCGTTTTTATGTTTTTGCGTAACGAGTCTTTGTTCAATTATTTGAGCGTTAGCAAGTTATGAGGAGTTTGTTTTTATGTGTTATGCTTATAAAAGAGTGTGAAAATCTATTTTTGTAAACTTTGTTTTGAAAATGATAATTTTCCGGTTTGTCGTAAAAACTGAGGTTTATCGCGTTAGACGTTAGGATTAGCTACGGGTATTTATAAACTATCAAAAGTATGAGTTTTTGAGTGTAATAAATTAATTTAATAAAAAAATTATAAAAGATATATATATATATGTGTATATAAAAATCGGCTATAAAGAAAAACAAGGGAAAAGGAAACCCAATTTGAGTCCGAATATGACTCTTAGACCCAAGGAATCCTAATCTAACCCAAACAAGCTCAACCCCTACCCATATAAGCTAAACCAAACGACCTAAAACCTCTTTTTCTCTGGAAGAGTCGACAAGGGGGAGAGGAGGAGAAGGTGAAAAGTTAGGGTTTCAATTATGTGAAAAAAACAAGCCTAAGGTATGCCTAGTTAACCCTTAATTGTTTAATTATTGATTAGATTCATGTAATACAAGTTATGATGGATTAGGGTTTGTGTTAACTTCTGTAAATTAATGTTATTAAACATGTTGGGATCAATAATTAGTAATAGTATGATGTTTGGTTAAGAGGATTGGGCGTAAAACATGTTAGTTATTGAGTTAGGGTTTGGACAGAAACGTAGTGCTGTAAATATGTGAGTGTAATTAGCATATGGTGAGGAGTTAAGTCACGAATTTTTGGTCTAAATTGAATTTTAATGAAAGATATTTCCAAAAAGTCCAGCCACGATTGATTTCAAGGTCGGGAAGTTGGTCTTTTGATTTTTCTTTGTTAAGGTGTCAAAGCTGTCAAACCGGGACAGATTTTGGGTAAAAGTTTGAGGGTGTTTTGTGGTTGTAAAAATGGTATTTTGACTAGGCCTTCTGGAATAGTTAAGTATTAGGTTATATTAGACTACCACGAAAAGGATTCGCGATAAAAACTTGTGGAAGTATTTTGTGTTAATTAAAACTTTTTGGTGTGCGTTCAGATCCGAATTTGAGTAGTTGACAAGTTTGATTTTCTTTTGAGTACTTGTGTGTGTTATTGGTCCATGGCCTTCTGGGATTAGCTTGTATGCTTATGAGATACCATGGTAAATTTTTGGTGTGAGTTTTTGAGCTTTAATTGTCGTGATTTCATGTGGGCGAATGTACCCAAAAATTCTGTGTTTTCTGATTTTTAAAGTGCTAGGGATTTAGTGAGTGTTAGGTTATGGTAGCGGTTAGTATGGTGTCTATGAGATCCATGGTGGGTCATATGAGTCTTAGACATCCATCATAGGTTTATTACATGGGTTTTAGCTTTTAGCTTGACCTTGTGTAATGTGGATTATTTTTGTATGCTATAGATTGTGAATTGTTTTTGCGGAAGCTGCGGAGTTTAAGGTGAGTTCATAGTCCTGTATTTTTACTGTGTTTTAAACTTGGGATGGGAATGATGCTTGTATTAAATGATTTGAATTACTGTGATTATGTGTATGTATGTTAAAGAGCTTGGACTTATAACGTTATCGTATTTATGCTATATGTGAATGATATGTAATGTGATGATAATGCTGTGTGGTCCAATTGGGGGGGGGGGGGGGGAGTATCCAATTGGAGAGTAATATTCCTACTCGTTACTAGTCTGTGTGGTCCAATTGGGAGGGCGCTTACCATGTTGCTCGTGCATACGACCTAATTGGAGAGTAGTATTCCTACTCACTTTTATTCTGTGTGGTCCGATCCCGGTACGTTGTGAATTTGGATCGGTGGGCACGTTCCACCCGATGGTTGCCTTATGAGTGATGTTGCCTTATGTGTATTGTTGCCTTTGTGTGTGATTATTGACTTGCAAATACATGTAGCTATATGATAACTGTAATTTATTTGTCCAGCTATGTTTTATAATCACAGTAAACTGGTTGCCTTGTGAGTGTAAGTGTGTCTAAACATATGAATCTCACCAACATTATGTTGACATTTTAAGCATCATTTTCAGGTGAGCATTCTAAGGCTATGATAGAAGGAGGTTATTAGACGAGACCTTAGTTGCATTGGAAGTGGTTTATCTGAGTGTTGGAGTTTATCATGTTGTTTTCTTTCGGGTATTGTTATGACATTTTGTGTCTATACTTTGCCATTTTTATTGCATGTAGTTATTCTCTATATAGACACCATGTTGTGATGATATCCATGAAGTTACACCCGCGCGTTTCCGCCGTGGCGGGGTGTGACATACTACCCCATCGTTTACAGACTTTGCAAACTACCATACGGGTAACTTCATTGTAAAAGGGATGTCGTCCCAACAGAAGAAAACGTTCTTCAAAGACGTAAACCACTACTTCTGGGATGACCCCTATCTGTTTAAAATTTGTGCGGATCAAGTCATCCGGCGGTGTATTCATGGCCAAGAAGCCATGGATATTCTCAAAGCTTGTCATGATGGACCCATGGGGGGACATCATAGCCCAAACTACTCCGCCAAAAAGGTGTTTGATTTCGGCTTCTACTGGCCCACGATCTATAAGGATGCTCATGAGTCATGACTTAGTCAAAACCTGTGATGCTTGTTAACATCATGGGAATATTTCTAAAAAGGATGAGATGCCTAAAAACGTCATCCAAGTCTGTGAAATCTTTGACATCTGGGGCATTGATTTTATGGGTCTGTTCCCGTCTTCACAAGGGAATAAGTATATACTCGTGGCCGTCGATTACTTGTCCAAATGGGTTGAAGAAAAAGCTCTACCCACCAATGACGCCCAAGTTGTTGTGAAATTTTTGAAATCTCTTTTTGCTAGGTTTGAAACTCCACGTGCCATAATTAGTGATCGTGGTACATATTTTTGCAATGACCAATTTGCAAGAGTAATGCTTAAGCACGGTGTCACTCACCGTCTTTCCACCGCGTATCACCCCCAAACAAGTGGGCAAGTGGAGCTTTCCAACCGTGGTATTAAAAGGATTCTGGAGAAGACAGTAGGTGAAAACCGTGCCTCTTGGTCGGACAAACTAGATGATGCACTCTGGGCCTTTCGTACAGCTTACAAAACACCCATCGGGTGTACTCCATACAATCTGGTACACGGGAAGGCGTGTCATCTACCAATCGAGCTTGAGCACAAAGCCTACTAGGCCTTGAAACATGCTAACTTCGACCTTCAGACAGCGGGTGATCACCGTAAAGTTCAACTAAATGAATTAAATGAACTTCGTGATCAGGCATACGAGAACTCTTTGATCTACAAAGAAAAGACAAAGAAGATTCACGACTCAAAAATTAAGAACCGTGTTTTCAACGTTGGTGATCGAGTCCTTCTTTTTAACTCAAGATTGAAGATTTTCTCGGGCAAACTCAAAACCCGTTGGTCTGGACCTTTCACTATCACCAAAGTGTTTCCTTATGGAACCGTTGAGTTATCTCAACAAGACAGTCCCAACTTTAAGGTGAATGGTCATCGGTTGAAGTATTACCTTGGAGGGGACATACCACCCATGGTTGTCCCGGATCTCCAAACTTTCCCCACGAACCAATGAATTCGGGGATCGAGTCAAGCTAGTGACTCGGTGAACAAAAACATTAGCAATCACATGGGTTCTCACCCATGTTTCTGACTTCTCTCTTCTTTCTAATAAAGTGACGAGAAGGGGGCAACCTCTTCTGCATCTTTTGTTTGGTTGTTGTTATGTTTGTACAGGTAATTGTTCCCGAAGCATGAAGGCTCTCGTGCTCGTGTTTTGTCCTTACTTCATTCAAAGCTTCTGATATCCTTAACTAACGTTATCTTTTGGCATTAATTAATAAACGGCCTTAGATACAATCTAGGATGACCCTCGCCTTTGAAACATTGAGGACAATGTTTAACTTTAGTCTGGGGGTATCTTCGATTTGACTTGCACCTTTCATGTGCCGTTTCTCATGCAACTCCGTTTTTCTCGAAAAATCCAAAAAAAAAAAATAAAAAACTCACCAAAAAAGTACCCAAAAATTGAACAAATTTGAAAATTTTTGCAAAAATATAATAAGTTTTGACACTTTGTCTGACTTTCCGCTAGGTAGAGTAGGAATAGAAATTTTGACTTGACCGGGTGTGTTGAGCCCTAGCTTGTTCCCTTAACTTTTTAGGCTAAGCATCCGCGGATCTCATTACTTGAGATTTTAGATTTGCGGAGAACGAGGAATGGTAGTAAAGTCATTAGTGTGATTAGATGCTAAACGTGGAATAGTTGGATTTCTTTAGAGCTCATAACGGTTACTTGTAGTCCTTGCTCCCGCAAGATTGAAAACCAAAAAATAAAATAATTAAAATTACGCGTTTTCAAAAGTTGTCTAAATTTCCGCTCACTTTATGTTGACATAAATAATGCCTTAAAAACATTATTAAGTTTTTATCAATATCTCTATGTTTTGATCATTACAAAATATAACCTCAAAGAACTAAAACTTATGACATAAACAAGTATTTGGTGATTAATATTTCTCTTTACATCCAAATCACTTAAGGTATGAATAAACAAAGTGTTTAGTGCAATGTATGATCAAAGGGGTATTTAATTAACTAATACAAAGTTTATTTAATTATATAATCTTATTATATATTTTTGAAAAACACTTTTGGTAATAAGGAAAAATGTTTTAATCATACTAAATATATGATTTCAAATATTTAACCAAAATCAGTTAGTTTTTCACCAAATAAACTTTCCCCACTAAAAGACAAAGTTTCTGGCCGTTACAGTTGGGCGGCCCCCTTAATTATAAGGGGCGGCCCCCTTAATTTTAAGGGGGGCGGCCATGCTTTAAGGGGACCGGCCACGCTCCTCTGTCAGAAACGTTTGCCTATAAATACCACCTTAAACCTGGATTTTTTCCCCACCTTTTGCACTCCAGAACTTTCTGTTCTAGATCTCCATTTCCAATATATAAATCCTTTGATCATACATTCTTAAATCTTTGTTTCAAAGTGATCCATACATAATCCATTCAAGTGCAAGAGAAGAATACTTCTATCCCTCAAGACAAGAAGTATTACAACTAGTTGTGATCTCCACATCTAAGTTGTTTGTGCATCATCATTGATTATTATTTCATAGTGTGATTAGTTGTGAATATTTGTTAGAGAATAGTTGTGTAGATAGTAGAAGTTGATTAGTAGTGAAGTAGGATAGTTGTGAAGATTGGTGTGTAGAAGAAGGTGTGTAGAAGATTGGTGTGTAAAAGCTAGGTGTGAAGAAGATTGGTGTGAAGATTGGTGTGAAGATTGGTGTGAAGATTGGTGTGTAGATTGGTGTGTAGATTGGTGTGTACGGTTTTCTCCGCCATAAGGGAGCTTGTTGATATAGTGAAGAAAACTCTCGAGTTAGGTGCTCGGGGAGTGGAGTAGGGCAAGGAAGGTGCCTTGTAGCCGAACCACTATAAATCGCTTGTCTCTCGGTTTGATCTTTCCATCTTTTACTTATTTCATTACTTACATAATTATTGCTTCATAGTATATATACTTAGTGTTGTTCATATTGTGTATAACTAGATTTCATATACCATCGAATCTATATTTTATAAATCAACGAAAACTTTTAAACAATTTGTTTTATAACAATTAAAACGACGTAAAACTATTCAACCCCCCCCCCCCCCCTTCTAGTTTTCCACAATTGGTATCAAGAGCCACGTCTAGCAAGAATTTTAAAATATATTGTATTTTAAAACTTGTAACGATCTATGGAATCTTTAAAATATTTAGAAGGGCAATCTATGCAAAGACCACCACTATTTGAAAGTGATGGATTTTTATATTGGAAAAATAGATTCGAAACGTATGTGAAATCAAAAGATCTTGATCTTTGGCATATTATTACCTTTGGTGATTTTCCCCCTATTCAATATAATGTTGAAACTAAAATGGATGAAATTGTAGCTTTTGAAAAACAAAATGATGATTTGAAAAAGAAACTAGCAAAAAATAATGAGGCTAAAATGGTTATTTATAATGCGTTACCACGCAAAGAATATGAAAGAATTTTTATGTGTAAAACCGCAAAAGAAATTTGGGATTCTTTACTAATCACTCACCAAGGTAATAGCCAAGTCAAAGACAATAAAATAGATCTTCTTGTACAACAATATGAACAATTTACGATTCCGGAAGAGGAATCAATTGATAATGCTTTTACTAAGTTTAACACTATCATCACAAGTTTAAAAGCACTTGATGAGACATTTTCTAGTAAAAATTGTGTTAGGAAATTTCTTAGGGCATTGCATCCAAAATGGCGAGCTAAGGTCACGGGCTCACGGCAATTGAAGAATCAAAGAACTTGATGACGTTATCACTAGATGAACTAATTGGCAACTTGAAGGTTCATGAAGAAATCATAAGAAGAGATTCGGAAATGGTCAAAGTCAAGAAAGAACAAATCAAATCCATTGCTCTAAAAGCCAAAAAGGAACCTAGTGATGATGATGATTCAAGTGACGAAAGTGAAGACGAAGAATATGCAATGGCCGTAAGAGAATACAAGAAATTCTTCAAGAGACGAGGAAGATTCACTAGATCATCACATGACGATAGAAAATCGTTCCAAAGAAATAGAAGTGACAATTACGTGAAAAGAAAATGCTTTAGATGTGGAAGTCCAAATCATCTCGTTGGTGAATGTCTAAAGCCGCCGAGTTATGATAATCAAGGTGCATTTGTTAGTAGAACATGGAGTGATAGTGACAAAGAAGAAGTGGAAAAACCAAGAGAAGAAAAGTGTTTCATGGCAAAAGCAACCGACGAAATATGCCTTGGAATTGACTTGGAGCCTGATGAATGGATCAAGGATAGTGGATGCTCAAGGCACATGACAGGGAACCGAAAGCTATTCTCTACATATAAGGCATACAACGGAGGTAACGTTATCTTTGGTAGTGACTTGCGTGGAAAAATTATTGGCAAAGGTACGATTTCTCAAGACTCACTTACTATTGAAAATGTTGAACATGTTAATAATTTAACATATAACTTACTTAGTGTAGGCCAAATATGCGATAATAAATGTAAAGTTATCTTTTCCGAAGAAGATAGCGAAATAATTAAGAATGGAAAAATTATAGGTAGAGGTATTAGGAAAGGAGGTGTATATGTTATGAAACTAGGAAACAAACCTGAAGATAGGATATGCCTAACGACCCTAGACGAAAACTCCACATTGTGGCATAGGAGATTAGGACATGCTAACATGCAACAAATACAATCTTTGGCCTCTAAGGAATTAGTTAGAAACTTGCCTAATCTAAAATATGACAAACATTTTTGTGATGCATGTAAAGTTGGAAAACAAGCTCATGCTAGCCACAAAGCTAAGAATATAGTATCCACTACTAGGTGCCTAGAATTATTACATATGGATCTTTTTGGTCCATCCGCTGTGCGGAGCTATGGAGGAAACAAGTATACCTTAGTAATAGTAGATGACTACTCACGATACACGTGGACTAGGTTTTTAAGTGACAAAACCCAAGCCTTTGAAAAATTCGAAATATTTAGCAAAATGATTCAAAATAAGTTAGGATGCTCAATAGTTGCCATTAGGACGGACCATGGAAGGGAATTTGATAACGAAGTACAATTCGGAAAATATTGTGAGTTAAATGGAATATCTCATAATTTCTCCGCTCCTCGTACTCCTCAATCAAATGGGGTAGTAGAAAGAAAAAATAGGTCACTACAAGAAATGAGTAGAACTATGTTAAATGAACAATCCATTCCACAAAAATTTTGGTGTCACGCCGTAGATACATCGACTTATATTCTAAATAGGGTATCAATTAGAAGAATTCTAGGAAAAACTCCTTATGAGTTATTAAGAAATAGAAAACCTAACTTAAGCTACTTTAGAGTATTTGGAAGTAAATGCTATATCTTAAACACTAAGGACTACCTCACTAAGTTTGATCCAAAGTCATATGAAGGAATATTTTTAGGATACTCACAAAATAGTAAAGCATATATAATACTTAACAAACACTCAATGAAAGTAGAGGAATCACTAAATGTAACATTTGATGAAACACCACCACCTTCTAAAACGCTACCTTTAGAAGATGATAATTTAGTCGAAGAAGAAGCTATTGAGGTTAGTAAAACAAAACCCATAGGAAATGACAATGAAGAAACTCACTTAGAAAATAACGAAATCGTTAATATTAAAGAATCTAGATCACATTCTTTAGATAATATAATAGGACATCTTAACCAAAGAACCCTTAGGTCACAAGCCCAAGATAAAAACAACTTCTTTTATTTCCTCTCAGCAATAGAACCTAAGAATATTAGTGAGGCTTTAAAGGATGAAAGTTGGATTATAGCTATGCAAGAAGAATTAAATCAATTTAAGGCAAATGATGTTTGGGAACTAGTCCCAAATCCAAAGGATATGACCATCATAGGAACCAAATGGGTATATAGAAATAAGTTAGACGAGAATGGAATAGTTACTAGGAATAAAGCTAGGTTAGTTGCCCAAGGTTATAATCAACAAGAAGGAATTGATTATGATGAAACTTATGCCCCCGTAGCTAGACTAGAATCAATTAGGATATTACTTGCCTATGCTTGCGCCCTAGATTTTAAGTTATTCCAAATGGATGTGAAAAGTGCATTCCTTAACGGTTTTATCAATGAGGAGGTATATGTGGCACAACCTCCAGGATTCATTGACTTCGCAAAACCTGATTATGTTTATAAGTTAAAGAAAGCTTTGTATGGACTCAAACAAGCTCCCAAAGCTTGGTATGATCGATTAAAAGCTTTTCTTATTAAACATGATTATTCCATGGGAATGGTAGATAACACTCTTTTCACTAAAAGGAAAGACCCTAATCTCATCATTGTTCAAATATATGTTGATGACATTATATTTGGATCGACTTGTCAAGACATGTGTGATGAATTTGCCAAAATCATGCATGATGAGTTTGAGATGAGTATGATGGGTGAACTTAACTTCTTCCTAGGATTACAAATAAAACAATTAGAAGATGGAATATTCTTTAACCAATCTAAGTACATTAAGGAAATGCTTAAGAAATTTGGCCTAGAAGACTCAAAACCCATAAAAACACCCATGTCTACGGAGGTAAAGCTCACAAAGGACGATGAAGGTGAGTCCGTAGATAACTCCAAGTATAGAGGAATGATAGGTAGTTTACTATACTTGACGGCAAGTAGACCCGATATCATGTTTAGTGTCTGCCTTTGTGCCCGTTTTCAAGAGGATCCCAAAACCTCTCACCTAGAAGCGGTTAAGCGTATCTTCCGATACATTAAAGGCACTATACACTTAGGATTATGGTATCCTAAGGAATCCGGCATAGAAACCATTGTATATGCGGATTCGGATCATGCGGGAGACTACGTAGATAGAAAGAGCACTAGCGGTATTTGCACATTTATGGGATGTTGTCTAACGTCTTGGTTTTCGAAGAAGCAAACCGCTCTTGCTATTTCTACCACCGAAGCCGAATATGTAAGCGCCGGAAAGGCATGTCAACAAGCACTATGGATGAAACAAGCTCTCATAGACTATGGCATTAGGTTAGAAAATGTCCCCATTATGTGCGATAACAAAGGTGCGATAGATTTAAGTAAAAATCCGGTGCAACATTCTAGGACTAAACACATAGAAATACGTCACCATTTTCTTAGGGATAATGTACAAAAAGGAAATATATCTATAGAAAAGGTTGCATCGGAAGATAACATTGCGGATATATTCACAAAACCCCTTAAGCGTGAATTATTCAACCACTTGCGTTTAGGATTAGGAATGATGGAACAAGTTGACTAAATTATATTGAAATATTTCAAATTAATACTTGCATGAAATTTATTTTTCTCCCATTTCATCTTTTCTGAGTCTAGGAATCTATTTCGCACAAAACTAAAGATTGGGAAAATTTATTTTCTTTGCATAAATTTTTTTTTAAAACTCAATCAATTTTCTCTAAAAATTATTCTCACAATCTAGGAACCCCATGAAAACCATTTTCCTTGCATTGTTGACTAATTCTAAAAAAACATTATATTTCAAAATCATGCATAAACTCTCACATAAATTGTCAATGTATATAATCTAATATATGTCTTTGACACTCATGATCGAGCAAAAATTGAATCAAGGAGATTATTTGGATTGTTTCTTAGGATCGCTATTTCTTTTTGCTTCTAGGAGTCGAAACAATCACAACTCCACATTTGTTGCATATAGACACTCACTAGAACAAATTCACTAATAATGGTGTCATCTTGATCCATCACTAGTTTTTCCACTCACTAAGATCCTTGCCTTCAATCTAAGATAGGTGCCTTAGGAAGATTAAGTGTGCTTGCCTTTGTTTACCTCCTATTGCTTATTATGTGTTGATTATTTGCTCCTTTGCTTATGTGTTTTTGCATGTATGCTATATCTTGATTAGATTAGATGCTATATTGCCTAAAGGAATTGAACTTGCTTGAATCCAAGTCCAAAAACACAACCTTTCTGCAAATTTTCTGCCAAAAACTCAATTCTGGCAATCTGGAAATCACCAGATGGGCGGCCCCCTTAATTATGTAAGGCGGCCCCCTTAATTTTAAGGGGACCGCCCCCTAATTAAGGGGACCGGCCATCTGATGGTCGGGTTTACAGAATCTTTTCTGCTTTTTAGCCCATTTCAACCTACATTTCCCATTTTTCACCAACACATTTTGTCCTAATCCTCCAAACAAACTTTATCCATCCTTAAACACACAAATCTTACACTATAAATATCCCCAATCCTCAAAGCTCTCCATTCATCCCATCATGAACTCTCCAAACAAACCAAAATCAAAAGCCTCAAGGCTAGCAAGGATGACGGAAAAACCCGTTTGGCGACGAAAAAGTCCTCGAAACAAATCTATCATCACAAATGTAGTTAGAAATCATTCCTCACCACCAACCTCTTATTTCCCAAACTTTGCATCAAACCAACAAAGGCATTCATTTGATCCACTTTACAAACCATACAACATTGGCCAAACATCTTCCTTCAAGCCAAACTACACCTCTCAACCTCCAACAACTTATAATGATCCATGCAAGTTTGATGAACCATCAAACTACAATTCCAACTACTCAAACCCAACTCATCCATACCAAACCTATGATCCCCTCCACATTGCCATGGAAAAACAAAGGTTCCGTGATGAAATAAACCAAATCCATGATCTTAGTGATCTCCTTGCTATGCATCTTGCACAACGCAACAAAGGGCTACCTCCATCATCACCCTATGCAAATTGCCTTCCCCACTCTCTTAACTTGGATCAAGTTACAAATCACACTCACTTTTGCCCTTGTTGCATATTCCTTCAAAAACAAATCCTCTACTTGAGTGAAGATATTTCTTGGATTGAATATCTTCTCACTCGTAATCATCCAATACCACCCTTAACACGATACAACATCGTGAGATCCACTTCTTCCGCTCCATGCAACACCCCATATCCACCTCAATCAAATATCTAAGCTCTATGCTTTTGTTTTCCTTCAAGCAAATAAAACAAATCAACCATGGGTTGCAAGCAAGTCCAAGTGCTCTCTTAGGCAATATAGGACTATATCTTTTCTTTTGTTTTAGTGTAATCAATATGCTACAAGCATATTGAATGTTGTTATGCTAATTATTTCTATCATGCTTGAATGAATCTATTTTTATTTGCATAATTGTTGCTTTTGCATATATATGTGTGTTGCTCTCTTCAAAATATTTTTGTAGCCAAGATTCCAATTGCTCGTTCCCTTTGTGCTCTCAAACGAGGGGGAGCATACATCAAGGGGGAGTTCTCTACCCGTTTAAACTTCTTTCACGAAGATTATTCGGCCTAACCTTTTTGATTTTACAAAAAGGGGGAGAAGAGAAATGGTAAACTCTATAATACTTGTCTAATAACAAGTTTTAAATCTTTTGAGTTTAAGGTTTTGTAATAATCAAAAAGGGGGAGATTGTTGACATAAATAATGCCTTAAAAACATTATTAAGTTTTTATCAATATCTCTATGTTTTGATCATTACAAAATATAACCTCAAAGAACTAAAACTTATGACATAAACAAGTATTTGGTGATTAATATTTCTCTTTACATCCAAATCACTTAAGGTATGAATAAACAAAGTGTTTAGTGCAATGTATGATCAAAGGGGTATTTAATTAACTAATACAAAGTTTATTTAATTATATAATCTTATTATATATTTTTGAAAAACACTTTTGGTAATAAGGAAAAATGTTTTAATCATACTAAATATATGATTTCAAATATTTAACCAAAATCAGTTAGTTTTTCACCAAATAAACTTTCCCCACTAAAAGACAAAGTTTCTGGCCGTTACAGTTGGGCGGCCCCCTTAATTATAAGGGGCGGCCCCCTTAATTTTAAGGGGGCCGGCCATGCTTTAAGGGGACCGGCCACGCTCCTCTGTCAGAAACGTTTGCCTATAAATACCACCTTAAACCTGGATTTTTTCCCCACCTTTTGCACTCCAGAACTTTCTGTTCTAGATCTCCATTTCCAATCTATAAATCCTTTGATCATACATTCTTAAATCTTTGTTTCTAAGTGATCCATACATAATCCATTCAAGTGCAAGAGAAGAATACTTCTATCCCTCAAGACAAGAAGTATTACAACTAGTTGTGATCTCCACATCTAAGTTGTTTGTGCATCATCATTGATTATTATTTCATAGTGTGATTAGTTGTGAATATTTGTTAGAGAATAGTTGTGTAGATAGTAGAAGTTGATTAGTAGTGAAGTAGGATAGTTGTGAAGATTGGTGTGTAGAAGAAGGTGTGTAGAAGATTGGTGTGTAAAAGCTAGGTGTGAAGAAGATTGGTGTGAAGATTGGTGTGAAGATTGGTGTGTAGATTGGTGTGTATATTGGTGTGTATATTGGTGTGTACGGTTTTCTCCGCCATAAGGGAGCTTGTTGATATAGTGAAGAAAACTCTCGAGTTAGGTGCTCGGGGAGTGGAGTAGGGCAAGGAAGGTGCCTTGTAGCCGAACCACTATAAATCGCTTGTCTCTCGGTTTGATCTTTCCATCTTTTACTTATTTCATTACTTACATAATTATTGCTTCATAGTATATATACTTAGTGTTGTTCATATTGTGTATAACTAGATTTCATATACCATCGAATCTATATTTTATAAATCAACGAAAACTTTTAAACAATTTGTTTTATAACAATTAAAACGACGTAAAACTATTCAACCCCCCCTTCTAGTTTTCCACACTTTATATGATGGCATAAGCATTAAATGGGCCTTGGATCCTTTATTCTGAAAGGCGTTTAGGTCTTGGAACTCCCCGTTTTGTTGTATGCCACATGATGTTCATAAATAACACCATCAATATGTAATAAATGCCAAAAATAGCTGCGGTTCGACAAGCGGATCCTTGCATCCTTTGTTCTGAAAGGCGCTTAGGTCTGGGAGTTTCACCGTGAAGCTCCGTATGCTTGAGGCAAAGTAATAAGTCATAAGTACCAAAAATAATTGCGGTTTGACAAGCGGATCCTTGCATCCTTTGTTCTGAAAGGCGCTTAGGTCTGGGAGATTCACCGTGAAGCTCCGTATGTTTGAGGTACAAGTTATATATGAAAAACCAAATGAAAAAGAAATGAAAAAATGAAAATAAAATAAATGTGGTGTGAACATATGAGCCTTTTGAGTTAAAATTTAAACGATTTTTAAATCCGCCTAAATCTTTCAGACTTTAAACCTACCGGAACGAAAATGAGCAATCATTTCTTTAACAAAGTCTAGATACAATAAGACTTGGGAGTAGGATTTACAATTAGCATTTATGAGTAATGTTAGCATCTAATGACATTTTTGGCTATGATTTCGTTTTTACACTTAACTTGGGAACTCGTGAAAAATCAGGAACGATGAATTCTATCCGTATGGACACTTTTCTCTGAGCTGTGTTTCTTACTCTGTGACTCTAAACGTTATTGAAAAATAATGATAGTCAAACATCCCGTCACACAATAAGTATAAAAAGTATATAAATAGCAGTGTATGAAACAAAAGCTGAAAAACGGAGCGTTCTCAAGAATAAATGATTTTGTACTCTCTTTGAACATTTTGCTACTTCTTCAATGTCAGTAAAAAGAGTTATGAAAATTATTTATCTCGTAGGGCGTGAATTGATCCCATTGCATGAGGACACGACAATACCTTAGTCTGGGGATTTGGTGTGTGCTTATTCACACACCATTTTCTGGCCAAATTAAGACCAAAATAGATACAAACTAACCATAATTGCCAAAGATATTGTACTTTTGTGTTTGTGATCGTGCAGGAATGGATATTTCAGAAATTGGCAAAAATCAGGCCAAAAAGGACAAAAACGAGCACGAGTTTGGAAAACATGTTAAAAAGCCAGAGCCGGGGAAGCAAATTACCACTTTTGAGCTCAGATTTTCAAAACACACCTTGTGGAATCACAAAATGCCAAATATAGTCCTTAGAGCAAAAGTTTGCAAAATTGGCAGAAATGGTCCCTCAAGTTTGGAAATTGACAGAAATGGCCTTTAAGCATTAGATTTGGGTGAAAAGTCAACATAGATCCTTGGGAATTCAAAAATTGTTATGATTGGTCCCTTAGTGAAAAGATTGAAGAAATTACAAGTTTGGTCCCTGAACTTTCAAGATTTGACATATTTGGTCCCTGGGAATTTCAAATATGGAAAATATCAAATTATGGCCCTTGTATTATACTTTGGAAAGGTTACAAGTTCCACCCCTCTAATTTTCGGATAATTACACTTTTGGTCCTTGTTATTTCTATTAAACCAAACGGACCATTAATAAAATTAAACAAACAAACACAACACAAGCCCAGTCCACCCACCTGATCCAGTCCACCCACACCTCAGGCCCAACTCCACCAGCCCAAACCCTTTTATTAGTAATAATCCCTAGGTCAACACAGTCAAACCCTAACCCCCTTTCCCTCCTTCCTCCCCAACTTGACCCTGAACACCCTGTCACTTCCACCACCCCCACCAACACCATCACATCCCACTACCCATCATATTTACCTAATAAAACAAGCCACAATTAATGCACAACCCCCCCCCCCCCCTAATTGTAATTAATCAGACCAATTGGCTTGATACCAATTTCCCGCCAAAATAACATAAATGGCTAGGATCAATTCAAGCCAATCCAATGGCAAGGAAAGATGTGGGATTGACTCAGAGGACCAAGGGGAACCCTAAATTGTGCTATAAAAGGAGGAAGGAAGAAGGGACAAGATGTAGTAGTTTTAATTTAAAAATAGCTTGTCGTTTTAATTATTTTTCCAATTCCAGTGTAATTCTTAGCTTTTAAAATGTAATCTTAACATTTTCATTGTATTTGAAACTCGTTTCAATTAGCAATTTCAAGCTTTCAGTCTTAAATTCCAAATTGGCATTTTTACTTAGAAATTTCAAGTTATTGTAATGTGGTTGATAGTTGTTGTTTAGGGACCCATAAGCTCACATAAGTTCATTTAATAGCTTCTGTAATCCATTAGAATCATTTAAACCTGTGTTACTTATAAAACTCAAAAATATAAAAAAAAATACAAAAAATAATTGAAAAAATAAAAATCGGGTTAAGAAGATGAAGAAGGCTGGAGCAGGGTAAATTGTGGATGGCCTTGGTAATAGTGCTTTGTGGAAAGCTTTAGGACAGGTATTGGTGCTTGGTTTCTTGGTTAATGGCAGGATTACAATTTGTAAGCAAAATCTCATTTTATGCTTTCTACTGTAGCATTGCTTATTAACTGCTTATCTGTGTTTCTTTAGGCTTCTTAGGTGTATTTGAGTGATATTGTAGCTTAAAATTTGGTCTTGGTTTATTAGTTTCCATTTGAGCTAATAATCTTAGTTTAACTGCTATTTTAGTCTTATATGGGATCCTAGGTAATTGTGGTTCAAGCTTGAGTTTCTGTGCTCATTTGAGCTTATTAGATCATAATAAGTTGTTGAGAATCAGTTTCAAAATTCTTAGTATCCATTTGTTTCACAAATCAAAAATCAGTATTTATAAAGGCATGTTTGGATTTGTTGTTCTTTAGGTGACCCAGGTTGTTTCAGGGGATGGTTATTGTTGTTTCATGTCTCAATAGGTCCTAGTATATCAGTTAAACCATAAACTTGAGGTCACTTACACAGAAAGTCAAAATCCACTTAATGATTTCACTTTGCCTTCACTGTTAGGATTTAGAACCCATAATCATTCATATCAGTTTATTAGTTGATAACTTAGCCTATTGTAGTCTCATTTTAGCTTAATAAATCATCATCAGTCAGTAGGATACACTAAAAATTCATCAAAGTCAAAGTTTCAAGAAAATAGATAAAGTCAAAAGTGCAACTCTTTCATAAATCCATTTTTTGCAAGATTTTTCATGATTTTATTCCTCAGAATTAAGCTTTGAGCTATTTGGATATTAAAGTTTGTCAGCTGAACTAGTGAATCCAACTTTTGGATTATTTTTACAATTTTTTCTAATGGCTTATTAAGTTGCTTATTTAGGCCTGCAGGGCAAACATCTCCCCTGCACCAGGGTATTGGTCCCATTTTCATAAGCTCACCCTGAGCTTATTAGTGGACCCCAACCCCCAACCTTTGGCATTTTGAGAAGCTCAATAAGCCATTTCATCATACCAGTGCTTATTTTGACCCTTAGAAGTCTTGCCCATAGCTTATTCTTGGCCTTAAGTCACCCTGACCATTCCTGTTGATTCATCAGCAGGAACCACACCCCAATTTCACAAGCCCCTCCTTGGCTTATTAATGGACCCCAAAGCCTAAATCTTGGCTTATTGGAAAGCCCCCCAGTCCAGCTTATTAGATCTAGTTTCATTTTGGACCCTTGATCACTCCTGTGGGCCCCACATAGGCCTGTAGTTGGCCATTTAATCATTGTTATTATTATTATTCCGCTGTGCATATAATCATTGTTTCTATTATCCTAGATAGGGCTTAAACGATCTTCTACATTTTGTATCAAAGCGGGTGGCTCTTGATATATAGGATCTACAAGGTTTGTCGAAGAGTTGCAGATTTGTAAAAGGTGTGATGTGAAGAGGGTACGAATTGGTGAATACAGATTTGGTTTTTATGTGGCGACAAAAAGGTAACATTAAAATTATACGGCACATAATTAATTCGTGTTAATTTAATTATGTTTGTCGAATTCTACAACCTCGTACCATTAATTGATAATATGATTCGTCGTCTTGTACCTTTTGTCAATTCACAATATATGGTATTTCAACGTGGGGTCAAACATGGACTGTAAATCGAGAATTGGTTTTTTATGATTTATCATTTTCTGCGCCTCGTATTTAATTAATTGGAAGATACTACTGAGGTTTGTCGCATTCAATATTTAATTGGTCGGATTATTTAATAATTTTGATGGTCAGTAAGATTGTTGAAATTGATTGGCTGTTATTGATACTCGATCTTGTCGTCTTTTGCTATTAAGGAATTAGATTGTGGTATATTGATGGGTTGATAGTTCTTTTTTTCGTTATTAGTTTGAGTAGGGCACTAGTTATTATATTTTTGGAAGTGGGATTCGGTGTGATGTGGTACAATGTATATTCAATGGTCTTGAATGATGGTTGGATGAATCGTTGGTGGGTCTGCTATTGATTTATCATGAATTAGTGTTGCTGTTGTGATTATTGTCGTCTACTGCACGTGGATCTGGTTTGTCATTGAATATTCTTATTATTCTATTATGTATCGTGGGTCATTAATTACAACAGATTTGGTGTATAGGGATTTAATAAAGGGTGAATGTTAATACTGTTTCTGATGATCGTCATTATTCTACTGAATTGGTGAAAGTCGGTTTGTGAAATGTATTCCTGTTGCTGATTATTTTATTGGCTCGGTGGTATTATTAATTGATTGGTTGACAGAATTGATTGGTCAATGATTTAGGAAATCAATTGTGGAGTGTTTGTGGTTACCAGAGATTCGAAATTGATATTTAATTGGTCGGTGAGAAGTCAAAGAAGTATAGAAAAGGCTATTATTTAAGCTTTTGTTGCTGATGTACGTTCTTTTTTGTTTCTGCTGATCTTACTCATTACTGCTGATCAATTGCTACTGGTTTGGTTCCTCCTGATTCTGTACTTCGTTCCTGCTGATTTCACTTGTTTCTGCTGCTCATTAGTAAAATGGCATAATTTGACAATGAAAGGGATCATCCAATGTTTCCTTATTTGATGAATGATGCGTATGAGGTATGGACTAAGAAGATGGAACACTGGATCACGAACAATGATATGAATATCTGAAGGTGATTCAAAATGGCAACGGCCCGAAAAGGATTGGAAGAGATAGCGATGGAAAAGTCTTTATTCTCCCTCCAGCGACTACAAATGAACACATGGAAGTTCATAGGGAATCAAAGGCAAGAACTACTTTGCTTCAATCTATTCCTGCTGATCATATAGCAGATTTTAATTATATGGATGATGCACGAGATATATGGAATGCAATCAAAGCAAGGTATGGTGAAAAGGCTGAATCCAAGAAGATGGGAAAGGAAGCTTGTACTATCGGTGATGCTGAAGCATTTGCATTCATGGGTGTCATTCCTAAGGTACATAACTGCCCTTTTGATTGTGATAGTAAATATAATGAGCTTAAGAAAGAGTTTGATGAATTAAAAACTCTTTATAATGATTGCTATATTAATGAACAAGCTAATAGAGAGGTAGTTAAAACCTTAGAAAAACAAAAGGTTTGGTTTCAAAAGAATCAACTTGCTTATGAGGAAAAGATAAAAGTCTTAGAAAGAGATTTAACAATTACTAAAAATGAGTTAAAATATTCTGAGAAAGAAAAAGCAAAAGTAGATTTAGAGAAACAAGTTTTGCAAGATAAGTTTGATAAGGAAGTGGCTAGGCATAAAGAATGGCTAATTTCTGGTGACAAGTTAGCTAGCTTGCTCTATAGTAGTCAGTCTGTAACATCTGAGCTAGGCTTAGGTTTTAAGAAATATGTAGGTGCAGAGGTAATCAATAATTCTGTGAAGAAAAGTATCTTTAACCCTGGACCTGTAAGCTATAAAAAATTCTTAAAACAAAGCTAAATGCATGCTGTTCCAGGACCAAATAGAGGAGAATATATGCCCACCACTACTACCACAGACTTTGATGGATCACACCATTTATATGGAAAAAAATCAAATGACTTGCCAGACCCTAATTGTAAAACAACGGACTCTGTCTCTTGTTCTAATAGTGACAAGTCCTCAGACCCAAAGTCCACTGACTATGCCTCATG
This sequence comes from Artemisia argyi, assembly GCA_030686995.1. NCBI lineage: Eukaryota > Viridiplantae > Streptophyta > Magnoliopsida > Asterales > Asteraceae > Artemisia > Artemisia argyi. Next base: position 132,974,611 of record CM060692.1, read on the forward strand.
TGATTCAAGTGACAAGTCAGACACACCTAAGATAGATGACTTCTCATCAAGAGTAGCTACTAATGAATCCAATTTTAAGACAACTTCTTTTGATAATTTTGCTTGTAATAAGAGAAGTCCCATTAAGTACAAACCTTTGAAAAAGAAATCTTGTTTTGTGTGTGGTAGTAAGTCTCATCTCATTAAGGATTGTAATTTTCATGAGAAGAGAATAGGTGTGTGTGTGTGTGATGACCAAAAGAGACCTAGACCAATGTGGACCAATGTTAGTGCTATTCCCCCATATGTTCCACAAGCACATGTAAAAACCAGCAGACCCAATCCAACTGATAAATCAGTTCCTGCTGGTAAGCCAGTTTCTGCTGGTAGACCTTTTCCAGCCGGTTGGAAAAGACATGTTGCTAGACCATTTTATAGACCTACTAGCACTTACTTTCAGACTAGTTTTTGGCCTAGTTATTTTGACCTAATGTATATGGGGTGGGGGACAAGATGGGATACTACTGTTAAACCCTCAGCAGGTTATTCTTGGAAAACTCAAAGGAAAGGTTCATTCTGGGTAACCAAGAACAATAGTCTTTATCAGATGCAGTGATTGAGGGGAGGCTTATTGTTGTATTATTTGTTTTCTAACCATTTTTGCAGCTGTTGGATCCTCATTACTGTTGGTGGACACTGTTTCTGCTCATATCTTAGTGTTTCTACTAGTAGTACATTTTTCCTGCTGATTGATGGTATATTTTACATATTTTGTATTTTTTTTTTCTTTCTTTTATTAGACATAGATTTTGTTTAAAAAAGAAAAAAAAAACAAAAAAGAAAACTTAAATTTAAAATAATAATAATAATAATAATAATAATAATAATCATAATAATAATAATAATAATAATAATAATAATAAAATAAAAAATAAAATAAAAAACATATATTTGTATAGTTTTTGTTTTCTCTTGTTTGCAGGTTTTGGTGTTTGGTTCATTACCACACAACAAATGGTTCTCAACTCACCATGTCTTACTGACACAAGGGTTGACTAGCCCACAAGATTATGGCTTGTGGTAAAGGCTGCGGAAAACCTTAAATGGTAATCAACTCACCATGATGATGACTGCATTTCATCAAAGAGTTGGCTAGTCCAAAAGCAAACGGTTTTTTGTAAAGACACATCAATTCCGTTGATAACTGTAATGGTTTGTGTGGAAAACTAGAAGGGGTGGTTGAATAGTTTTACGTCTTTTTAATTTGTTATAAAAGATTGTTTGAAATTTTTCTTAGTTTTCAAAAATATAGATTCGATGCTATATGAAATCAAGTCATGCACAATATGAACAACACTAAATATGTACGATAAAGCAATAATAATGTAAGTAAAGAAATAGATGAGAGTTGGAAAGATCGAACCGCGAGACAAGAGATTTATAGTGGTTCGGCTACAAGGTCACCTTCCTTGCCCTACTCCACTCCCCGAGCACCTAACTCGAGAGTTTTCTTCACTGTGTCAACAAGCTCCCTTATGGCGGAGAAAACCTTACACACCAATTTACACACCACAACTACGTCACAACTTATTCACACCTTCTACACAACTATTTCACACCTATTCACTACTTAATCACACCACTTCTTCACTCCTATCTCCTACACACCAATCTTCTTCACACCTATCTTCTACACACCAATCTTCTTCACAACTATCTTCTACTCACCAATCTTCTTCCTAACTTTTCTTCTTCACAACTAACTACTACCCAATCACACTATATATATATATCTAACTAAACTATCTTCTAACAAATATTCACAACTAATCACACAGTGAGATAAATACAATGATGATGCTCTAACAACTTAGATGTGGAGATCACAACAAGTTGTAATACTTCTTGTCTTGAGGGATAGAAGTATTCTTCTCTTGCACTTGATAGGATGATGTTTGGATCACTTTGAAACAAATATTTAAGAATATATGATCAAAGGATTTAAAGATTGGAAATGGAGATCTAGAACAGAAAGATTAGGAGTGCAAAAGGTGAGAAAAATTCCAGATTTAAGGTGGTATTTATAGGCAACAAATTCTGACAGAGAAGTGTGGCCGGTCCCCTTAAATCAAGGCCGGCCCCCTTAAAATTAAGGGGACCGCCCCTTATAATTAAGGGGGCCGCCCAGCTGTAACGGCCAGAATTTTTGTTTTTTAGTGGAGAAAGTTTATTTGGTGAAAAACTAACTGATTTTGGTTAAAAATTTGAATTCATATATTTAGTATGAATAAAACATTTTTCTTTATTACCAAAAGTGTTTTTCAAAAATATATAATATATTTATATAATTAAATAAACTTTGTAATACTTAATTAAATTTCCCTTTGATCATAAATTATACTAAACACTTTGTTTATTCATACCTTAAGTGATTTGGATATAAAGAGAAAATGTTAATCACTAAATACTTGTTTAAGTCACAAGTTTTAGTTCTATGAGTTTATATTTTGTAATAATCAAAACATAGAGATATTGATAATATGTTAATAATGTTTTTTGGCATTATTTATGTCAACAATCTCCCCTTTTTTGATTATTACAAAACCTTAAACTCAATAAATCTAAAATTTGTTTTTAGACAAGTATTATAGAGTTTGCATTTCTCTTCTCCCCCTTTTTGTAAAATCAAAAAGGTTGATGCTCCCCCTTGATGTATGCTCCCCCTCATTTGAGAGCACCAAGGGAATGAGCTATGGAAGTCTTGGCTGCACAAAATATTTGAAGAGAACAAGACACATATACATGCAAAGCAACAATTACGCAAATAAAAATAGATTCATTCAAGCATCATAGAAATGATTAGCATTACAACATTCAATATGCTTAAAGCATATTGATTACAATAAAACAAAAGAAGAGACATAGTCCTATATTGCCTAAGAGAGCACTTGGACTTGCTTGCAACCCATGGTTGATTGTTTTATTTGCTTAAAGGAGAACATAAGCATAAAGCTTAGTTGTTAGATGGAGAGAGATATGGAGTGGGGTATGGAGCGGAAGAGGTGGATCATACGATGTTGTATCGTGTTAAGGGTGGTATGGGATGAGGACGAGTGAGGAGATATTCAATCCAAGAAATATCTTCACTAAAGTATAGAATTTGTTTTTGAAGGAAGATACAACAAGGACAATAGTGAGTGTGGTTTGTAACTTGATCCAAGTTGAGAGAGTGGGGTAGGCAATTGTTGTAGGGTGATGATGGAGGTTGCCCTTTGTTGCGTTGTGCAAGGTGCATGGCATTGAGATCACTAAGATCATGGATTTGGGTTATTTCATCACGAAACTTTTGCTTTTCCGTGGCAATGCGGAGAGAGTCATTGTGTTGATATAGATGAATTGGGTTTGTGTAGTTGGAATTGTAGTTTGATGGTTGATCAAACTTGTATGGATCATTATAAGTGGTTGGAGGATGAGATGAGTGGTTTGGCATAAAGGAAGACGTTTGGCCAATGTTGTATGGTTTGTAAAGAGGATCAAATGAATGTCCTTTTGAATTTGGTGTAAAGTTTGGGAAGTAAGTGGTTGGAGGTGTTGAGTGATTTCCAACTTCATTGGTTATGATGGATTTGTTTCGAGGGCTTTTTCTTCACCAAACGGATTTTTCTGTCATCCTTGCAAGCCTTGAGGCTTTTGGTTTTGGTTTGTTTGGAGAAGTCATGAAGGGATGAATGGAGAGTGTTGAAGATTGGGGATATTTATAGTGTAAGATTTGTGTGTTTATGGATGGATGAAGTTTTTTTGGGAGATCAGGACAAAATATGTTGGTGAAAAATGGGAAATGTAGGTTGAAATGGGCTAAAAAGCAGAAAAGATTCTGTAAATCCGTCCAGCAGATGGCCGGTCCCCTTAATTAGGGGGCGGTCCCCTTAAAATTAAAGGGGCCGCCTAGCATAATTAAGGGGGCCGTCCATCTGATGGTTCCCAGATTGCCAGAAATGGGTTTTTGGCAGAAAATTTGCAGAAAGGTTGTGTTTTTGGATTTGGATTCAAGCAAGTTCAATTCCTTTAGGCAATATAGAATCTAATCTAATCAAGATATAGCATGCATGCAAAAACACTTAAGCAAAAGAGCAAATAAGCAACACATAATAAGCTAAAAGAGACAAATAAAGGCAAGAGCACTTAAGCTTCCTAAGGCAACTATCTTAGATCAAAGGCAAAGGCAACTAGTAAGTCAAAAATCTAGTGATGAAACAAGATGACAATGTTATGAGTGATTTTGTTCTAGTGTGTGCCTATATGCAACAAATGTGGAGTTGTGATTGTTTCGACTTCTAAATGCATAAAAAAAATTCTTAAGAAACAACCCAAAATCTCCTTGATTCAATTTTTGCTCGATCATGAATGTCAAAGATATATATTAGATTATATACCTTGACGATTTATGTGAGAGTTTATGCATGATTTTGGAAGAAAAATGTTTTTAGCATTAGTCAACAATGCAAGAAAAATGATGTTCATGTAATTCCTAGATGTGAGAATAAATTTAAAAAAAAAAATTGATTAGGTTTTACAAAAGAGTATATGCAAAGAAAATAGTATTTCCCAATCTTTAATTTTGTGCGAAATAGATTCCTAGACTCAGAAATGGAGAAGTGGAAGAAAAGTAAATCTTATGCAAAACTTTAAAAAAAAATTCTAAATGCAACAGAATTTAGTCAACTTGTTCCATCATTCCTAATCCTAGACACAAGTGATTGAATAATTCACGCTTAAGGGGTTTAGTGAATATATCCGCAATGCTATCTTCCGATGCAACTTTTTCTATAGATATGTTCCCTTTTTGTACATTCTCCCTAAGAAAGTGGTGGCGTATTTCTATATGTTTAGTCCTAGAGTGTTGCACCGGATTTTTACTTAAATCTATCGCACCTTTGTTATCGCACATAATGGGAACGTTTTCTAACCTAATGCCATAGTCTATAAGAGCTTGTCTCATCCATAGTGCTTGTTGACATGCCTTTCCAACGCTTACATATTTGGCTTCGGTGGTAGAAATAGCAAGAGCGGTTTGCTTCTTCGAAAACCAAGATGTTAGACAACATCCCATAAACGTGCAAATACCGCTAGTGCTTTTTCTATCTACGTAGTCTCCCGCATTATCCGAATCCGCATAGACGATGGTTTCTATGCCAGATCCCTTAGGATACCATAATCCTAAATGTATAGTGCCTTTAATGTATCGGAAGATACGCTTAACCGCTTCTAGGTGAGAGGTTTTGGGATCCTCTTGAAAACGGGCACAAAGGCAGACACTAAACATGATATCGGGTCTACTTGCCGTCAAGTATAGTAAACTACCTATCATTCCTCTATACTTGGTGTTATCTACGGACTCACCTTCATCATCCTTTGTGAGTTTTACTTCCGTAGACATGGGAGTTTTCATGGGTTTTTAGTCTTCTAGGCCAAATTTCTTAAGCATTTCCTTAATGTACTTAGATTGGTTAAAGAATATTCCATCTTCTAATTGTTTTATTTGTAATCCTAGGAAGAAGTTAAGTTCACCCATCATACTCATCTCAAACTCATCATGCATGATTTTGGCAAATTCATCACACATGTCTTGACAAGTCTATCCAAATATAATGTCATCAACATATATTTGAACAATGATAAGATTTGGGTATTTCCTTTTAGTGAAAAGAGTGTTATCTACCATTCCCATGGAATAATCATGTTTAATAAGGAAAGCTTTTAATCAATCATACCAAGCTTTGGGAGCTTGTTTGAGTCCATACAAAGCTTTCTTTAACTTATAAACATAATCAGGTTTTGCGAAGTCAATGAATCCTGGAGGTTGTGCCACATATACCTCCTCATTGATAAAACCGTTAAGGAATGCACTTTTCACGTCCATTTGGAATAACTTAAAATCTAGGGCGCATGCATAGGCAAGTAGTATCCTAATAGATTCTAGTCTAGCTACGGGGGCATAAGTTTCGTCATAATCAATTCCTTCTTGTTGATTATAACCTTGGGCAACTAACCTAGCTTTATTCCTAGTAACTACTCCATTTTCATCTAATTTATTCATATATACCCATTTAGTTCCTATGATGGTCATATTCATTGGATTTTGGACTAATTCCCAAACATCATT